>CP139502.1:200567431-200960386 GCA_021014915.2 Artemisia tridentata subsp. tridentata
TCCAGGAAAACCCGAATTCAACTCAGTACAGCGGGACGCGGGGTATACTTTACTCAATCCCTTAATTAAATCAAAACCTGTATAAACATTATAATAAAACCCCACTCACACCAAACCCAATAACCATTGTCTTCTTCCCTAGCCCTAGGTCTGTCCGCCGCTCCCCATCCCAAAATAATCTGTGATACATCACCATCCCACTCTTCTGTATATCTCTTCTTTTCGATCTAAGCAATGACCATCATTTTCATGGTATCGATTTTCCCCAAGTCAACCCTAGGAAATCACATAAGATGAGGAGATGTCACTCGAATGGAAGTTCTTCTCTCCTAAATTCAAAAGTGAGTATGGAGTTACTCTCCAGTATACTCTTTTTAAACCACTATCCCAGGCACATTCGAATCTCACATCACCAATTACACTCAAAAGTTACGAGAAAGCAAGGAGCATTCAAAGAAGAACAAGTGATTTGAGGTGGTTGGGATTCGACTAGGGATAGCTGGGGTTTCGGATTTGATCTTGTTCGAGTCTTCTGAGTTCACAACCTCTCGTTCGAATCATTGTAAGGGTATAAACAACCTTGTATTCGATTTTTTCAGATTCATTCTTATCATTTTTAAGTTGATTTATACTGATTTTAGATTGAATGATAATGATTTAAGTTGTTTGATTATTGTTGTTGTCAAAGAGTTTTAGATGTTGATGTTGTTGTCATTGTGGATAGGATATTAGGAAGCCTAGAAATCGTTATTTGGTTAAGATATTGTTGGTTGTTGTAATGATTGAATCTGTGTTTCGAGACGAATGACTCCAAGGAGTCCTTAGGTTAATGTATCGAATTAAGCCAAATGAATGTTTGTTGAGGAGATTGTGTACTAGAACTCTTTGAAATGACTAAATCTTTTGGCTAGTAAGATTGTCTCGGTTAAAAGGGAAAAGTTAGTCACCAGTAGTTCGAATAGAACCACCCAAATAGGGTGTGTGTTGGTGGTCTTCGGCTGAGGAAAACCACCCCCAACAGGGGAGGTTTTGGTCGAAGCTTTTGCCTAATCAAACCCACCCAGGCAGCCACCATGGTGGTGAGCTAGCCATGGGTTAGACCTCAAAAAAAGGCAAAGAGAACTCGCTTCTCAATTCTCCCAGAATAACACAATTTAGAAACCAAAGTGAGTGATAAGAATTGGGGGATATACCTTTGATTCAAATCTAGGACTTACCCCATTTTGACCCAAGGTCGAACCCCAATCGAGTTGAAACCTCACTTGCTCAATTCGAAACCATAAAGACTGTCAAACACAATGCTCCATACGAACCTCAATAGATTATCCCTTGTTGGTTGGCTTTCGACTAAAACATAATGGGGTGTTAAGAATACTCTCTTGTCTTAAGGGTTATTTCTCACACTCGTAATGGGTCATTCCCTCGTCGATACAAGAATGGTTAAGCCAAGCCAAAGGCCTCACATATCAATGAGATCCTCATGATTGGAAGTCGAGTATTACTTGACCCCAAGATGAGCCGAATCCTAAGATTTCCAAAGCTATTGATGTCGAAATATAGGTCGAAAATATGCCAGGGAACACACGAAGTCTTCATGGACTTGTGTGTGTATGTGTGCGTTTGTGTTTTACCAGGCCAAGAAAAACCCACCTCACCTAGAAGCCCAACCCAAGGAAATAGCACCCCAAGTCCAGTCCATGTAGGACGCTTGGAGTGTGGCTAATCTGAGCCCACCGGGTCCATGTGGCTGTTGGTGGTAAAAACCTTCAGTCCAGCCCAATACCAAGATTCCCCCCCCCTTCTCCTTTACCTCAGTTCGGCCACAGCCTAACAAGTATTAAACGTGTAAAAATTTCGATGTGTCGATGTGTAAATATTAGCCGCGAACAAAAATTATTATTATAGCCGAGCACACACAAATTTCATATCGAAACTACTAAATAAAACTTGTGATGACATGAAATTTTAGTTCAAGTTTACCATCTAATTAGAAGCCGAATTACAACTTGTGACAAGACATTGTCGTAGAACATTAAATCCCAACAATTTAAAATGTCAACGAACATTCAAATACGTGTCGCCGATAAATATATAGAATTCGTTATACTAATAACCGATAAATCTTTATTGAATAGGAAATAAGTTACATATAAATAGATACATAGTTTTAGCATTATAAGCTTTGTTTTAAAACCAGACAAATAAATCCCCAAGTCATTAATTAGAATTGTAAGTTTAACCAAACTTTACATAAGTCATATTATACAAGATCAAATGTCTTTTCTAAACATATAATTTAGAAGAACGACTTGTAACCAATCTTTATTAACTAGATAAACTTGGTTGATTTTAAATAAAAAGGGTAACCCAAACTTTTATTTTTCCAACCTTATATAACATTTTCACCGATCGATAAACCTTTAGATACTAAACGTCACTTACACTTAGCTTTATGTCAAAATCTATATAACTAATTGTAACGACTAAACTACACGTCTTTAATATTCCATATCACAATAATATCTATTCGTGCTTCAAATCATTCATTTCATTATCTTCCAAATTCCGTCACTCAATTTCCTATAAGATTCTCGTTTCCTCATTACTGTACAGTTAAGCCTTTCGTAGAGACAAACCTATAATTACTTAGGAATCCATTCATGATCTCACTTGCTGTCACACAAGCGACAACAACTAAAAAACTTTAAAACATTTGAATTAAATTCTGAAAAGACTTAATTTAGTACTTGAAACTAAAACATGGTTTATTAATCTAGGTGGCGTGTTGGTGCCGTAAACTTCCTAATTTCACAGCATTCACTATTCAGACAATTAAAGGTGAGTTTATAGCCCCATTTTACTTTTACTTATTTTACAAATATGGGGTGAGAAACATGCAAATTATTCTATGGACCATAACATTATTAAATTTTCTCAAAACTATTGTGTAGTTAGCCTAAGCCCTAGAACCCACTATCATTCCCATTTTTATGGGCCGTTAGTTCCCTTTGGAAAGCTCGATTGCTTAAGATAGATCTATTGGGGTGACTCCCCCATTCGGTTAGCCAGACAGGTCAATGCGGATGTATAGCAAGTCGGACTTCGAGTGTATTGGGTTAAACACTCGCTAAAGGCCCCTTGACTATTATGTATGTGCTATAGTTTAGGGCACTAAACTGTCGAGCTTCGGTTGCATGAACTTAGAGCTAGCGCGATAGACTGTTTTGCATGACATTATATGCGTTCTAATGATCGTACTGGTCAAATTCATTATTTATTGTTTTAATTTATACCTATGAACTCACCAGCTTTTTGCTGACTTTTAGCATGTTTTTCTCGGGTGCGTAATTTGATTGTTATGGCGAGGATTCGGCAAGGCAAGGGTCATAGCCCACTTTTTTAGAAGAATTGGCAAATAATTAAGACTTGTTTTTATGTGGGACCACTGTAACCAATGGGTCTATTTATCTAAGCAATGAATTATCTTTTGTAAACTCAAATATTGATTTAATTAAAACGGAGTATGTATTCCGTTCTTTGTTTACCTTGTGTTGTGATTCCCAATCCATCAAGTAGCACCCTCAAAGTTCTGTATGCTTTCGCGACTGTTAAATTTTGGGCGTGTTACGGATTGGCATCAGAGCCCAGGTTATAGAGAACTAGGTACATATAAACCCTAAACTATTACCATTTTTTTAAAAACAAGTCCCTATGACCGCCACTTGTCTTGCTTGCCACTTTACTTGCTGTTTATTTGTTTTGACTGCATGCTATGATTTGTGACTCACTAATTTTACATAATTACTTGTACTTTAAGTATTATATGTATATATCTATATACACTTAACCCATACTAGTTATAATGAGCATTTTTGATATACTTACACACATATACCATTTTGTCACAGACGATATCTTCCCATCCTATTCCTCCGATCTCGCCAGACTCAAACGATCCATACATGCACGTACTGCAAGCCTTCAATGCACCAGATCCTGACTTACTTGAGCCTAGTACAGCATTACCTACACCTGCTACCGACCATACTTCCATTCAGCCTACTCCCACTACTAATCCTACTAGACAGCCTACTCCATACATTCATACTATTCCAGTCTGCCGTACTACTCGTATGCGTGTCCCAGGATATCGGATGCGATACTTAGATTTACTATCATCACCACAGAAGAGAGCCCGAGTTATCTATACGGGTGCTTCTACCACTCCCTTATCCCTTTCACCTACCACATCCCCTGATCAGACACTACCTCGTCAAAGGCTCAGGAGAGCCAATGACACATACTCAGCTGAAGAAAAAGAGGAAGAAGAAGAATCAGAAGAGGATCCGGAGGAAGACCCTTAGGAGGATCCTGAGGAAGAGCCAGTGGCTGACCCTACTTCAGAAGAAGTTATACCAACTGAGCCATGGCATGGAAAGAGAATTATGGAGGAAGTACCAAGCACATTTGAGATGGGACAAAGCTCAAGGGTTGCTCAGATTGTGGGAGGTGACATGGATATGCCTCTCGGTTTGGGATTGAGAGCTGCTGGGTTACGAGCTAGAGATGAGGCTCTAATCACTTGTGAGATCAAAGGTGAAGTATGGAAAGATATTAAGTGCATACACAGCACCCAACCTGGTGCTGGCAGTCCTACATATGAGCCATCATCACCTTCATTTGTGCCGCCATCTCCATCTATACCAGTTTCCCCTCCACCTGCCATCTCACCGATGGCAGAGGAGGAGGAAGATGATGTCACCAGATTCCTAGTCCAGTTGGGAGCACATGGAAACTTGCTAGATGTCCATTCTGGCCAGTTAGAAAGATTAGGAAGACGAGATGAGCAAGTTGGCAGGGAACTTGCAGGAGTTCGTCAGAGACTAGGTAACATAGGGAGAGACCAGGCTAGGACATGGGATGCGGAGTGAACTAACTGGCATCGGATGCATGAGTTAGAGTTAGTGATGGCTAGGGTCACGAGGGCTGAGCATTAGGACCGTAGAGAGGTGTAGGCATCAAGGAGACGCATTGTGCAGCTGGAGACTAGGGTAGGTCATTTGGACACCATTGTAGCCCGAATGGCACAGGAGCTGGAGTAGCTACGCATATGGCATGATGGATTTTAGTTCCAGTAGTTGAGATGTATCCCCACTAAACTGAGTAGTCGTCAGTTAGTGGTAGTTGTAGTCCTCTATCTATATCCGAAAACTTGTGCTATTTCTTGTATATCTCGAGCTTGTAATTTTTGTGAACACAATTTGATCCTAATATATGACGAGCTTGATTGACAATTCCATTGTGTTATCGTCATTATAATTAATCTTGCTCATATACTTTACACTTGTGCGAAATCTTCAAATCTTGATTATCTCCATCTTTCTTACACAGTAAAATGCCTCCAAAGAAAACAACCAGAACCGCTCGTGCACAACCCACAAACCAAGACCCCACTAGGGCTGCTGTAGCGACTCCACCAGTAAACCGAGCCATGCTTGATCAACTCGTAGAAGAACGGGTGGCAGCAGCACTGGCTGCATCAGACAATTCCACAACAGATGTTGGCAACTCGAGGCCTACGACCAACAACGCTCGTAGTTGTACATATCAAGACTTCCGGAAGGTGATGAATGGAGGTTTTGGTGGTACTGAAGGAGTAGTTGTGTTGGTCCGATGGATTAAAAGACTAGAGACGGTATTCCGAATTTGTAGTTGTTCGGACGAGGACAGAGTTAAGTTTGCATCGTTTACCTTTCTGGATGCAGCTCTAACTTGGTGGAACAACTACCTGAAATCACCTGGCTATGATGCTGCATATGCGATGTCATGGGAAAGCTTTAAAGTGATGGTTCTTAAGAAATACTGTCGTAGGAATGAGGTGAAGAAGCTAGAGGAAGAATTTTGGAATCTCAAGGTACAAGCCACCAATATGGCTGTGTCCTTGTTGGGTATAACCAACGTTTCCAGGTACAAGCCTTATGGCTGTGTCCTTGTTGGGAATTAAACATAAATAGTTAGTACTGCTAGAGGAAAAGTTACAACTGATGAAGAATACACTAACAGTACTAAGTCAGTTAGTACTGCTAGTATATATGGTTAGTACTACTTATGATTATGTAAACGTGTAATAGGATAAGTATGGAAAAGATATTGTGTATATCTTTTAGAATTAGAATATTAGTTTACATGTACAGGAATCCTTGGTCTATAAAAGGATATCCTAGGTTAAAGTTTAAGTACATTAGTGAGACGATTAGTGAAACGATTATTGATAGAGATTCAAGGTTGTAAACCCTATTGATAAGTCAAGATTACTCGTATTATTAATATAATATTGAATCATTTTGGAAGAAAAACGTTGTCTCTTGTTCATACCATGTTTCATTCATTCATACATAAAAATACAAATAATCTTCTAAGTGTTAGCCATTAAATTCCGCGTGCTAGTTAATATTACTCAAAGTATCTATCTCACACAAGGAGTGTGTTTAGATCCGGTCAAGTAGTATCAGAGCCAGGTTCTGATACTTTGAATTAGAAGATCCAGAAGAATTTGATTCAGAAGAAGATGGACATGGAGACTACCATAACCAATGTTGCTGCAAAGTTACCTATGCTTAAGCCTAATGAATTCGATATGTGGAGATTGAGAATTGAACAATTTTTCCAAGTGCAGGACTATGCACTCTGGGAGATCATAGAAGATGGGAATTCATTCAAGCCTCCTACCACAACAACAACTGAAGATGGTAAATCTGTGACTACTGTGCAGACAAAGCCTATTACTGCTGAAGAGAAGGCCCAGTACAAGAATGATCTTAAGGCAAGAAGCATGCTGCTGATGACAATACCTAATGATCAATTGTTAAACTTCAGCAAGTTCAAGTGTGCCAAGACATTATTTGAAGCTATTGTTGCCAGATATGGTAGGAATGAGGCCACCAAGAAAACTCAGAAGACCCTTCTCAAGCAACAATTTGAAAACTTCTCAGCTACAAGCAATGAGTCACTAGATCATATGTTAAACAGACTTCAGAAGCTAGTGAGTCAGCTTACTATTCTTGGAATAGAGATACCTCAGGAGGACTTAAACTCAAAATTCTTAAGAAGTCTGCCAGCTGAATGGGGTATGCATGTTGTTGTGTGGAAGAACAAGCCTGATATAGATTCCACGAGCTTAATGGATCTTTATAGCAACTTCAAAATAGTGGAGCATGATATAAAGAAGAATGCTGGAACAAGTTCAAGCTCAGGGAATTTGGCCTTTGTGTCAACTCCCAGTACCTCAAGTTCAGTAGAAGAAGTTCAAGTTGCTGGAGCAGTTGGTACTAATGGACTTTTGGATGAGAATACTTATTGTGCTTTCCTGACTACTCAGCACAATGGAAGTATGTTGACTCATGGAGACCTTCAAGAGATTGATGAAGATGACATTGAAGAGATGGACATCAAGTGGCAGCTCTCTCTTCTTAGCATGAGGGCTAAGAGATTCTTGAAGAAGACAGGCAAGAAGATAATCATAAACAGCAATGATGTTGCTGGGTATGACAAGTCAAAGATTGAGTGCTACAATTGCCACAAGATGGGTCACTTTTCTAGGGAGTGCAAGAAGCCCAGGCAGCAGGACTCAAGGAATAAGGGCTATGAAGGTAAGTCAACAGGATCAAGAGTTGTTGAGATTACAGACTCAAGCTCAAAGGCTATGGTTGCCATTGATGGCTTAGGGTTTGACTGGAGCTACATTGCAGAGGAGGAAGCAGAAGCACCTACAGAGATAGTTCTCATGGCTTTCTCAGATTCTGAGGTACAAGTTTCTAAATGTTCTAAATTATGTGATGCTTTAAAAGAATTAGAAACACTTAGGAAACATTATGTTGAACAGAGAATAGAGCTAAACAAGACCCATTTTAATTTGGCAAATCATAAAAGGGTTTTAGCTATTTTAGAAGAATAAATTGTTCATTATAAAAGTAATGAGTCTACCTTATCTGAAACTGTAGCTATACTTAAAAGGGACATATTTTTTAGAGATGCTGAAATTAGTGTGTTGATAGATGAATTGGATAAGGTTAAGAAAGCTAAAGAGAACGTTCAGTTAAGTGTTGACACTTTAGAATATACATCAAAAGGTGTTCAGAAGATAATTGAATATCAAATTCTCAACAAGGCTAAATCAGGTCTAGGTTATAGATCTGTTCCACCTCCTCACCGAGGAATACCTATTCCTCCAGGTATTGACCTTGAACATACAGGTTTGGAAGAATTTCAACTACCTAAGATGGAATATGGACCAAAACCAAAAGAAAAAAAAGTAGTTGAACAGCCTGTAGAAGTAAGATTTGAGAGTGCAAGTGATAAATCACCCTCTGAGGACAAGGTGTCCTCTGATAGGTCCTCAGGTAGTGAATCAGATGCTCCAACCATAGAAGATTGGACTTCTGATGATGATGAGAGTGATCAGGATCAGATTAAACCTGATAGTGTTAAGGTAGAGGAACCAAAAGTTCCAAAGGTGGTCAAGAATACAACTGTTAGGCCTGAGTCAAAGGTTAATACTGCTAGGAAAACAGTTAAGTATGCTGAAATGTATAGAACCACAAACAAGCCCAGAGGTAACCAAAGGAATTGGAACAACCTCAAGTCTCACCAACTAGGTGATGACTTTGTCTTTTATAGGAAAGCTTGTTTTACATGTGGTAGCTTTGACCATCTTGCAGCTTATTGCAACAAATGGGTAACTAGGTGTTCAAGTCCTAGGGTGAACTCAGTAAGACCTCCCACTCACCCTACAATTGCTAGAATGATACATAGATCATTTCTTTTAAAGTCTGGCCACAGACCAGTTCATACTGCTAGACCAGCAGTTCATACTGTCAGACCAATTAGACCTGTTTACCCAAGACAAGTAGTTCAAGGTGCAAAAACTCTTTTCAAATCAGCCCCAACAATTGTTAAGAGACTCTTTAATAACAAAGCAGTGGAAACTAAACAAGTTTGGAAACCCAAAGCTACAACTGCAAAACCAGCAGTTGATACTGCTAGCAGAGTAGTTAGTACTGGTAACATCAATCACACTGCTAGGGAAAATATAGGTAATGGTGTTAATGCATCAGCATGTTGGATTTGGAGACCAATCAAATCCAATGGTGATTAAATTGTTATAAAGAGGATGAATTATGTTGATGCAAGAGGCAAGCCTAAATCAGTAATGGCTTGGGTACCTCAAGGAAATTAAATCCTTTTTGCTTAGCAATTTTAGTCACGTACTTATATGTCATGAGACAAGTGCTTTGCACTTTGTTTACTATTGTTAGACTAACAATTGCAGGTTGATTGGAGATTGGGAATTAAGTATTCGATGCTTTGGATGGTGAGATGCTTTGGAGCTCAAAGTGTGTGATGTTCTGAGCACACAACAAATGGTTATTGGTTCACCATGTCTAACCCACATAAGAACCAACTAGTCCAGAGCAAACGGTTTCTGGTAAAGACTAATCAAATCCGTTCATGGTTGACAATTTACCAAAAATTGTATGGTTATCAACTCACCATATCTAATAGTGAAGAGTTGGCTAGTCCAAAGCAAACGGCTATTGGTAAAGACACATCAAATCCGTTGATAGCTGATAGTTTGCTAAAAACTATATGAGAGCAATCTTGTTTTAAATCATTAATAAGTTTATACTGCTCATTAGAAAAGAAAAAAAAAATCATGAAACTTAGTACTGCTAGTGTAAACTTTGTACTGCTGAACTAGCCGTTAGAACTATTGTGTCAGTAAGAGATTTTTTAACTAGCCGTTGGGTAAATTCAGTTTCTTACCATATAAAAGGGTTTTTCTCAAGGATAATTATCTTCTTACTAAATATTAACTTATTCACTTTCTAAAGATAATAATTATCCCTTTGCGCTAAAATCTCAAACCCTAACCGAACCTAAATAAAAACCGAATTGGCTTTGCACATCATCAATTGAACCTTAAACGATCATCTTTCTGATATAACTTTCATTCATAATTCATGGCTGTGTTGGAATTTGTTAAGACGCACAACCAAAATTTTATGAGATTGTGGACTTCTTGAACGCGTCTCATATAAGGTATGCTTTAACTGTTTCCCCTACTCTTATTGTCTCTCACATCACACAGTTTTGGCAAACTGCTATTGTCAAAATTAGTGAAGAAGGAGACATAGAAATTCACTCTAAAGTGGATGGCATATCTTTTGTTGTTACCGAATCTACACTTAGGAGACATCTTAAGTTACAAGATTCAGATGGTATCAATAACATGCTAAGCACTGAAATTTGGCAAGAAATTGCTAGAATGGGGTATGATACATCCAATCAAAAACTTACTTTTCAAAAGGGATGTTTCTCCCCACAATGGAGATTTTTGATACATACTCTCTTACATTGTTTAAGTCCTAAAAGAACATAATGGGAACAATTCAGTAGCAATATTGCTATTGCTCTCATATGTTTGTCTACAAACAGGGTTTTTAATTTTTCAAAATTCATATTTGAGAGTATGGTTGCTAATGTAAAAAGTAAAACAAAATTTCTTATGTTTCCAAGATTTGTTCAAAGCTTTCTGAATAAGAAAAAGAATATTCTTAAGCAACATAAAGAAAATTTTCTTACTCCTAGCCTGCAACAAAAAGTTTTTCAAAATATGGCTATGGCTAGTAGACTTTTTAATAGGGTAGAAATACCTCTATTTCCTGAGATGATTCAAGTTGTTCAGGGTGAAGGGTCAGTCAACCCAACTGAGCCCCAACCAACACCCCAAATGGTTCCTGAAATAACTCATACACCCCCAGTCACCACAACATATAAAAGAAGAACCATAAAGGAGACTATGATTGCTTAGTCTAGTCCTCCTACTCAGACCCATGAAGCAGATGAGCCTATCTTTCATGATAGTATGCCCCTTGATTCACCTCTCCTAGCAGGTAACACATCTAGAAGTGATGAGGGCAGTTCTAAACTTAATGAATTGACGGTTCTTTGTACCAAGTTATCTAAAAAAGTAGAATCTCTGGAGGAAGATCTCAAAAGCCACAAAGACAACTTTGCCAAGGTTTAAACTAAGTTGACACTCAGGGTGAAATCTGCTAGATTTGAAGCTAGCTTAAGAGGAAAAGGTCTAAAATGGTGATATCTGCTAGTTCTTCAGATGATAGCTCAGATGATAGTTCAGATGATGATGGAGATTCTCCCAAACAGGGGAGGATAAAATGGAAATCTGGAAAAGAAAAGGAAAAGAGATAAAGAACTCAGGGGTGGAATGAAGAAGGTACTAGTGGAAAAGGTACTGATTGCGATGATACTGATATGGGTGAGCAAGAGCAAGAACAAGGTACTGCTGAGATAGTTGAAGAAGCAATACAAATTGCTGAAGTGTCAAAGGAAGCAGTACAGACTGTTAAGGACAAAGGGAAAGGAATTTTAACTGAAGAGGATGAGCCACAGAAGATAATTAAGCCTAGAACTCAAGCTCAGATAGATTATGATGCAGAAGTGGCAAAGAAACTTCAAGACAATGAACAAGCTCAAATAGTTTTTGATGCAGAGTTAACAAAGAAAATGTCTGAAGATGATGTTATTGACTTTATGGAAGCAAAGAGACTAGGAAAAGTAAGGATGGTTTCAGATGCTCAGATGGATCAAGAACAATTTGAAGATCAGCTAAAATATCTGATAGAAACTGATCCGATTGTGAAAGCTCAAGCAGTTCAACTTGTTAAAGATTAGAGTTTAAGTGCAGAAGCAAGATCAGTAAAGCTTACAAGTTTTATTTTATTAAAGAATAAGGAAGTTGCTTGGAGTGATCTTATGCAGAAGGTCAGGGATAGACAGAAGAAAGGTTATAAGAAGAAGATGCCATCTAGAAAAGAACAGATAAGCTTCATGAAAGTTATTTGAAGAATCAGGCATATTAGAAGCAGAGTTTCTTCAAAGGAAAATCAGATGCTGAGATAGAAAAAGCTTAGTATGAGGCTTATGCAAGAATCAACAAGCCAATTCCAAAGGAGTTCATGCATAATCCTGAAGAGAGTAAAGGAGAGAAAAGAAGACTAGAAGTCTTGGAGTCAGATACTTCAAAGAAGCAAAAGACTGGAGCTGAGGGATTAACAGATGAGCAAATCAAGAACATGATTGTTATAGTTAACTGAATTCACAAACATCAAGCCACTACAAGCAAAACACCCTATTACAGATTGGGAAGTATTGTCTGAAGGAAGAATGAAAGGGTGGAAGATCATAAGAATTGGTGGAATAACTGAGAGATACAAATTTTTTGAAGAATTGCTTAAGGGATTTGATAGGGAAGATCTCAATCAGTTATGGAATTTAGTACAAGAAAGATTCAGAGTTGCAGATCCTATTGAAGATAGAGATAAAAAATTATGGGTACAGTTGAAGAGAATCTATGAACAAGATGGTGGTGAAGCAATATGGAGGTTTCAAGCTCCAATTAAAGATGTTTCATGGAAGCTATTTGATACATGTAGAGTACATAGAATTTCTACCAGAGATGGGACAGAAATATATATGCTGGTTGAAAAAGACTACCCACTCAGAACAGCAACTTTGTTGACTCTAGTATGTTCAAAATTGGAGATTGAAGCTGAATTAGAAATGGCATATGTGTTAGTCAGAAGGATTTTTGATATTGCAGAACAGAGAAAAGCTCAGACTAAGAGATTGACATGGTAGTGTTTGGAAGAATCCCCCCATCCTCAGAAGTGAAGTTTAATTCGAAGAAACTTAGTGATTTGGAGAAAAATCATAAGTTTAGGGGAGGATTGTTGGGAATTAAACATAAACAATTAGTACTGCCAGAGGAAAAGTTACAACTGATGAAGAATAAACAAACAATATTAAGTCAGTTAGTACTGCTAGTATATATGGTTAGTACAACTTATGATTATGTAAACGTGTAATAGGATAAGTATGGAAAAGATATTGTTTATATCTTATAGAATTAGAATATTAGTTTACTTGTACAGGAATCCTTGGTCTATAAAAGGATATCCTAGGTTAAAGTTTAAGTACATTAGTGAGACGATTAGTGAAACGATTATTGATAGAGATTCAAGGTTGTAAACCCTAGTGATAAGTCAAGATAACTTGTATTATTAATATAATATTGAATCGTTTCGGAAGAAAAACATTGTCTCTTGTTCATACACTGTTTCATTCATTCATACATACAAATACAAATAATCTTCTAAGTGTTAGCTAGTAAATTCCGTGTGCTAGTTAATATTACTCAAAGTATCTATCTAACACAAGGAGTGTGTTTAGATCCGGTCAGTCCTGATATGGTTCAAACTGAGACCTGACTATTGGAGAGGTACATTGGCGGATTACCTCAATCTATTAAGGGAAATGTCACTACATACAAGGCTACAGATCTCCACGAGACCATGGAGGTAGCTAACAAACTGATGGATCAGGTGATCAAAGATTCGATCAAAGCGGGTGTAAACAACAAAAGGAAATGGGATGACCATCCCCGAAACAACAACCACCCGAAAAAAAGGCAAGATGTTGCAAAGGTGTATGCTGCAAGACCGACAGACAGAAAGGTCTGTGCAGGAAACCTGCCACTATGCAATTGATGCAAGTTGCATCATAAGGGTCCATGCACGGTTAAATGCAATAAATGTCAGAAGATAGGAAATATGACCCGCGATTGCAGAGCAAGACCTCTAGCAACAGCACAAGTTGCACCAGCAAATAACCCAAAGGCCGAAATCACGTGTTTTGGCTGCGGTAAAAAAGGGCATTATCGAAATCAATGCCGAAAGCTCAAGAACCAGGGAAATGGTGACAACAGAGGTCAACAAGGCAATCAGGGTAACCGAGAAATCCAGGAGCTGGTATAAACCAAGTAGCTGTTGTGCCCCAAGAAAACCGGGGAAATGATGGAGGAGCCCGTGGCAGGGCTTATGCGGTGGGCAAGGTGGAAGCCCAGGAACACCCGAATGTCATAACGGGTACGTTCCTTTTAAATAACCGCTATGCATCTATACTATTTGATATGGGAGCAGATAGAATTTTTGTCTCTACTGACTTTAGCCCATTGCTTGGTGTTACCCCGACCACTTTAGGCAATGTATATAATGTAGAGCAGGCTAATAGGAAAGTGGAAAGAGTAGACACCGTCGTAAGAGGTTGCACCTTAAACCTATTGAACCACCCATTCCACATCGACCTCATGCCTGTAGAATTGGTTAGTTTTGGTGTTATTATCGGCGTGGATTGGTTGTCAAAATACCATGCCACTATGCTCTGCGACGAAAAGATCGTTCGAATACCTTATGGGAACGAGATTCTAATCGTCAAAGGCGATAGAAGAGATCGACGAAGTACCTCAAGATTAAACGTTATCTCTTATACGTAGGTCCAGAGACATCTTGAGAAAGGATGTCTTCTCTTCTTATCACAGGTTTTCAAAAAACAAGAAAAAGAGCTGGAAGGAAAACGATTAGAAGATGTGCCAATCGTGAGAGATTTTCCAGAAGTCTTCCTTGAATAATTACCCGGACTCCCGCCAATCCGACAGGTCGAATTTCAGATCAACCTAGTGCCCGGTGCCGCACCCGTGGCACAAGCACTTTACTGATTAGCCCCAACGAAACTGCAGGAGTTATCTGAACAATTGTCAGAACTCACTGAGAAAGGATTCATCAGACCAAGTTCCTTGCCCTGGGGAGCTCCAGTACTGTTCGTCAAAAAGAAAGATGGATCATTCTGAATGTGCATCAACTATTGGGAACTCAACAAATTAACTATCAAAAACCGATACCCACTCCCTAGAATCGATGATCTGTTCGATCAACTTCAAGGATCGTGCGTCTATTTGAAAATTAACTTAAGATCCGGTTACCACCAGCTTAGGGTACGGGAAGAAGATATCCCGAAGATGGCATTTAGAAATCGTTACGGCCACTACGAGTTTCAGGTTATGCCTTTTGGCTTAACCAACGCACCAGCAGTATTCATGGACCTCATGAATCTGGTGTGTAAGCCGTACTTATACAAGTTCATGATCGTCTTCATCGATGACATATTCATATACAATAATAGTGAAAAGGAGCACGAAGAACACCTTAGGCTAATCTTAGAGCTATTGAAAAAGGAGGAGTTATATGCTATGTTTTCCAAGTGCGAGTTTTGGATACCAACAGTTCAATTCTTAGGTCACGTAATCGAGAGACAAGGTATTCGTGTAGATCCTGCGAAGATTAAGTCGATAAAGGATTGGGCGACACCCACAACTCCCACGGAAATACGATAATTCTTAGGACTCGCAGGGTACTACCGAAAGACTTAATTTACGATCTCACTGTGAAGATTAAGTCGATAAAGGATTAAGTCCATTCATGATCTCTCTTGCTGCGACACAAGCGACAACAACATAAACACTTTAAAACATTTAAATTAAATTCTAAAAAGACTTAATTTAGTACTTGAAACTAAAACATGGTTTATTAATCTAGGTTGCTTGTTGGTACCGTACACTTCCTAATTTCACAGCATTCATTGTTCAGACCATTAAAGGTGAGTTTATAGCCCCATTTTACTTATACTTATTTTACAAATATGGGGTGAGAAACATGCAAATTATTTTTTGGATCATAACATTATTAAATTTTCTAAAAACTCTTGCATAGTTAGCCTAAGCCCTAGAACCTACTATCATACCCATTTTCATGAGCCGTTAGTTCCCTTTGGGAAGCGCGATTGCTTAAGATAGAACTATTGGGGTGACTCCCCCGTTCGGTTGGCCAGACAGGTCAGTGCGGACGTATAGCAAGTCAGACTTCGAGTGTATTGGGTTAAACACTCGCTAAGGGCCCCTTGACTATTATGTATGTGCTATAGTTTAGGGCACTAAACTGTCGAGCTTCGGTTGCATGAACTTAGAGCTAGCGCGATAGACTATTTTGTATGACATTATATGCGTTGCAATGATCGTACTGGTCCAAATTCATTATTTATTGTTTTAATTTAAACCTATGAACTCACCAGCTTTTTGCTGACTTTTAGCATATTTTTCTCAGGCGTGTAATTTGATTGTTATGGCAAGGATTCGGCAAGGCAAGGGTCATAGCCCCCTTTTTTAGAAGAATTGGCAAATAATTAAGACTTATTCTTATGTGGGACCACTGTAACCAATGGGTTTATTTTTCTAAGCAATGAATTATCTTTTGTAAACTCAAATGTTGATTTAATTAAAACGGAGTATGTATTGTGTTCTTTGTTTACCTTTTGTTGTGATTCCCAATGCATCAAGTAGCACCCTCAAAGTTCTGTACGCTTTCGCGACTGTTAAATTTTGGGGGTGTTACAGATGTGAAGGATGACTTAATATTTCCAGTGAAATATTTAAGTAGTCAAAAGATTTATGGAATGTGTTCCATCATTCCTAGACCTAGACGGAGATAGTTGAAGGATTCACGTTTGAGAGGTTTGATCAAGATGTCGGCGATATTGTCTTGAGATGGAACTTTCACGATAGAAATGTTTCCTTTTTGGACATTATCGCGAAGGAAGTGGTGATGAATTTTGATGTGTTTAGTACGAGAGTGTTGAACGGCGTTTTTGCTCAAGTCAATAGCACCTTTGTTATCGCACATAATAGGGTTGTCGTCGAGATGGATGTCGTAGTGAATAAGAGCTTGTTTCATCCATAGTACTTGTTGACATGCATTTTCGGCGCTTACGTATTCGGTTTCGTTCGTAGAGATAGCAAGAGCCGTTCGTTTCTGGGAGAACCAAGAAGTTAGACAACAACCCATGAAGGTACAAACGTCACTCGTACTTTTTCGATCCACATAATCTCCCGCATGATCAGAGTCGGCATAGACAATAGTTTCTACACTAGTCCCCTTGGGATAGAATAATCCCAAGTGTATAGTGCCTTTAATGTATCAGAAGATACGCTTACCTACTTCAAGGAGAGAGGTTTTGGGATCCTCTTGGAAGAGAGCACAAAGGCAGACACTAAACATGATATCAGGCCTACTTGCCGTGAGGTATAATAAACTTCCTATCATACCTCTATACTTAGTGTTATCCACGGACTGACCTTCTTCATTTTTTGTGAGTTTTGTTTCTGTGGACGTGGGAGTTTTCATGGGCTTAGACTCTTCTAAACTAAATTTCTTATGCATCTCCTTAATATACTTAGATTGATTAAAGAAGATACCATCTTCCATTTGTTTTATTTGTAGACCAAGGAAGAAATTTAATTCGCCCATCATGCTCATCTCAAACTCATCACGTATGATCTTTGAAAAATCATCGCACAGTTCTTGACAAGTTGAGCCGAATATAATGTCGTCGACATATATTTGAACGATGATGAGATGTGAATTTCGTTTCTTTGTGAAAAGTGTGTTGTCAACCATTCCCATGGTATATTCATGTTCAATCAAGAATGCTTTTAATTTATCGTACCAAGCTTTAGGAGCTTGTTTGAGACCATAGAGTGCTTTCTTGAGTTTATAAACATGATTCGGTTTTTTGAAATCAACGAATCCCGGAGGTTGTGCAATGTATACCTCCTCGTTGTTATAACCATTTAGGAATGCATTTTGCATGTCCATTTGGTATAGTTTAAAGTCTAAGGCGCAAGCATAGGCAAAGAGTATCCTAATAGACTCTAATCTAGCTACGGGTGCATAAGTTTCATTGTAATCTATTCCTTCTTTTTGGTTATAGCCTTGTGCTACCAACCTTGCCTTATTCCTAGTTACGACGCCGTTTTCGTCGAGTTTATTTCTAAACACCCACTTAGTTCCTATGATGGTTTGATTCTTAGGTGGAGGTACTAGATCCCAAACTTGGTTTGCGGTGAATTGATTTAACTCTTCTTGCATGGCAACTACCCAGCTTTAATCCTTAATCGCTTCACTGACATTCTTAGGTTCTACGGTCGATATAAAACAAAAGAAATTACTTTTGTTTTGTGCTTGTGACCTAAGGGTTCTTTGGTTTAGGTTTCCTATGGCATTTTTAATTGGATGGTTCTTGGATTCCTTAATATTGACAACTTCATCAACCTCAACTATTTCATCCTCAATGTCATTTTCGAAGGTTTTCTTGCCATTGACCTTAATGGCTTCTTCCTCATCTAAGTCATCATCCACCAAGGGTGATGTCTTAGTTGGTGGAGGACTTTCATAGAATGTAACATTGAGTGATTCTTTGACTTTAATTGTTTCTCTGTTTAGGACAACATAAGCTTTACTATTTTGGGAGTAACCTAGGAAAACACCTTCGTAAGTCTTTGGGTCAAACTTGGTGAGGTAGTCTTTTGTGTTTAGTATAAAGCACTTGCTTCCAAACACTTTAAAGTAATCTAGAGTAGGTTTTCTACCTTTCAAGATTTCGTGTGGTGTTTTTCCTAAGATTGGTCTAATCAAGATCCTATTAAGTATGTAAGTTGAGGTGTCAACTGCATTACACCAAAACTTTTCCGGAATTGATTGTTCATTCAACATCATTCTACTCATCTCTTGTAGAGTACGATTTTTCCGCTCAACTACCCCATTTGATTGTGGAGTGAGTGGAGCCGAGAAATTATGTGTAATACTATTCGCATCACAATATACTCCAAATTGCACTTCATTATCAAATTCCCGACCATGATCCGTGTGACACCCCGACCCGACAAGGTCAAGATATCACATTATGGTGTCATACAAAGCATACTTAAATGCAAGCGGAAGTCTTTTAAATAAATAACTAAGTCTCGAACATTAAGACTAGTATCCAAAAGATAATCCAAAATGCATAGCGGGTTAACCAAACAAACCAAAGTAAAGAAACAATACTCAAAGTACGGAAATAAATGAAAGTCCGAAACAATGGACAACGAAATGATAAATAAATAGGTCTCTCAAGTCCTACGCTCTCTCATTCTCAAGCCCATCGCCCCGCTTATTACCTGCCGCATAAGAAAAGAAACATGTGGCTGAGCTTAAAAAGCCCAGTGAACAGATATATACAAAGCATAACATAATGGTAAATAAGCATAAGTAACGAAGGAATAAGAAATACAAAACGAAAGCATAATCATAAAGTCATACGAATCATAAAGATAACCAAGAGTCAAGAGTGCATGAGAACTAAATAGGAAATGAAACAAGAATGAAATGAAATAATGAAAAGGGTCATATAAGGATGTGCCATAAGAACTCCAAATCAAAATCCGTCAAATCATACACATATCATATCATATCATAATCCATATAAGTATACTAAGAGGGGAGACCTCTAAGTAATAATCAAAAGTGTGAGAAGGAGTGCAAGGCACACACCACCTGGTCACCAGATCATACACATACATAAATCCTAGGATGCATCCATACGCTCCCTAACAAAAGTATGTATGTCAGTACTAGACTGATCACACATATGGGGTCGGCCAATAATGCGCATACAAATCAAATCAAAAAGGGGAACGCCGTAGATCTATCACACCTCTACGGGAGTTTCATGCCTAGGGTGCCATCCTAGACATGGTCCTGGTACCTCCAGAACTAGATAAGCTCAGGCACGGATCTATCAAAGCATACATAATCATAATCTAATAAGTATGGCAAGAGAAACAGATAGTATCTCAAATAATCATGGCAAACATAAGCATAGCATAGTAGAGACATTTAAATAAATGTCAGAATGGATCAAATAGAATGACGATCATACAATGAAAGTCATGAATCAAATAAGGGGAAACATATCAGGCATCGGATCGATAGAAATATCCCTACTGAAAAGGGAAAGAATATCTGTACCTTAACGAAGCACACAAATCAAAGCAAATAAATGAACGAAAGCAGGAGATCACTCCTTCTTCACCCGATCTACAAATAATCATAAGTTCTCTAATAAGTTTCATATAATCATAAGGTTCCCTTTTAGGTAACTTTCCATATTTAGCAACTTTCCAAAAATAGCAAGTTTCCATATTTAGTAACTTTCAAAAAATAGCAAGTTTCCATATTTAGTAACTTTCCAAAAATAGCAAGTTTCCATATGTCTTAGGGTTTATTAAGCAATTATAATATAAGTTAAGGACTATAGTGTCAATTTGGTAAGATTAGGGTATAAAATGTAAATATTATAAAGTTACAAGGTTTAACAAGTTAAGTCCTTTTAGTTTGGAAAAAATGACAAATTAAACCCCTTTAGTTAGACATTACACAATTATTCCTTTTTAAAACCCTTTTTAAAATCCTAACAGTTTTTACATATGAACTGGTCCTGATTAGTCGAATTTATTAACCATATAAGAACTTTGAAATAAAACCTACAAAAATTCACAAACGTACCTCCATGTCTTAAACATTTTATATAGTCTAAAAAATCTCTTAAGTCAACTCGTACAGATTACTGATCAGTTTTAACATACGAAAAGTTTGTTTTTCTTTACCCCTTCAGAAAAATTTATAAAAATCTATAAAAATTCCAGTAATTAATAGACATATGAAATATTACTCAGTTAAAAGGGCATCTTCTAATTCGACATGGTTTTTAAATTGAAATTCATAAACACGAACTATTTTTCCAGACATACGAATCCGTTTTGACCCTTAATATAGTAAAATCGAAAGAAATACCTTCCCGACCTCTAAAAATTACAAGGTTAATTTTCCAAGAAAGCTCTTTCCTTGAACTTATTTTTAGACTCCAAAAATGCCTAGATACACTTTGTTATCATCAAGATCCAATCGATTAAAGTCGGCCTAAATTTTCTGATCAGAAACTGGTCTCATTATTTTATGTATAACTAATTCACAAACTCATCCATTTACATAAGGCCTTCATATATGATATAAAAATACATTAGGTTGATTCTTACAAGGTTCTTAAGATATTCATATAAATTAAATTCAGATCCATATACATAAGTCGATTTATATAGAGCTTGTAAATTCGTTATTTCATGTGAGTTATCATTATTTTATGTAGCTTCTTATAACTTTTATGATAAAGATCGACGAGTACAAAATAGAAAACGAACAATGATCAAACAAGGTGAAACAATTACCCTCGTAGCATGACAAGAAGAATAAGAACAACATAAGACCGAATCAACAACACCTTTCCTTCCTTCCTTCATGTGGTACGATCGGAAAAAGAACAAAACAAGAAAAGAATGGGTCGATTAGGGTTTGTTCAAGAATTCAATGAATTGAATTATACATGTGTGGTTACCTTACGTGTGATACAAGAGAACAAAACACAAGATCAAGATTGTCAAGGACCTCCTTCTTGGGTTGCAACTGATCGGCAGCAGGAGCAAAGAAAGAAGCAGCCGAAATTTTGGTTGAGGGAGTTAGGGTTTTGGAGAAGTTCGGTGTATAGGGATTTAGGAAAAACCGTGTGGATTGATTAGAGTATATAAGGTAAGAATCAATTGTTATTATGGCTTAATCAATCAAATAAATGCATGCTTATCTCTTCTCTTGGACTCATGGGCCGAACATATGGAGCATACAACACCAAAAAAAAATTCGACTAGGATACTTGAATGAAGGGGTTTTTATTTTGTGATTTTCAAATTTAGAATGTATGGTTTATTTAGTAGCTTAAGTCATTAGATAATTTAGGAAATAATTTATCTTAGGTTAAATATAATGATGTTACTTAGTTTTCATAAGTTCTCAAAATTCAAATATAGAGGGCATTTTAGTCATTTCGGATTGTGATAAATTTTTGGGTTTTACAATTCTTCCCTTCTAACCAAAAAATTTTGTCCTCGAAAATTAAAATACAAAGTCGAAATATAAATACAAAATTGAAAACGATATCGAAATGAATACGTACCAAGTCAAAAAGAGAAATGTGGATAACTGGATCGTATCGATTCTTCGGTCTCCTAAGTAGCCTCGCTCCCAGGATTGTTCTTCCAAAGAATCTTTACGAACGGAATGGTTTTAGTTCTCATGACTCTTTCCTGACACTCCAAAACAGCCTCAGGTTCTTTACTATACGAAAGATCTTCCCGAATCTGATCGAACGGGCATGATACAACATGAAGAGGATGATAATTATACCCACGAAGAAGTGACACATGAAAAACATCGTGCACATGCGATAACTGGGGAGGTAGCGCCAAGCGATAAGATACCTCACTAGTTTCAATCAATTTATATCTCAAAAGGAATTCACAAAAGGGAAATAATGTGAAAACCCGAGGTTCGTTGTCCCGATTAAAGATTGAATTGAATATGTGATTCGGGATTGTGATTTGTGTCGTGAATGAGAGATAAGAGTGAGATATTTTGGGATTTTACGCTACGAATATGAAATAACTAACAAGTAATTACTAAGGGCACAAACAAACTAAGCACACGAATTTTAAAACGCAATTTAAACTTGAAAACGAACGTTACGATTTAAAAACATATCTAAAAATTGAAATTCTAAATTATAAGCCCTAAAAATTTGAAAATAATTTTCCTAAGTTCTAAATATTAAAAGAAAATATTAGAAAAAAGAATTATATTTTTTTGATTTTTTATTTATTTTTTATGAATTAAAAACAAAAAGAAATTAATTAAATGATTTAAAATTAGCAAATGACTTTGGAAAAATCTAAAAATTTGCAGGTAAATCTAAAATTAAATTTTGAATCTAGGAAAAATGAAATTTGAAATCTACTACACCCAAATAAGAAGATTTGGCAAATAAGCAGTTGGGAATAAGTTCAAAAATAAGTTAATGATCACCAAAAATTTCCAAAAGCTAGGAAACAGATTATTATGCTAATTTAAGCTTAACACAACCAATGGATATCAAATAAGCATAAGTAATAAGCCAATAAGCTACTGCACAGTAGACAAATGAAGACAGAACCAAATGGCTAGATCACCTACTTTGAACAGCTCTATAAGCTGAGGAAAAGCTTATTGGGGAAAACCAAAGGCAGGATATTCAAGCTTATACTATAGACTCCTTCCAGACCAAAAATGCCCAAAATCTAAGTTCAATTGCTTATTCAATTGAGCTTTAGATCAGATAGAAATGAAATAAAAAATGTGTGCAGGCTCAGGGCAGTTCTGAATGGTTAATTTGCAGACCTAATTTTAAGCTATGAAATAAGTTCTAAAGTGAAATACCAGCTTAGATCTAAAAAGCTATTTCTATAACCTACTCACAATTCAATTTTCAGGAAATAAGCACACAGGGATAAGCCAGAAATTAGCTGAGATCAGCAGCTTGTTGGTGTTGGTCTGCACAAAAGAATCTGATGCAGCAGAGATGGGATTTTGGCCTTAAAACTTTCAACACCACATGAAATACTACCAACTCTTGGATCTTCACTTACAATACTGAATTACACCTAAAACTTTCAAAAGTGACCACTAAATCAATGCTCAGCTTAATGGGGCTTAATAAGGCAGCTTAGCTTCTAATATTGCACCTATTTACTCAACAACCTCAAATCAATCAAATATGCTTAAAATATGATGAAAACAGCTTCTATAATCCTCAACAAGCTCAGGCAAGTCTCATACAATTGCATTTAAACAGTAAAAGCTACTTGTGACCAAAAACAACCTAGATCCAAACACTCCCTTAAATTCTGAGAATGCTTAATTTACACTACAACTGGCAGATTTAAGCTAAAATACTTACTGAACTATGATTATCTAAGTGACTTATCAACTAAAAAGCAAATGTAAACAACAAATAAGCACTCAATCAAACTGAAACAGATTATGCTAAATAATAAGCTATAATATGAAAAATTTAACCCACTTGGGACCTCAGCTGAAAAGAGGCACCAATTATGGCAGCTACAAGCTCCTAGCTTATCAATGATAAGCTAGGTAAAGTTCCATAAGCTCTTCCAGTGTTAGCATATCATCCATAGCTAATTCGACTTGAATAGTTGACTTTTATTGACTTTATTTGATTTTTGAGACTGAATCAGATTTAGACCAACCAAAAACTCACAATAAGCTGTTAAGCTTATATGAGCTTATACAAATGGGAAAACAGCTTATTGAAGCTGGTTTTTGAATTATTTTTGGATTTTTGAATGATTTTTTCAATATTTTTGGATTTATGAAACAACTTGAATAATTATGAGATATTAAAGCTGAGATAAGTATAATAAGCTACTGAAACATACAATAAGCTAATATGAGATTAAAAACTTGAACAAAACAGAATCAAAGAAAACTCAATTTAAACTTTCATTAATGAAACATTAAAATTACAAAAAGAAATGGAAAACTACAATTCAGAAAAGTATTTCAGCAGCATAACAACTATTAAAAACTACTACTAACTATTACATTCCAAATGAGGAGGGGAGAACCCCTATTTATAGCCGAAGGAGGATCATTCTAGGCTGTCCACGTCACTGATCCTCACCCTTTGTGCTCTTTTAAATGATTTCGACCTTTGGATCATCCCTTGATCAACAATCTATCAATCACAGCCTTTGGATCAAATAGCCACGTCCTATCAACCAATCACAAGCCTCTATTTCCCTGGGATTGCTGACATGTCAGGAACCTCCTAGAAATGCGAGAGAATGTACGGATTTTCCCTTAATTGCGGTAATTTTATTGTTGGGTATTTTAGGGTTCATACGGGGGTAATTTGGGGGATAGAATAAAAGGCGGGTAAGGTTTATGATTTTTTTTCCTTTGACCGGTAATTAATACATGGCTGACCGGGTTGTATTCTTTTTGGACTCGGGTTAAGGGTTTTAGGATAAAGAAAAGGGTGGGGGGCTTTTAAACGTGGGCTTTGGATTGGGCTGTGGGTTGAGTAAATAGACAAAGGATCCGGATTGGTTTTATAGTTGTATAGGTTTTAAGATTAAGGTAAAATTTCAAGGACCAAAGGTGTTAATTCTGAAACCTCAAGGACTAATTCTTCCAATTTTCAATTTTATGATCCAAGGGCTTGTTTTGTCATTCTTTGATTCTTCAAGGGTTGACTTTGACCTTTTGAGCATAGATATCTTTCCCGGCTTCGGCTTTAAATATCCTTTCCAAATCTCGTGCTCGTTTTCCCGGTTTTTCTGGATTTTCTTGTCCTTTTTCGTTTATCCGTTGCCTGCACAAATATAAACATAAAAACACAATATCTTTTGGCATTTTGGTCAGTTTTTGGTCTATTTGGGTCCGATTTTGGTGAAATAAAGGTATGTGAATAAGCACATACCAAAATCCCCCAGACTAAGATATTGTTGTGTCCTCACGCAATGTTATGAAAACACGTTTTTGAACCTAAAAATTTTTCAACCTCTTTTTACTAACTTTGAAAAGTAGCAAAATTTTCAAAAGAGATTAAGAAATCTTAAGTTCTAAAAACTCCCCATTTTTCCTTTTATTCTATTTTTGTATTTTCTTATTATGATCATGTGACGATTTTGTTGACAATCATTATCTTTCAATAACTTTTAGGGTCAACGAGTAGGAAACACGACTTATAAAGAAGTGACCATACGGATAAAATTCGTCGTTCCTGATTTTTCACGAGTCCCCAAACTAAGCTTAAAAACGAAATCATTGTTTATTTACAAGTTAGATGCCAACACTACCCATGGAAGTTACTTGTGTAATTACCTCTTGCTCCCATTTTTCTATTTTGCCTCTATTTATTTTATTTTTGGTGAGAAATGAATTTCTTCATATTCTCGTTTTGATAAGTTTTAGTCTGATAAAGATACTAAATTAAGATGCTAAGTAGTTTTCAATCTTCTCTCGAGAACCGTTGCTTTGAAAATGAGGTCCACATCAAGGTTTTTATTTATATTTTTGACTTTTTCATTTTTCATCATCCATCATCATCATTTTTTTTTATGTATCATTAACTTTTCACTTGCGTACCCTAAACGACGGAGCTTCACGGTTAAGTTCCAAGACCTTAGACCTTCCGGAGTTAAGGATCCAAGGGTCGTTACAAAGGAGTGTACCAAGACTCTAGACATTCCTGAAATGAGGATGCAAGGTGGTTAGACCAAGACCTCACACATTCCTGAACTAGAGGTCCAAGGGCCGGTGCAAGAGGGTAGCCAAGACCTAAACGCCTTCTGGAAATAAGGATCCAAGGCCCGATCTCGAATCCGTAGCTTAGAGCACTTAACTTATTATTATTAAACGTATTAATTAAGTAACCTTGATGTGTACCCAATTTTTAAAGCAATGATTCTTTTAAGAAGACCAAGAACTAATCATCGGCAAAACCTAACATCTTTAATTATTCTTACAATTATATATAGTGAAACAATTTTGTGGGAGCAAAAGGCCACAAGTAACTTCGATGAGCTCTAAAGAGAACCAACTACTCCACGCTTAGCATCTAACTTCTAAATAAACTCTATTATTTCTCGTTCTTCGCAAATTTAAAATCTTAAATAATAAGATCCGTGAATGCTTAGCCTTATAATCAAGCCATGCATATATAAAGTCGATACGGGAACTTGCAAATTCTTAAAAAGAATTCGTATTTTATAGCTCCTTGTGTAAAAGACTAGCACGAGCTTATAGATTATAAATGGTTAACGGGACAAGCTAGGGCTCAACATGCCCGTTCAAGTCAGAATTTTATTCCTACTCTCACCAGCGGAAAGTCAACAAAATGTCAAAATTTATTATATTTTTGCAAAATTTTTTAAATTTTTCTTATTTTTTCAATTTTTTCAATTATTTCAATTTTGGAGGAAAAACGGGGTTGCATGAGTAAACGGAAAAAATTGAAAAGCACAAATCAAATTGAAAGATTACCCCCCCCCCCAGACTAAAACGAGACATTGTCCTCAATGTCTTAAAGGTAAGGGTTCTCCTACATAAATCTAAGGCCGTTTATTAATTATGCCAAAGATAAACGTTAAACGAAAAGATTAAGGATATCAGATAAGCAACGAATGATGAAACTCGACTGGAGAGAAGCAGAACCACGAGCACGAGAGTCTTCATTATTCAGTCAAATCCTGGAGACATCACAGAAAACCACGAAACACAAGATATGGAAGAGGTAGCCCTCCTCTCTTATATTAGAAAGAAAGAAAGAAGATAGATGGATAAGCATGGGGTGCATCCCACGAAGCGCTTGTTTTTTATCGAGTCGTATAGCTAGACTCGCCCCGAATTTATTTGTCCTTGGGGGAGCATGTGGAAAGAATAATCTCCATCGGACTTTCATTCAAGATGTTTGGATAAACACTAAAGCATATGAAAGTTCCACTCCGATGAGATACCCATGGTATTTCAAAAGGGAAAACTATTAGAAACGATACCGGGGTCAAAGATAGTGTCCTCGCTCTCGAAGGAGTGACGGAGAAGAGAAGTCACATCATATGTGATGAAAGGGAAGAAGGTCATGATAACAATCATGATTAGGTCATCATCTTCGAAAGGAGACTTCATAATTTGCATATTATGAATCTTATTATTTAAGTTCTTTTGTTCAAGAAATGACTCGGGTGGGAGGGTCGGGATTAAATCATCAATAAGCAAATTCTCAAGATTGAGAATACCTCCCCCCGGGTCACACAAAACATCTTTGTCTAGATCAAAGTAAAAGTGATCATACTCCGGCGGAGATATGATGTGAGTGAGTTCATCGGAGAGCTCCTCATGATCAAGATCAAAGGTAAACGAATCATATTCTGGAAGAGAGAAATCAGCATGAGAAGTGGTACTACCACTACTCGTCTCTTCCGTGAAATCAAAACTAAATGATTTGTAAGCCGGGAGAGAATACTCGGGATGAGAAGTAGGATTGCCACTAATCTCCTCAAAGTTAAAGCTCTCATACTCTGGTAAAGACTCCTCGAGCTCTAGCTCCAGAGGATCTAACGGCTTATCAACATAAACATCCATTGGGGGGAGAAAAAGAGATGGTTCATCGGATAGCATCTTTTAAATCAAAGGGATATCTCCCCCCAGACTACTTTCTTCATTCTCTGATGAAATCGTATCATCATCGAAGAAAACCTCGAGCTCTTCCATAGTGATCTTCTCTCAACCGGTGTGAGAGAAGGGGAAGAGTCGGAAATGACGGATTCTGGAGATGAAATAGAATTGTTATTTGAAGAGAATTTAATTTCATTCACAGAGTCGACAATCTCAATACGATAAACCGGTTCCGGAGGTGGGACAAGTGGTGTGCTCTTAGAGCTAGCAATTTTCACCACTTCCGTTGTGGTCTCCGATTCTTGTTCATCATAATCAAGAACACTCTTAACTTCCGTAGCACAACTTTTAAACCATTTGCTCGAACCAGGGGTAATTTTCATGGCTTTGAGATCAACACGTTTTTCTGAAATACTCTTAACCATGAATCCTGACAGTGTCGGATCAATTCTTTTGGAAGCAATTGTGGGATTAGATTTTTGATCAACCGCAACAACGTTGCATTTGGTGGTTTGAGATTTCGAGTTCTGATTAATGTTAAACGTGACTTTTTCATTATCAACCCGCATTGTTATTTCTTCACCATAAACATCAATCAGAGCTCGCCCGGTCCTCAGGAATGACCTTCCAAGAATTAGAAGAACCCTGGGGTCGGCATCCAAATCTACAACCACAAAATTGACGGGGAAATGGAACTTCCCCACCTTGACAAAGACATCCTCGGTTACACCCTTAGGAAGGGTTATGGTCCGGTCCGCAAGCTCGAGGGTCATGCAAGTGGGGGTGAGTTCGGGCAGAGAAAGTTTTTTCCATACTGACAGTGGTATTAGGTTGATGCTTGCACCAAGATCGGCCAAGGCGTAGCATTCAACCATCCCCGGAAATTCACATGGAATGAGAAACTTTCCGGGATCTCCGAGCTTTTCCGGAAGCTTTTTAAGGAGAACCGCTGAGCAATTCTCGTTCAGAGGAGTTTTTGCCAGTTCAAATAATTTTTCCTTATTACTTAATAAACCTTTGATGGTAGAAGCAAACTTAGGCATCAGAAGCAAAGCGTCCGCGAAGCTTATGTCAAAATGCAAATCTTGGATGATTTGGTAGAATTTTTCCATTTGATTTGAAGCTATTTCGTGGAGCTTTTGATAATTCAATCTTGAAGGATAAGGAAGTTTTGCTTTTACGGGAGCTTCTTCGGGCTCAAGCACAACCTTTGGTTCAGACGGCTGGACAACCGGAGGTTGGACGTCTTCGGTCCTTCCTTTATTAGCAGGAAGTTCCGTGTCCTTTGTCGCCTCGGTCTCACGGACAACTACCTTGGGAGGAAGAGAAGAAGCGGTAGTCGGAGCTGTGGGTCCATCATATGAAACACCACTTCGGGTGGTGATTGCTTTCATATCACCCCTCGGGTTAGCAATTGTATTGCTAGGAAGAGAAGATGTACCCGAGGTTGATGGTTGATTCATTTGTAAAAAACCACTCATCATTTGCTTAAGCTCATTTGTTTGTTGATTCAATGTCGTATCAATCTCTTTCCGAAGTTCAACTCTCATGTTATTAATTTGATTTTGCATGGCTCGTATGCTAACATCTGTTGTCTTCATATAGCTTGTGAAATCGGGAGAAGGTGCAACTTGTGCAGGAGGAGATTGATAGACTTGTTGCGGTTGAGCATGATAATTGTTTCCGTGGTTTTGGTTGTAACATTAGTTTTGATTGTAACCTTGGTTGGTTTGATGAAAACGATTTTGGTTGTTTTGAACGGGTGGAAAACCGGTGGTCCCATTAGGTTACTAGCATTTTGAGGACGAAATCCTTAATTCTGATTGTAGTTTGCTGCTGCTACGGTAGCATTGCAAACTTGGCTATCGGTAGCTGCACAATTATAATAAGGATGGGGACTACCACATATAACACAAGTTTTCTGTAACTACTTTGACGGGCTCCGGTTTCTGATTCTGGAGCTTAAACTCTTTCATCATCATCCGGATAGCATCTGTAAGCTCGGCCATCTCCGATGGATGGGCCGATGAAGAAGAATGGGTGGAAGAATTCACTTTTGAAACAACCGTTTGTTTCGTGAAGTGGGAACTTTGGATTTGTTTTCAATAATCATTAAGATATCTTTCGGCATTCGAATCAAGATATTGCCACCGGCGGCTGCGTTGAGTGAATCTTGATCTGATTGAGTTAAGGCATTGTAGAACGTATCGATTTGATGTAATTCTGAGAAACCGTGATGCGGGCATTTACGTAGGAGATCCTTAAATCGTTCCCATGCCTCACCAAAATTTTCATCAAACCGTTGTTGGAAATTTGTGATTTCATTCCTGAGATTAGTCATTCTGGACGGAGGAAAGAAATAATTCACGAATTTATGGACGAGATCTTCCCAAGTCTGGATCCATTGAGGGGGTTCTTTTTCAAGCCAAATTCGGGCTGCCCCCTCGAGGGAAAATGGGAATAACATGAAATTTCATAGTGTCATTAGTGACATCCTTATGATGGTTTGTGGAGGTCAACTGATTGAACCATCGGATGTGTGCGTGGGATCCTCTCTTTCAAAACCAAGAAATTGATTTCCCTGAACAATTTGTATCAAACCGGTTTTAAGCTCAAAATTTGTGTTGTTAATTGGTGGTATAACAATAGCATCTCCATATCCCACGGTGGGACATTGGAGTAACTCTTGCATGGTACGTTGATCCTCGGCCATTTCGGTAATGGGAGTATCAACTTGAGGACGTAACTCGGGTACGTTAACTCTTTTGCGTCGACGAGAATGACGAGTCGGTATGAGAGAAGATTTATCAACTACGTGTGATTGGGAACGGGTGTGCATACACCAAAAATAAAATAAAAATTAAAAAGAAAAATAATTTGGAAGAGAAGTTTTTTTTTTTTTTTTTTTTTTTTTTTTTTTTTTTGAATTTTTATATTAAAGGAAAAATTAATCACAATATTTTTAGTACCGATCCCTCAATCGATATCGTTTCTCTTAAGACTACTCGCAGAGTGGCGGAGAAGCAAAGGTCCGCTCGAAAGCTGATTAAAAACCTGCCTCTTTCGGTTTGCAATTTAATGTCAAAACCATCCTTAAACCACTTGTATAGGTTGTAATCGAAAGATAATCCGAAATCAAATGATTTCACGATTGTTTTGTTGTTGTACGATTTTTTTTGATATTGTTAACACTTTAGAAAAAGTGTAAGTGGTATTTTTTAATTTTTTTGGATTTTATATTTTTGAAAATATTTACAAATAAAACGATAACTTCCCGGGAGAAGGGTCTTCAAAACACGAATTGAAAAACGGAATCACGAATTCACGTCAACCTTCCCCGGCAGCGGCGCCAAAAATTGGTTTCAAACAATTTATATCTCAAAAGGAATTCACAAAAGGGAAATAATGTGAAAACCCGAGGTTCGTTGTCCCGATTGAAGATTGAATGGAATATGTGATTCGGGATTGTGATTTGTGTCGTGAATGAGAGATAAGAGTGAGATATTTTGGGATTTTATTCTACGAATATGTAATAACTAACAAGTAATTACTAAGGGCACAAGCAAACTAAGCACACGAATTTTAAAACACAATTTAAACTTGAAAACGTACGTTACGATTTAAAAACATATCTAAAAATTGAAATTCTAAATTATAAGCCCTAAAAATTTGAAAATAATTTTCCTAAGTTCTAAATATTAAAAGAAAATTTTAGAAAAAAGAATTATATTTTTTTGATTTTTGATTTATTTTTTATGAATTAAAAACTAAAAGAAATTAATTAAATGATTTAAAATTAGCAAATGACTTTGGAAAAATCTAAAAATTTGCAGGTAAATCTAAAATTAAATTTTGAATCTAGGAAAAATGAAATTTGAAATCTACTAAACCCTAATAAGAAGATTTGGCAAATAAGCAGTTGGGAATAAGTTCTAAAATAAGTTAATGATCACCAAAAATTTCCAAAAGCTAGGAAACGGATTATTATGCTAATTTAAGCTTAACACAACCAATGGATATCAAATAAGCATAAGTAATAAGCCAATAAGCTACTGCACAGTAGACGAATGAAGACAGAACCAAATGGCTAGATCACCTACTTTGAACAGCTCTATAAGCTGAGGAAAAGCTTATTGGGGAAAACCAAAGGCAGGATATTCAAGCTTATACAATAGACTCCTTCCAGACCAAAAATGCCCAAAATCTAAGTTCAATTGCTTATTCAATTATGCTCTAGATCAGATGGCAATGAAATAAAAAATGTGTGCAGGCTCAGGGCAGTTCTGAATGGTTTATTTGCAGACCTAATTTTAAGCTATGAAATAAGTTCTAAAGTGAAATACCAGCTTAGATCTAAAAAGCTATTACTATAACCTACTCACAATTCAATTTTCAGGAAATAAGCACACAGGGATAAGCCAAAAATTAGCTGAGATCAGCAGCTTGTTGGTGTTGGTCTGCACAAAAGAATCTGATGCAGCAGAGATGGGATTTTGGCCTTAAAACTTTCAACACCACATGAAATACTACCAACTCTTGGATCTTCACTTACAATACTGAATTACACCTAAAACTTTCAAAAGTGACCACTAAATCAATGCTCAGCTTAATGGGGCTTAATAAGGCAGCTTAGCTTCTAATATTGCACCTATTTACTCAACAACCTCAAATCAATCAAATATGCTTAAAATCTGATGAAAACAGCTTCTATAATCCTCAACAAGCTCAGGCAAGTCTCATACAATTGCATTTAAACAGTAAAAGCTACTTGTGACCAAAAACAACCTAGATCCAAACACTCCCTTAAATTCTGAGAATGCTTAATTTACACTACAACTGGCAGATTTAAGCTAAAATACTTACTGAACTATGATTATCTAAGTGACTTATCAACTAAAAAGCAAATGTAAACAACAAATAAGCACTCAATCAAACTGAAACAGATTATGCTAAATAATAAGCTATAATATGAAAAATTTAACCCACTTGGGACCTCAGCTGAAAAGAGGCACCAATTATGGCAGCTACAAGCTCCTAGCTTATCAATGATAAGCTAGGTAAAGTTCCATAAGCTCTTCCAGTGTTAGCTTATCATCCATAGCTAATTCGACTTGAACAGTTGACTTTTGTTGACTTTATTTGATTTTTGAGACTGAATCAGATTTAGACCAACCAAAAACTCACAATAAGCTATTAAGCTTATATGAGCTTATACAAATGGGAAAACAGCTTATTGAAGCTGGTTTTTGAATTATTTTTGGATTATTGAATGATTTTTTCAATATTTTTGGATTTATGAAACAACTTGAATAATTATGAGATATTAAAGCTGAGTTAAGTATAATAAGCTACTGAAACATACAGTAAGCTAATATGAGATTAAAAAATTGAACAAAACAGAATCAAAGAAAACTCAATTTAAACTTTCATTAATCAAACATTAGAATTACAAAAAGAAATGGAAAACTACAATTCAGAAAAGTATTTCAGCAGCATAACAACTATTAAAAACTACTACTAACTATTACATTCCAAATGAGGAGGGGAGAACCCCTATTGATAGCCGAAGGAGGATCATTCTAGGCTGTCCACGTCACTGATCCTCACCCTTTTTGCTTCTTTTAAACGATTTCGACCTTTGGATCATCCCTTGATCAACAATCTATCAATCACAGCCTTTGGATCAAATAGCCACGTCCTATCAACCAATCACAAGCCTCTATTTCCCTGGGATTGCTGACATGTCATTCTGACATGTCAGGAACCTACTAGAAATGCGAGAGAATGTACGGATTTGCCCTTAATTGCGGTAATTTTATTGTTGGGTATTTTAGGGTTCATACGGGGGTAATTTGGGGGAAAGAATAAAAGGCGGGTAAGGTTTATTATTTTTTTCCTTTGACCGGTAATTAATACATGGTTGACCGGGTTGTATTCTTTTTGGACTCGGGTTAAGGGTTTTAGGATAAAGAAAAGGGTGGTGGGCTTTTAAACGTGGGCTTTGGATTGGGCTGTGGGTTGAGTAAATAGACAAAGGATCCGGATTGGTTTTATAGTTGTATAGGTTTTAAGATTAAGGTAAAATTTCAAGGACCAAAGGTGTTAATTCTGAAACCTCAAGGACTAATTCTGCCAATTTTCAATTTTGTGATCCAAGGGCTTGTTTTGTCATTCTTTGATTCTTCAAGGGTTGACTTTGACCTTTTGAGCATAGATATCTTTCCCGGCTTCGGCTTTGAATATCCTTTCCAAATCTCGTGCTCGTTTTCCTGGTTTTTCTTGATTTTCTTGTCCTTTTTCGTTTTATCCGTTGCCTGCACAAATATAAACACAAAAACACAATATCTTTTGGCATTTTGGTTAGTTTTTTGTCTATTTGGGTCCGGTTTTGGTCAAATAAAGGTATGTGAATAAGCACATACCACTCACCAACTCGATCAAGAATCTCAAACGGACCGATATAATGCAGACTAAGCTTCCCTTTCATACCGAAATGCTTAACGCCTCGAAAAGGAGAAACCTTCAAGAAAACACGATCACCAGAGTTAAACACAACATCACGACGATGACGGTCAGCATAACTCTTCTGTCTAGTACGAGCTTCCTTCAACTTCTCCTTGGCCACAGCCACCTTCTCATTAGTAATCCTAATCAATTCTGGTCCCTCAATGAGTCGTTCCCCGACCTCATTCCAACAAACCGGCGCCCTACACTTACGCCCATATAACATCTCAAACGGAGCCATCCTGATACTCGCATGCCAACTATTATTATAAGCAAACTCTACCAAACACAAGTAATCATCCCAGTGGCCTGTCCACTCTAAAGCACAAGACCTCAACATATCCTCCAAGGTCTGAATCGTCCGCTCCGACTGTCCGTCAGTCTGAGGATGAAATGCCGTACTGAATTTAAGCCGTGTACCCCAGGCTTTATGTAACCCTTTCCAGAAACGAGACGTATAGCAAGGATCACGATCGGACACAATAGAAGACGGCGTACCATGCAATCGAACAATTTCCTGCTGAAAAATCTGAGCCAACTGACTCACAGAATAATCAACGCGAATGGGGAGAAAATGTGCAGATTTGGTCAGACGATCCACAACGACCCAAATCCCGTCATGTTTACGAAGAGTACGAGGTAAACCGGTAACGAAGTCCATAGATATCTCATCCCATTTCCATGTAGGAATGTCAAGAGGCTGCAAAAGACCACTTGCACGCTGATGCTCAATCTTGACCTGCTGACAAGTCATACATCTAGCCACATGCAAAGCTACATCCTGCTTCATCCCATTCCACCAAAAATGTTGCTTAAGATCATGGTACATCTTAGTCGACCCCGGATGAATAGAGAACGGAGAACTATGTGCCTCAGAAAGTACATCTTCACGAAGAGTAGCATCATCTGGAACACATAGACGATCACCAAACCAAACAACACCATCCGCATCCACTCAAAAATCTGACTGCTTACCATCCTCTACATTCTGTACAATAGCCCATAACTCACCATCATCCTTCTGGGCTTCCTTAATCCTCAACATCAAATCAGACTCCACTTCAAGCTAGCCCAAAAACCATCATGACCCCGAACACACAGCTCAACCTCCATAAGCTCTAATTCATTAAGAATCCTCGGCTCAAAGTCAAGACTAGCAATCATTCCTGACTTACGACTCAAAGCATCAGCCACCACATTGGCTTTCCTAGGGTGATACTGAATATTAGTGTCATAATACTTCAACAACTCCAACCAACGTCTTTGTCGCATGTTCAATTCTTTCTGGGTAAAGATATACTTCAGGCTCTTATGGTCAGTGAATATATCACAGCTCTCACCATAAAGATAATGCCTCCAGATTTTTAAAGCAAAGACAACGGCAGCTAATTCAAGATCATGAGTAGGGTAGTTCGCCTCATATGGTTTCAACTGCCTAGAAGCATATGCAATAACTTTCCCATGCTGCATCAAAACACAACCCAAACCCTTCTTTGAAGCATCACTGTAGATCTGATAACCTCCTGAACCTGATGGTAGAGTAAGAATCGGTGCAGAAACAAGCCTCTTCTTCAACTCTTCGAAACTAGCTTCTCTCTCGTCGGTCCATATAAACTTCTCTCCTTTGCGCATAAGCTAAGTCAACGGTAACGATAAACGAGAAAAACCTTCAACAAACCTCCTGTAATAACCAGCCAGTCCAAGAAAACTCCTGATCTCAGTCACATTGGTCGGTCTTGGACACTTGGTGATAGCCTCAACCTTAGCCGGATCCATTTTGATACCATCTGCGGAAACAACATGACCTAAAAATGCAACTTGTTCTAACCAGAACTCACACTTGGAAAACTTGGCGTACAACTTCTTCTGCCTCAAAGTCTCCAAAACAATACGAAGATGACTCTCATGCTCCTCCTTAGTCTCAGAGTACACCAATATGTCGTCAATAAACACGATCACGAACTTATCTAAGTATTTGTGAAAAATCCGATTCATCAAGTCCATGAAAACCGCTGGAGCATTCGTCAACCCAAACGGCATAACTAAGAACTCATAATGGCCATATCTCATATAAAACGCGGTCTTAGGAACATCTTGTTCCTTCACACGTAGTTGATGATATCCAGACCTCAAATCGATCTTAGAAAAGAATTTCGCACCCTGAAGCTGATCGAATAAATCATCTATGCGGGGAAGTGGGTAACGATTACGAATGGTGATGCGATTAAGTTCGCGGTAGTCAATACATAATCTCATGCTACCGTCCTTCTTCTTAACAAATAACACCGGAGCACCCCACGGAGAAACACTGGGACGGATAGAACCAGATTCAAGCAATTCCTGCAACTGCTCTTTCAATTCCTTCAATTCAACAGGAGCCATACGATACGGAGCCTTAGAGATAGGTTCCGCACCCGGAATTAGATCAATCAAAAATTCAACTTCACGCTCAGGCGGCATGCCTGGAAGTTCATCAGGAAAAACATCTGGGAATTCACAAACAACCGAAAGGCTCTCAATACTAGGATTCTCCAAAGAAGAGTCCTTAATCGAAGCTAGAAAACCTTCACAACCATGAGTCAGCAAAGAGCGAGCTTTCATAGCGGATATGATCTTAATAGATTTACCAAGCCGAGAACCTTGGTAGACAAATTCAGGATTACAAAGATCACCGAAAATCACACGCCTGGTATGGCAGTCAATCGTAGCTCGATGCTCCGACAACCAATCCATACCCAAAATTACATCAAAGTCATACATATCGAGAGGAAGAAGATTTGCAGGGCGAACCCTATCGTCGAAACGAAGAGGACAATTCACGTATTCATGAGTAATGGTCACGGAATTCTTCATTGGTGTTGATATAGATAAAGCATAGTTTAGTGGTGTTGCGGTCGTATTAATGTGTTTAGCAGACGTAATAGATATCACAGAATGTGTCGCACCAGTATCAAATAAAACAAAAATGGGACAATCAAATAAATATAGCATACCCGAGACGGTTCCAGAAGTACCCGCAGCCTGATCCCTAGTTAGTGCAAAAACTTGACCTTTAGAGGCCTGCTGTCCACCATTTCCATTCCCACGGTTACTAACACTCGCCTTCGTACAATCCTTCATCCGATGTCCAACCTCGCCACAATTAAAACAAGCACCAGTAGCTCTATAACACGTACGACCAGGATGAGTTTTCCAACACTCAACACAAATAGGAGGAGGTGGAAGCTGTCCCCCCACGTTCCTCTGCCCTGCTGAAGAAGTAGTACCACGATTACCCTGCTGAATACCACGACTCTGTTGACCCCTGAACTGTTGGTCATGACTTGACCGCTGACTCTGCCCACTGCTGTAGTTACTACGCCTGTCATTACCCCGAAACTCATTACCCCTTGAAGCAACATTCCTATTACTACTACCTTGAACCTGCTAATGATCACTCTCCAGAGTCCTCTTCACCCCACGTCTAGACCTCTCTTGCATCAACTCCTTAATACGGACCGCATTGGCAACTTGTGCCACATCTGTAAAGTCGGTGTTTAGAATACCATCCAGCAACTCATCACGTAACCCCCACTTAAATTGCAAAGCTTGCTCCTCCGGAGTCCCAGCCTTCGCACCCAAGAAACCCGCAAGCCTCACAAACCGCTTTATATACTCAGCACTCGTCTCCCTTTCCAACTGGAAAATCTGATGATAGTCATGCTCGAACTTCAGTTTCTCGGATCTAGGGAAATACTGAAGAAAGAATATCTCCCGAAACTCAGCCCATGATAACCCAGCCACAAACGTCTCACCTCCTATAGCCGTCCGATATGCCTTCCACCAACTAAGGGCATCACCCTCAAACTTGTAACTAGCCAAACGTGCCTTAAACACGTCATCACAACCAAGGACCTCGAATATCTTCTCAATGTGGGATATCCAATTCTCCGCCTCCACAGGAGAAGTAGCAGCACTGAACGAACGTGGTTTCTGCTTAACGAAACACTCCAACCACACATGAATCGACACTGGTGGAACATCACCACCACCAGTACCATTACCACTGCCACTGCCATTACAACTACCACCACCATTACCACTACCACCACCATTACCACCTGCACCACTACTACTAGCGGTGTTCCTCCTAATCTCATCCGTGATGCGTGCAGTCAATGTAACACCCCAACCCGACAAGGGTAAAGATATCACAATAATGGATTCATATCAGATCAAAACAGAGCATACATCTACAGTAATACAAAAATCTCAAAGGATTACAAATGAAATACTGAATCCACAAGGTTACAATGAAGCTTTCAAAACTAATTCTAAAACATAATATCTTCTATCCAATTCTAATCCAGAATAGCTACCAAGCCTTCTAAGTCCAGAGGTACACTCTCACTCATCCCCAGCTTCCTACTAAAACCTGCCGCAGGAAAAGAAATGCGGCTGAGCTTCAAAAGCTCAGTGAACAGATATATAGATAACAGAAACGATAACAGATAACAGTACAAAGGTAATCAGAAAATACAGATCATGCAGAAATAAAATCAAATGAAAGAATAGGAAGAAGAAATGGAATAAGTGAAACGAAATAAGAATAAGAAATAATTAAGGTTTAAGAATAAAGGGAACAGAAATCTATCACGAGCCCAGATAACAGATAATATCATAACAGTGTAAACATATAAGCAATCTAGAGGGGATACCTCTCAAATAACCAGATAATATGAGGGGTGACCTCATGTATCAAATCGGAGTGATCAGCTCCCAGATATATGTGAAAGACGTGTATCGCACACACCATCAGTCACCAGAGATATATATAACAGATAACATAATAACAGATAACAGAAATCAGATCAGAACTAGGATGCATCCATGCGCCCCAGTAGGCCAGAATCTTCTCCTACATAACAGATAAAATCAGGGACGGGACAGGTCATCACTCTCCTGCCCTAGAGTCATGACATCGGTGCATCAATGACATGGACATGAAACCCTCATGCCTAGTGATTGGCTCGGATATCAGACTGTGGTCAAGGTCAGATGTCATATAATAAACAGAGTCATATCTAAGGGTTTATGGCAGAAGGGTCATGTCAACAATTCAGAATAAGATAATAAGGTTCAAATCAAAGTTTATCAGATTAAGTTTAATATCAAAACGTAAGTTCATATTAAAAGGTTTATTTCCAATAGTCCAAAAGAGTATATCAAAGGTTAATAATTACAAGTTCATAGCAATAATCCATTCAGAAGTTCCTGTCAAAAGTTCATTTAAATCAATCCTTTAATAATGGTTTTCATTGAAATGATCTTACCAAATAGTTTTCATAAAAATGGTCTTCCAAAACTTTTAGTAACTTCCATTTAAAGTGGTATCACTTCTTTTTAAAATAGCTTTTCTTAAACAGTTTCATATGTAGTTTAATAAAGGTTCAAAATCAATTAGGTTCAGATAAGGATTTAACAGGTTAAGGTTTATACCAAAATCAAATCAAAGTTTACGACAGATATATCAGGTTAAGGCTCAGAACAAGGTTCACAGATCAGATTCAATCAAGATTCACAAATTCAGGGTTCAGAACAAGAGATCAAAACACAAAGGTTCAAGAAAGGTTCAGAACAGAAGAAACACATCAAAGGTTCACAAACAAGTTACAATCAGAGTTCAGGAAAAAGGTTCAGAATAAAAGAATAATAGCAGAGGTTCAAACAAAAGGTTCAAGACAAACAGATCACAACAAAGATTCACAACAGAAGGGAACATAGCAGTGGTATCGGGAATCCTAATAAAGAAAATGAAAGACTGAAAGAAAAGGGGATGAAAGACCCTTACTGAAAAAGGGCAGAATATCTGTACCTTAACGAATACGCAAGCAAGAGAAATGAAAAGCAAATCAAATAGGAGATCACTTCTTCTTCAACCGATCTACAAATAATCGTAAGGTTTCATTTTAGTTCTCATTCCATTTGAGGTAACTTTGGTTATTAACATTCTCGTATGTCAAATTAACTATTAAGGATGATCGTATTCGTAGTTTAGGGTTAATATGCAATTCTCATAAATTTAGGGTGTAAAGTGTAATTACTATAAAGTTACAGGTGTTCACAAGTTAGGTCCTTTAGTTTTAGAAAAATGACCATTTAAACCCTTTAGTTTTAAAAACAAACACATAACACCTTTTAAATCCTTTTACACCTTTTATCAGATTTCTATTAGTTTTAAACATGAAATTGTTAGGTTTTCTATAAATTGAAAATCATATTAGAACTCAGAAATAAATTCCCGAAAAATTCCCAGAGCTGTTCACATGTCTTAAGTATTTTACCTAATTTTTCCAGATTTTATTAAGTATCATAACTATGGATTAAAATTCACTTAAACCAACTCGTCCAGATTTCTGATTAATTTTACTATACGAAAAGTTATTAATTAGAAACCTTTTAAGAAAAATTCACAAAAATCTGAAAAAATTCCAGGAATTAATATACATCCTATGGATTACCCAGTTCAAAGGAAACCTCCTAATTCGACACTGTTTGGAAATTAAAATTCAAAAATCCGGACTGATTTTCCAGACTCACAAATCCGATCAGACACATAATTTTCCGAAAATTAAAAGGTAACCTTCCAGGCCTCCAAAAATTACAAACTAAATTTTCCCAGGTAGCCATTTCATTGAACTTAGTTTTAGACTCTTAAAACACCAAAATATACGTTCACATCAATTAGTTACAGCCGGTTAAAATCGGACAAAATTCCAGGTCAGTAGCAGTTATTCACAGAATCATGTTTAACTTAGGGTTTTATCATTCTAACCTTTACTTCTTGACAACAAACGATTTTAGATGAGTTCATAACATATTTAGGTCGATTATTAACAGGTCTTACATAATCAAGTCGAATGAATTCATTACATATATCCTGGTTCGATTTATACATAACAGATTTTTAGGGTTTTCACTATCATTATTTTATGTGAGCCAAAACATGATTTTATATTACTTGTTCTATGATCATAGGTATATTAATCGACAAGAACATCAAGAACTAAACAAGAATCAAGAGGATAAAATCAGATTGAACAAGGGATGACACAATTACCCTCGTGTGAACAAAAGAACTAGAAGACTAGATCGAAACACCAAGGTCGAACCACCAAAACTTCCACCCGATCACCCTTAATCATACTCTACGAATGGACTACCCAAGAGCCTACGAGCAAGACACCACGAACCAGGAACAACACACCTAGAAGTCACACGAAAACTTTCCCTTAGCTGCTGTGTTGATCGTACAGTATAGAGGAAAAGAGAGCAGCCGCTATTTTGGTCTTTTAGGGTTTTCTATGTGGAAGTATTTTCGGTATATGGAGGGAAATAAGAATTGTATGTTTTGCCTTGGGCTAAATAAGCATGGACCATATTTTGTGGGCTTGATATCAATCAAAATAAATGCATGATTTCTCTTTTATTTACTTGGGCCAAAAAAATATTGACGATTAGTTCAGAAATCCTAGATGAAATTAAAATGATTTTATAAATATATTTAATTTAATTAATTATTATTTCGGATTATGTAAGCATATGTGTGAATGTATCATTTTTGGACATCCAAAATAATATAATGTTGTCCCAGAATTTATTTTTTTTCATATATAACTCGTTTTAAGATGTTTTGGAATTTTTCAGAATTTATAAGTTATTTAATTAGGTTTTATACTTTCAGGGGTAATTTAGTCATTTTACGGGTTATTTGAATTTCAGGTATTACAGTCAAACCGGGAAGTAACGCATCAATAGCTCGCTGAACTGCTGCATCAAGAGCAGCATCAGAGCCTTCCTCATATTCATTCCGAAGAGTAGCCACCCTCTGAAAGTTCACAAACGAGACAAAAGACAAAACAACCGTAAGGGTCAAATATGAAGAAAGAGATCGCGTCAAACGGAAAGCCTAGTGTCTACCCAAATCCCCACAAGTCATTTCTAAGGTTCTACAGGTCAAACCCAGTCTCTCTGATACCATAACTGTGACACCCCGACCTGAGAAGGTCAAGATATCACATTATGATGTCATACAAAGCATACATAAACGCAAGCGGAAGTCTTTTAAATAAATAACTAAGTCTCGAACATCAAGACTAGTATCCAAAAGATAATCCAAAATGCATAGCGGGTTAACCAAACAAACCAAAGTAAAGAAACAATACTCAAAGTACGGAAATAAATGAAAGTCTGAAACAATGGACAACAAAATGATTAATAAATAGGTCTCTCAAGTCCGACGCTCTCTCATTCCCAAGCCCGTCGCCCCGCTTATTACCAGCCGCATAAGAAAAGAAACATGTGGCTGAGCTTAAAAAGCCCAGTGAACAGATATATACAAAGCATAACATAATGGTAAATAAGCATAAGCAACGAAGGAATAAGAAATACAAAACGAAAGCATAATCATAAATTCATACGAATCATAAAGATAACCAAGAGTCAAGAGTGCATGAGAACTGAATAGGAAATGAAACAAGAATGAAATGAAATAATGAAAAGGGTCATATAAGGATGTGCCATAAGAACTCCAAATCAAAATCCGTCAAATCATACACATATCATATCATATCATAATCCATATAAGTATACGAAGAGGGGAGACCTCTAAGTAATAATCAAAAGTGTGAGAAGGAGTGCAAGGCACACACCACCTGGTCACCAAATCATACACATACATAAATCCTAGGATGCATCCATACGCTCCCTAACAAAAGTATGTATGTCAGTACTAGACTGATCACACATATGGGGTTGGCCAATAATGCGCATACAAATCATATCAAAAAGGGGAACGCCGTAGATCTATCACACCTCTACGGGAGTGTCATGCCTAGGGTGCCATCCTAGACATGGTCCTGGTACCTCCAGAACTAGATAAGCTCAGGCACGGATCTATCAAAGCATACATAATCATAATCTAATAAGCATGGCAAGAGAAACAGATAGTATCTCAAATAATCATGGCAAACATAAGCATAGCATAGCAGAGACATTTAAATAAATGTCAGAATGGATCAAATAGAATGACGATCATACAATGAAAGTCATGAATCAAATAAGGGGAAACATATCAGGCATCGGATCGATAGAAATATCCCTACTGAAAAGGGAAAGAATATATGTACCTTAACGAAGCACACAAATCAAAGCAAATAAATGAACGAAAGCAGGAGATCACTCCTTTTTCACCCGATCTACAAATAATCATAAGTTCTCTAATAAGTTTCATATAATCATAAGGTTCCCTTTTAGGTAACTTTCCATATTTAGCAACTTTCCAAAAATAGCAATTAAGTGTTTCCATATGATTTTATGTAACTTTCCAAAAATAGCAAGTTTCCATATGTCTTAGGGTTTATTAAGCAATTATAATATAAGTTAAGGACTATAGTGTCGATATGGTAAGATTAGGGTATAAAATGTAAATATTATAAAGTTACAAGGTTTAACAAGTTAAGTCCTTTTAGTTTGGAAAAAAAATGACAAATTAAACCCCTTTAGTTAGACATTACACAATTAATCCTTTTTAAAACCCTTTTTAAAATCCTAACAGTTTTTACATATGAACTGGTCCTGATTAGTCAAATTTATTAACCATATAAGAACTTTGAAATAAAATCTACAAAAATTTACACACGTACCTCCATGTCTTAAATATTTTATATAATTTTTCCAGATTTAATTAAGTCGTATACTATAGTCTAAAAAATCTCTTAAGTCAACTCGTATAGATTACTGATCAGTTTTAACATACGAAAAGTTTGTGTTTCTTTACCCCTTCAAAAAAATTTATAAAAATCTATAAAAATTCCAGTAATTAATAGACATATGAAATATTACTCAGTTAAAAGGGCATCTTCTAATTCGACATGGTTTGTAAATTAAAATTCATAAACACGAACTATTTTTCCAGACATACCAATCCGTTTTGACCCTTAATCTAGTAAAATCGAAAGAAATACCTTCCCGACCTCTAAAAATTACAAGGTTAATTTTCCCAGAAAGCTCTTTCCTTGAACTTATTTTTAGACACCAAAAACGCCCAGATACACTTTGTTATCATCAAGATCCAATCGATTAAAGTCGGCCTAAATTTTCTGATCAGAAACTGGTCTCATTATTTTATGTATAACTAATTCACAAACTCATCCATTTACATAAGGCCTTCATATATGATATAAAAATACATTAGGTTGATTCTTACAAGGTTCTTAACATATTCATATAAATTAAATTCAGATCCATATACATAAGTCGATTTATATAGAGCTTGTAAATTCGTTATTTCATGTGTGTTATCATTATTTTATGTAGCTTCTTATAACTTTTATGATAAAGATCGACGAGTACAAAATAGAAAACGAACAAGGATCAAACAAGGTGAAACAATTACCCTCGTAGCGTGATAAGAAGAATAAGAACAACACAAGACCGAATCAACAACACCTTTCCTTCCTTCCTTCATGTGGTACGATCGGCAAAAGAACAAAACAAGAAAAGAATGGGTCGATTAGGGTTTGTTCAAGAATTCAATGAATTGAATTATACATGTGTGGTTACCTTACGTGTGATACAAGAGAACAAAACACAAGATCAAGATTGTCAAGGACCTCCTTCTTGGGTTGCAACTGATCGGCAGCAGGAGCAAAGAAAGAAGCAGCCGAAATTTTTGTTGAGGGAGCTAGGGTTTTGGAGAAGTTCGGTGTATAGGTATTTAGGAAAAACCTTGTGGATTGATTAGAGTATATAAGGTAAGAATCAATTGTTATTATGGCTTAATCAATCAAATAAATGCATGCTTATCTCTTCTCTTGGACTCATGGGCCGAACATATGGAGCATACAACACCAAAAAAAAATTTCGACTAGCATACTTGAATGAAGGGGTTTTTATTTTGTGATTTTCAAATTCAGAATGTATGGTTTATTTAGTAGCTTAAGTCATTAGATAATTTAAGACATAATTTATCTTAGGTTAAATATAATGATGTTACTTACATAGTTTTCATAAGTTCTCAAAATTCAAATTTAGAGGGCATTTTAGTCATTTCGGATTGTGATAAATTTTTGGGGTTTTACAATCCGTCCTAATAGAGACTATTGTACATCCTAGTTGATTTTGGACCTTCTTACTAAAGATTTCGAATTCCTCGAAAACTTATGTGTTATCCTTAAGAAATCTAGTCCAAGTATACCTAGAGTAGTCATCAACTATTACTAAGGTGTAGTAATTTCCTCCGTAGCTCCATACGGTGGATGGGCCGAATATGTCCATGTGAAGGAGTTCTAAGCATCTAGAAGTCGAGACCATATTCTTAACTTTGTGACTAGAATGGGCTTGTTTTCCAACTTTACAAGTGTCACAAAAGTGTTTATCAAACTAAATCTTAGGTAGATTTCTAACTTGTTCCTTAGAGGCCAATGATTGTCTTCAACGCATATTGGTGTGACCTAGTCTCCTATGCCATAGAGTGGAATTATCATCTATGGTTGCTAGGCAAATCTTATCCTAAGACTTATTTCCTATTTTCATAACAAATAAGCCATTCTTCCTAACTCCTTTTCCTATGGTCTTACCATTGTTAGTGATCTCACTACCTTCTTTGGAAAATATAACTCTACACTTATTGTCAACTATTTGACTAATGCTAAGCAAGTTAAATCCAAAGTTATCAACATGCTCAATATTTCTAATAGTGAGGGAGCTTTGAGTAATCGTACCTTTGCCTATGATGTTGCCCTTAAGTTTGCTACCAAAAGTGACATTACCTCCGTTGTAAGCCTTGTATGATGAGAATAGACTTCGGTTACCCGTCATATGATTAATGCATCCACTATCCTTGACCCATTCATCGGGCTCCAAGTCGATTCCCAAGCATATCTCATTTGAAGCTTGAGCCATTAGACATGTTTTGTTGTTGGGCTTCTTCTCTTCTTCTTCACCGCTATCACTCCAAGAGCCTCCTATGAAAGCTCTTTGGTTGTTGGTTCTCGGTGGTTTGGGACATTCTCCTATGAAATTATTGGGATCTCCGCATCTAAAACATTTCCTATCACTCTTTCCTTTCTTCTCATCTCGGTTCTTTTGTGACGACTTCTTTTCATCACGAGGTGGTCTAAAGAACCTACCTCTTCTCTTAAATAACTTCTTAAAATCTCTAACGGCTAGTGCATATTCTTCGTCTTAACTATCGGAATCCAAACTTTCCTCATCACTAGACTCCTTTTTGACTTTCAATGCTAGAGATCTAACTCTCTCGCTTTTGCCTTTGACTATGTCGGAGTCTTTCTTGATTATCATTTCATGAACCTTCAAGTTTCCTATTAGTTCATCAAGTGATAATGTCGGCAAGTTCTTTGACTCTTCAATGGCGGTGACCTTTGCTCTCCATTTGGGATGTAGAGCCCTAAGAAACTTCCTAACATACTTCTTGCTAGAATAACCTTCATCAAGGGATTTAAGACTAGTAATAATAGTATTAAATCTAGCAGAAGCATTATCAATAGATTCATCTTCTGGAATGGAAATTTGTTCATATTGTTGCACAAGTAGATCTATCTTGTTCTCTTTGACTTGATTATTACCTTGATGAGTGACTAACAAAGTTTTCCAAATTTCATTTGCCGTGTTACACCTGAAAATTCTTTCAAATTCCTTTTTCGGCAAAGCATTATAAATCATCATTTTAGCCTCATCATTTTTGGCTAGTTTTCTTTTAAGGTTATTACTTTGTTTATTATAAGGAACTATTTCATCCCTTTTTGTTTCCGGATTCTTTTCAATCGGTTGAAAGTCACCCTCGGTAATAATATGCCAAAGATCAATGTCATTTGATTTCACATACGTTTCGAATCTTGTTTTCCAATATATAAAACAATCGGTTTCAAAAAGTGGTGGTCTTTGCATAGATTGCCCTTCTTGATATTTGTCGAAATCCATTGATCGATTCAAGTTTTAAAATACAATTTATTTTAAAATCTTGCCTGACCTGGCTCTGGTACCAATTGTGGAAAACTAGAAGCGGGGGTTGAATAGTTTTACCAGTTTTTAAAACATTATAAAACTTGTGAAAAACTTTGATTCGACTCTTTTGTGAAATCAAACAACACCAATATGTACACTAAATAATACTATCTAATATAAACAAAAAATATAAAGAAATGAGATGGAAAGATCAAACCGGGACAAAGAGATTTATAGTGGTTCGGTTACGAAGCTCTTCTTCGCCCTACTCCACTCCCCGAGTACCAAACTCGAGAGTTCTAAGCACTATGTCAACAAAGCTCCCTTCAGGCGGAGAAAATCGTATAACGTAGGTTATCCTTATTTCTGACACTAAGCTAAATGTCGAGTACTAATCTTAGCAAGTACCAATCTACCACGATCCACACGATCCTTACTAATTCACACAATCAACACACTTGACTCGATCTACCCGATCTACCCTTGATCCACTTGATCAACACACAAGCCCACAAGCTACAAGAGATCTCCAAGATCTCAACAAGATCACAATGATCTACTCTCACAAACTACTCAAAAGAAAATGAACTTGATGTATGCTAGGATACAACAAGTATGTAACAAGTGTTACAAGTGCACTAACTATAACTACAACACTTTGTATCTTCTTTGATACTTTGTGTTCTTCTCTTGCACTAGTAAAGGAATGAAGGTGATCACTTGGATGGATGATTGGATCACTCTTTAAACAAAATAAAAGTAAACTAAATGATCAAAGGAGAGAAGATGTGATAAGAGTTTTGAACTCAGAATGTTGTGTAAGAAAAAGGATGCCCAAAAACTGTGAAGAGGGCTGGTATTTATAGGCAGAAGAAATTTGCCCATTATAGGGACACGGTACACTAAATTTAGTGGTACCGTGCCAGACAATGACACTTCAATTTTTGTTTTTAGTGATGTAAGTTTATTTGGGGAAGTTTGGAGCTGATTTTGGGGGGAAAATAGCTGTTATGATTTTTAAACTTATTTTTCCAATAAAACATTTCTTTATAATTCAAAAATAACTTGTAAGGTATATTTTTGAAAAAAATGTTTTGTCACATTAAAAATGTGAAGTTTGAAACACAAATTCACTTCTTTGATCATTAGTCAAGTTGTAAATTTGTTTGTTCGTACCTAGAGTGATTTACATAGAAACGGCATATTTCGACTGAGAGGATCAAACACTAAGGATGTGTTTAAGATACTTTGAGGTTATATTACCAAGTATGCAAAATCTACTTGATAACACTTAGAAGATTTGTATTGATGTAACACTAACACAGTTATAATGAACAATGAACGCAGAGAATAACTTCAAACGATTCAATATTATTAAGCAATAACACGAGTGATCTCAATATCACTAGGGTTACAATGACCTTGAATCTTCACAAAAACTTATATGACTGATCTAACCTAGGACCTCCTTTTATAGACATAAGGATTCCTTTACAAGATAGTATCTACCCGTATAATTCTAAATAATTGTGATATACATACAATCTATACCATACTTATCTTTTACACGTATTCTAAAACCTTATCATGCAGCAGTACCTTCTTTTACTACTAGCAGTACTAACTTGACAGTTTGTACTGTTAGTTGTTCTTCAGCAGTCTTCAGTAATACACCAGCAGTTTGTACTGTTAGTGTAATCTTCCAGCAGTACTAAGTCTTGATCATTTAATTCCCAACAATCCTCCCCTAAACTTGTGATTTACCGTAAATCATCAAGTTTTCTGAATTAAATGAGTACCTTATGAGTATTGTGAGGACTCTTCCAAACACTAAATTGTCAACCTTAGTCTTCTGGCTTTCATTTCTTCATGTAGCTGGAATATCTTCCTTATCAACTCTCTTGCCATCTCTGAATCTTCTTCAACTTTAAGTCTTGATGCAAGCATGATCATTAGTACTTCTGATCTTAGTGGATATTCTTTTTCAACAAACATATAGATTTCCACTCCTCCTTTAGTAGATACCTTGTGCACTCCACAGTTGTCAAACAGTCTCCATGTGCTAGCTAAGTGATGAGCTTTAGACCTCCATATTGCCTCACCTGAGTCTGGTTCATACAATCCCTTTCTTGAACTAAGCTTCAAAGCTTATCTAAGTCTTCTTTGTCAAATGCTTTGATTATGTCTTAAAAGAATTTGTACACCTCTGATTGATCTCCTATCCTGATAATTTTCCATCCCTTAATCACTTCATCTGACTAAACCTCCCAATCAATTATGGGATGTTTGGCTTGAATAGAATCAACATTGAGTGATTCTGGAACTACCACCATGATGCCATGGATCTGTTCATCAGTTAATACTTCCTCTTCTTTTTCAACAACTATTTCATCCTGAACTGTTTCTTCTTCAATTCTTTGTTTCTTGGACTCCTCAGATTCCAATTTCTCTGCTCCTCTTTTCTCTCCTCTGCCTTCACTTGTTTCTAGATCACCTCTCAGGAACATCTGCATTCTTCTATGAGTATTAATGTATATCCTTTCAATTTCTTCATAAGTTCTTCCCTTGAAGTTTTGTTCTTTCCAGTTATCTTGGTGCTTCAGATAAGTCTTCATATAGCTTAACTGTTCTTTTCTGGTAGGGGGTTTTCTTCTGAGCAACTTTCTTCTTGCTTTGACTTTTTCTGATCTGCTCGAAAAGGTCATCAATGGCTTGTTCTTTTTCTTCTCTTGTGAACTGTGACCTTTCCTCTTCTTGTAGCTTGGCAACTAGCTCTCTATCAGCAAGAACTTGAGCAACTCTTTCTTCTTTTTTAGTCAAAAGCTTGTGTTCAACCATGAATTTTGCCAATCTTTCTTCTTCAGCTGCCCTTGCCAACTCTTCTTCATGAAATCTCTGAGCTAACTCCTCATCTATAGCAATCTGAACTTGACTTTTCTTGGTGATCTTCTGAGATGGTTCTTCTTTTGTCATTATACCCTTACCCTTATCAGTTCTTGGTCTTTTTGGTCTTCTTCTATATACTGTACCAACAGTACCTTGAGAACCACTAGCAGTACCCTGTATTAAACCACCAGTAACTTCCACTTGACTGGCAGTACCTTCTTCCATTTGATGATCTTGCCTCCCCTGATTATGAAATTCCTCTTGGACCAAAGAAATGTTAGGATCTTCATCTAATTGAGCAATCTTCCTCCCGTGTTTGGAAGATTCCTCACCTTTGTCTTCACTCTGACCATCTGATGAACTTGATGAAGAAGATGATTCAGTTGATTCTACCAATTGGGCTGACCTCTTTCTTTGAAGTGTCTTAACCATCTGCTCCAGTTTTTTAACCTTCAATACTAGTTTGGTATACACCTTGCCAAACAGCTTCTTGTGAGTAATGAGTTCAGCCTCCAAGTTAGCAACCTTTTGAGACAATGTGGTACATAAATTTGTCAATTTAATAAGGGTCTGACTGCCTTCAACACTTTCTGATGTGTGACCTTCAAGGAGAGGTGCATCATGGGGCAATGACTCAGACTCCACCACATGGTGAGGACCTGAGCCACCCAATGTATCCGGTTGGCTTGGGATTCCACCACTAGTACTAGGTTCAAAAGAACTAAGTACTGTAGGTGTTGCCATAGGTTGGGTATTTTGGATGTTACCCCTGTTCTGCCTAGCTTCTAAGCCTGTGACAGTAGGGGCAGCCCTTCCTACACTGACAATGTCAGCGTCATATGCTACATGGGGAGGGGTAGGAACTCTGTGCTGAGGTACATCAGAGCCCTCTCTGGATAAAGACCTATCAGGTGATAAGGTGGGTTGTGAGGCTGAGTATTCTAAGCTTGTGGGTGTGTGTTGGGAGTCAACTGGGGTTGTTGACCCTTCACCCTGTACCTGTAACATTGTATCAAATAAAGGAAACTCTTCCCCACTATACCCTTTTAAGGCCATCCTTATATTGCTAAAAAGTTTTTGGGTAAGTTTGGGTGTTGGATAAACATTTTTGTAGGGAAGAAGTTGATATTTCCTCATGTTCAAAATAGTTTGAATAAACCTGGGATATCAAAAACTTTGATTTGCTATCAACGTTTTTCACCATTCCTTCAAAGATAAGTTTTGAAAAGTTGAAAGTCCTATCAGTAGCTAAGCATATGAAAGCAGTTGTAATATTGCTACTGAACTATTCCCATGAGGTTTTCTTAGGACTGAGACAATGAAGAATGGTGTGTATCAAAAGCCTCCATTGTTGGGCAAAACAACCTTTTTGAAAAGTTAAAGATTGTGACTGGATGTTGTACCCCATTCTGGTTAAAGTTTCAAAAATTTCAATATTTGGCATAGCACTAATACCATTGTCATCATTCAGGTGGAGATGCCTCATAAGTGATGATTCAGTAAGAGTGATGGTTTTGCCATCTACTGTCTCATTTAATTCGTTGTCTCCATTGTCAAATGTTCTGACAGTAGCAGTCTGCCAAAACTCTTTGATTTGGGAGACATAGATAGTGGGATTAAGAGTCAAGGAATACCTTATATGATAAGCATTTAAAAAGTCCACTATCTGATGGAATTCGGTATCCGCCTCTACTTTTTCCAAATATGCGACCATGTTGTGCTTATCAACAAAAGATAGAGATGCCATTATTTGTCAGTAAAAGTGGGATTTGACTGCTAGGATTAGAGTAATTTAGGTTAGAACGTAGATTGAAGAAAGTGAATTGAGATATTATGAAAGACTTATGAGGGTTTCTATTGGACCGACTTCAATTAAAAGATAACTTTTGATTGAAGAAAGGTGAATATAGTAGATTAAAATTAAAAATATCCAAAAAGGAAACCCTTAAGATAAGATATTGATCAGTAAAAATCTCAACAAACTTTCAACGGCTATTTTCAAAAAGCTGTTATTTCACACCAGTACTAACGGTTATCCAGCAGTGCAAACTTAAGCCTACCAGTACTAACTTTTTGCCTGGCAGAACTACCTTTTTGGAAAAAATTTGACTTAGCAGTATGAACTCAATTTTGATTAAAAACAATACTGCTTACAACCATTTGGAAGGGATTAAATGTAAAGACAGACACCTAATCATAATTTTGGTTTAATGCAACCTCTAGTTGTGTGAGAACCAATGATTTCAGTTATAAATAACTGCCTATGATCAGATAAACTCATTCAAAGAGCTTTCTTGACAGGGTTTCCAGCTCGTGGCAGGTGTTGCCTCTAACACAAGTGTGTTAGATTCACTTTTGCTCGCTCTTCTCTCTACCAGATGTCCTTGGACTAATACATTATACTAAAAGTATAAAATGGTAGAGAGTGAGTTAGATCAGTTACTATCTGACTAACTATTCCATCAATTCCAATGCAAAACATCATAATAAGATTTCAAGAAAGAAATTTTAAAGAATCTCTTAATTCAGATATAAAACCTTATTTAAGAGATGCCCAAATTTAGTCCATCATCAATCTATTATGTCAGTAACCATACCACCATTTGCTGCTCACACAATGCACTAGTAATTCCTTTATGCCCATAACGATCCATACCTGCAGTTGTTAGTCCAAAACCAAGAAAACAAATGGCAAAGCATTTGCTTCATAGCAGTATAAGCATATGACTAACAGTTCTAACAAATAGTCCTAATATGTACTGACAGTACAAACTATACATAGCAGTACCTATTGACAAACCTAGCAGTACAAATCCAATTTTAATATACAAAAACACACAGACTAAAAACTTTAAGGGTTAAGCATTCCAATACTTGCTACCAAGTATTGAAATATTCCAACATCAAAGGCTTTAGTGAGAAGATCTGTAAAGTTTTTATCAGTATCAATTTTAACAACTTGAACTAACTTTTTCTCATTGCAGTCTCTTATAAAATGATGCCTAATTTCTATGTGTTTTGTTTTAGAATGTTGCACTGGATTTTTAATAATGCATATTGTACTGCTATTGTCAATATATATCATGGTATTCATAAAATTATACCCATAGTCAAGCAGTTGATTTCGAATCCGTAGCACTTGACCACAGCAACTTGCAGCAGCTACATACTCAGCTTCACTTGTAGAAGTTGCCACAATTGTTTACTTCTTACATTGCCATGATATAAGTCTGCAACCAAGGAACTGAAAACCACTAGTTGTTCATTTCCTATCCAGGCTAGCACCAGCATAATCACCTTCTGAGTACGCCACCAAATCAAAAGGTGATTTCCCAGGATACCATAGATGATGCGTGCGGTGTCGTAGTATAGTTTTAGCACGTTTAGATGCCTACTCAAGTTTTAAATTTATATTTAGCCGACTTATCAATAACACACACACTTAACGAGCAGTGTACCCGGTCAGTATGAATATAATGGTAAGTAGAATGTCAATCACTAAGAGTGGAACGTATTATCTCGTTATTCTAATCAGTATTTTAATATCCTAACGCAAGGGGGTTTCAGCCTGAGAGACTGGCACGATTTGTTTGCAATTAAATAATAAAATAAACTAATAGGCACGAATCAGCAAGTAGCACACACGTACACAGATAAATACTCGAGACAATAAGAGGGCTGTCCTTATGATTAAGTAGATTGTCACTTGTTTTATTGATAGCTTTATATGAAGTGTATGTAGTTAACCCTTTCTCGTTGGTCCTATTCTTATCGGCGAGTAAACCCTTAATGATTACTTATGTCTAAAAGTTATTCCTAAGTGATCAATTTAGTAATAACCGTGGGAGCCACATTATTTTCCGCAGTCAAATGCCCGCAAGCCACTAATAAACACAGAGGTTATCAATGCACTAATAAGTAGTAACCAAAGACATCAACATATAAACTTTAATTGATGGGAAAGCAAGTATTAAAGGGAGTGCAATCTTTCGTTGTCACATTACACAAGCCACCAATCCTGATGAATTAAAGTTTGCTAACACAATAAAACAAAACTACTTAATGAATTAAACACATGCAGCACCTTCTTACAGCTCTTGTATCTTCGTTTGGTGTGTCTTGTGCTGCCTCCTTGACTGAATTCGTCCTAGGGTTCTGCTGGTTCGGTCTTCCAAACTAAAATATTGCACACGAAATTCGTCTGGCCTTGGGGTGTTTATAGTTTCTGTCTGAGGGAAGATGCGGCGCATCTATTAAGTAGATGCGGCGCATTGACTTAACTTCGCGTGGGGTCCAAGATTATAATATTCAGGAATATTCGTACACCGCCAGAAGATGCGGCGTAACTTCATGATTAGATGCGGCGCATGTCCTCTTGTATCTTGGATCGTATCTGGTGATATCTTGATAGAGATGCGGCGCATGTCATGAGTGAGATGCGGCGCATCTGGAGCAGATTTAACTTGATCTTGTCCATTTCGGTAGACTCTTCACTTTATGCATGTTTTGCTCCATAATCAGTCCAAAATCGCTAAGTTTCACCAAATGCTTATTTTTACCTGAGAATTACAAAAGTAAACGATTAAGTATCAATCCTCATACATAATATAGTAAAACAAGTCAAATTAATAGGATAAATGATAGTAATAAAATGTACTTATTTGAGTTCATCAAATATCCCCCCACTTGAACTTTACTTGTCCCCAAGTAAACCTTAGAATTTCTTTTATGAAAATGTATCCTAAAAGATGTTAGGATTTATTTTTATATCAAGCATGTATTCGTTTAATTCATAATCACACAACTAAACACTTTAACGAATTAGAAGTAAAATAAAATAAGTCGATAAAAGCAAATCTAATCGTTTAACTGTCCAGTCGTGACGAATATTCTATCATAAGCTTGGCAAGTATACACATCTCCCCCACTAAAGCCAAGGAATAACAAGTCTAAAGCGGTAAAAAGGGTTTTTAGGCTTAAGGGTTAATTATTCTCTTTTCACTATCGATTTCAAATTCCAGAAAAGGTGACAAAATCACAAATACATGATCGAATCCACGAACACGATACTTGCAATTGCTCAAATCCTTAACTCGAATAGGCTAAAGATAGGTCCAAACTTCACCAATAATAATATATCAAAAAGGGCGACAAAATCATAAATACATAGCCGAATCCACGACTACGATACTTAAGATTGCTCAAATCCCTAATCTCAATAAATCAAAGGTTTGGTTGGATAAAGAATAATACAGGGTATGGATAATATTTGGGATATAAATTGGTGTAAAATGAAAAATAAACAAAACAAATAAATTAAATTAAAATCCTAAGTGTGGTTAATCACTATCCCAACCATCCCATGAATAAGACTCATATCATTGAATAACTCACGCTTTAACACTTGAAACACACGCTTTAGGTAGACACGAATTATACTCAACAAGATCTTAATCAAAGAATAAACCTTAATTGGCGTTCCCATAACTGCCAATTCCCATTCAATCCATAGATATAGTACAACAAATAGTGGTGATATCGACCACTTACATAACTTTACATAAGTTGGTTAAAACAAACTTCCAACTTTTCTTTCTTTCTTTTTCTTTTCTTATTTTTTTGATATATATATATATATATATATATATATATATATATATATATATATATATATATATATATATATATATATATATATATATATATATATATATATATATATATATATATTTTAAACTTTAACATAGATGTGTAAAATTTCACCACATCACTATAATGCTAATAGTGAAAGTAGTAAACACACGAAAAATAAACTCAAAGATATACAATATTTACTTTCACTCCAATTGCATTGTGCAATTTCCCGACCTAACCAAAGATAATGAATTACGCACGCGAACACAGGTAATGTAAGGAAACACACTTTGCCTATAGCAATTAACCAACCACGGATTCTAATCTACAGGGCAGGCTAAGGTGTAAGGGTGTAACGAAACATTTTAAACATAGGTGTAAGAAACGAAAGGAATGGCTCTGAGTGTTTTTCTAGGGGTATCTTACTCTAAAAATGAGAGTAACAAAAGGGTTTATATGGGGGTTAACTAACTAGTGTAGTTAGCTAATAACACATAACATATAAAGGCCATTTGGGTGTAATCCTAGAATTTTACCAATTTAGACAAGTCATTCCAATTATATAAATATAATACTTATTATGGTGGTCTCGAATAGTATACAAGCCAAGTTCTAAAGTTTACAAGTCACCGGCACACTCATAGATTTGTGAATTTTGAAAAATCACAATTTTTGAAAATAACGTCATGTGTGCAGCTATGCAACTTAGATCTTAAACAAAAACATGCTAAAAAATTTTTAAGTTTGATATATTAAGCACATTTTAAGCATAATTTTTGAAAAAGTTTAGGACAAGTAATTGTTAAGTGTTCTAATTCTTCAATCCCCCCACTTAAGTTAAACAACGTCCTCGTTGTTTGTATAAAAGGTTAAAAACTGGAAAATAAAAGAATTAGAACAGAAAAACTCCCCTGAGATTTGCTCGGTATGATCCTCCATTTGATAAGAGCAAAAATCATCTTTCTTGTGGATTAGAACGTTAAAGCTTCATACTTGATGTATCCACAGGAAATCCAGGAAACTATAATACCACCAATACTTTAAAACACACCTAAGATAAGAAAGGTTCAAACTTGCATAATACATTAGTAGTTAGGAAAAATAAAACTTAAAAATAAAAACTGAAAATCATCAGGTCAGTCGATGCGCCGTATCTTATTGGAGAAGATACGCCGTATCGAGCCTGGATTAAATACGGATCAGAATAAAGATGCGCCGCATCCTTAACCAGGGATGCGCCGCATTAAAATAAACTGATAAAGAGTTTTAAAGTCGGAAAAAAAATGCAGAAAAATAAAATAAGATATGACCATTGCAGGAGATGCGTCGCATCTCATGAATGAGATGCGCCGTATCTTCATGCGGGCCTGACTGACTCGACACAGAAAACAGAATAATAGAAATTCTCCGGGTTGTCTCCCGGTAAGCACTTGTCTTTATTCCAGAGTCTTCAAGTTAGACTCACGTTCAGCTCTTTAGTATCGATCATTGAAGGAGTCGGAAACATCGCGCTCCTTTATTGCCAATTCAGTAATATTGAACACTCCTTGCTCGTCCTTAATTTCCACGCCGTTCTTCTTCAATATCTGTATGAACAAAGTCCTGTCCCTTTCGGGCAGAGATGACAAAATGATAGACGGGAAATTCTTATTATCATATAGGCATAAATAAGCAAGGTGGGGTGGTAGTTCAATAAACACATCATTGTTCAAATTCGTTTTCTCAACTATTCTCCTACGCTTATTAATTACTACACAATCATACCACTCATCATCAGAATCATTAACAACATCGCGTCTAAGTTCGGTAGGTGCATTAAGGTCAATGAATTCCTCAAAGTTCTCATGATTAGGATTAGTTGAGTTGTTTTGAATCAATGTTTCTCCCATAAGTCTAGCTTCAAGATCGAGGTCCATACGCTCTCTTAATCCTAGCACATAAACACCTCTAATTATGCTCTTAACAGGATCTTGACATTTATAGACTAGTTTATTATTCCCTACCCTTAATGAGATTTTTCTCTTAAACACATCAATCTTAGCATGGGCAGTAGACAAGAAAGGTCTTCCGAGGATTAAAGGAATCTTAACATCCTCGGGCATGTCTAGTATAACAAAGTCTACGGGAAAAATAAACTGCTCAATCTTAACTAGCACATTATTAGCAATCCCTTCAGGTCATTTTACCGTTTTATCAGCCAATTCAATAAGTAACTTAGTTGGTGCTAATTTTCCTAGTCCTAGGGTAGTGAATGTCTTAAGAGGCATAACACTAACACTAGCTCCTAAGTCAGCTAACACATTATTGAAAGATATATTATTAATAGAACAAGGTAGAGTAAAACTTCCTGGGTCTCTTTCTTTATGAGGCAAGGCATTTGAGTCGGTTGCAGGGCTCTCTTCTTTCATTGTTGCCTTGATCTCCTCTTCAATCTTTGTCTTCTCTTTTAGTAGTCTCCTTAAGCTGATTGAAGAATTAAAGAAAAATTCGAGTCTTGCACCATCATTACCATTCATCGATCTTCTAGGTATATTAGGAGTGACTTCTTCAGTGGTGCTTATGGCCTTGACATGATCTCTTAGGTTGGTTTCAGTTGAGCTCGGTAAACTTCCATATCCCCTTTCTTGAAGAACCTTGCTCATTTGACCAATTTGTTGTTCCAATGCTTTGATCGAAGCTCCTTGATTTCTTGTAGTAATGTCCGTTGAAGCTCGGATTTCTTTGATCATAGCAGTATTCTCTTCATGTCTTTTAGCAGCATCGGCCATAATTTGCTTTAAAGTATCGTCTAAAGTCTGCCTCCTCTCTTGATAAGCGGGATTGAAGTTGTTCTTTTGATAGAATCCCGGTGTAGCTTCCCTAAATCTCCCCGAAGGTCGGAATGGTTGTCCAAATTGGGTGTAATATGCTTCTTCAAACGTCTCACTTTCATTCTTGTTCGGGCAATCTTTAGTGTAGTGAGGTCCTTCGCACTTTTCACATCCAACTTGGGCAGCATATGCTCTTTCATCTCGCTTCTTCATCTCTCTACTAATTTTATCCAATTGAGCTTGAATAGCAGCAATCCCGTCAAAATTAGTGCTGCTCTTAGATCTAGTAGAGGTCCCATCGTGCCATTTCTGAGAATGATCAGCAGCTTCTTGGATTGCTTTTCTAGCATTAGTTGCACTCATCTGAGGTACGGCTCCCTTAGCATCCAAAATCTGTCTTGTAGGCACGTCCAATCCTTGATAAAACAATATTATCTCCTGCATAGGGGTTAGATAGTGTTGAGGACATTTTATCAATAAATCTTTAAAACCGTTCCCAAGCTTGATAAAGGGTTTCATCAGGCTCTTGCTTGAAACTATTGATAGCCTCCATCTTTTTAGCAGTCTTAGCAGGTGGACAATATCTCTTCAGGAATTTGCTCTTCAAATCTCCCCATGTAGTGATTGAACTAGCAGGTTCATTCCTTAGCCACTTGTTAGCAGCTCCTTTTAGCGAGATTGGAAAGATTCTTAGCATGATCTGATCGTCAGTGACTCCTTCTGAAGTAAACAAATCTTTAATCTCCAGGACCTTTTCAACATGCTCATTAGCATCCTCATGTTCCGTCCCACTGAAAGCATTCTCTCTTAGTTCTTTGAGAAACTGACCCTTCAACTCAAATTTTGACTTATCATCAAACTTTGGTCTAGCAACTCCTGAAGTGTAATCAGCACGGGTGTTGTTCATGTATTCCTCCATAGTAGTGTTTTCGCCCATTGTTTCTGTTTCAACTTCATCTTTTTCTTCAGAAAAGTAATCAAGCTCGAGTGAACTTGAAAGATCAAAGCGTCTTGTGTTGAAAAGCCTTTTAAGCGAATGTAGGGCTCGTTCAGGATCTTCGAAAGGTTGAATCAAGTTCTTCGTAGAACTCCTGGTCATGCACTTCCTGAAATCAACACAAAAGCATCAGTAGGGTATGCCCAAGAAAGTAATATATCAGAAAATCAACAACGAAAACGGAATACAAAAAATTAAAGTTACTGATATCTGCAGACGATGCGCCGTATCCAAAAAGTTGGATACGCCGTATCTTAATACGTTAAAATTAAATCAGACTTTATTCAGAAAATAGATACGCCGCTTAGAATTTATGAATGCGCCGTATCGAATTAATTAATCAAAAATCAGCTTATCTAATTAAAATTAAATGCGTCGTATTAACGAAAGTTAATGCGCCATATTTTCGTTACGTTTAAAAATAAATATCGATTTTTGATTCAGAAAGATGCGCCGTATCGATATAGATCGATGCGTCGTATCTGTTTAATAATTCGCAAACTGTTTTTAATTAAAATAATAGATACGCCGTATCTACGAAAGCAGATGCGTCGTATGGCGTTAACGTTTAGAAAAAATTTCTTATTAAAAACAGATACGCCGTATCTGCTAAAACAGATGCGTCGTATTACTTTATCGCATAGAAAAAATTTTCTTATTAAAAACAGATACGCCGTATCTTGGGGAAAAGATGCGTCGTATCGAATTAATTAAACGCGTTGTATTAAAAAAATTAAACGCAATACGCCGTATCTGAGAGATCAGATGCGCCGTATCGTTTGATTTAGCACAGTACAACGATAGCAGAACAGAAAAATACGAAAAATAAAAACAAAAAATTAAACACACAAACAAAAATAAAACAAAAACAAAAATAAAAGCAAACAAATAACACAAAACAAATAACACACAGTACAACAAATATGCAAAATAATACAATGATGCAATTAATCTAATAAAAGAAAATCCTAATTAAAATACTAATCAAATTAACAGATAATAACAATTCACTCCCCGGCAGCGGCGCCAAAAACTTGATGCGTGCGGTGTCGTAGTATAGTTTTAGCACGTTTAGATGCCTACTCAAGTTTTAAATTTATATTTAGCCGACTTATCAATAACACACACACTTAACGAGCAGTGTACCCGGTCAGTATGAATATAATGGTAAGTAGAGTGTCGATCACTAAGAGTGGAACGTATTATCTCGTTATTCTAATCAGTATTTTAATATCCTAACGCAAGGGGGTTTCAGCCTGAGAGACTGGCACGATTTGTTTGCAATTAAATAATAAAATAAACTAATAGGCACGAATCAGCAAGTAGCACACACGTACACAGATAAATACTCGAGACAATAAGAGGGCTGTCCTTATGATTAAATAGATTGTCACTTGTTTTATTGATAGCTTTATATGAAGTGTATGTAGTTAACCCTTTCTCGTTGGTCCTATTCTTATCGGCGAGTAAACCCTTAATGATTACTTATGTCTAAAAGTTATTCCTAAGTGATCAATTTAGTAATAACCGTGGGAGCCACATTATTTTCCGCAGTCAAATGCCCGTAAGCCACTAATAAACACAGAGGTTATCAATGCACTAATAAGTAGTAACCAAAGACATCAACATATAAACTTTAATTGATGGGAAAGCAAGTATTAAAGGGAGTGCAATCTTTCGTTGTCACATTACACAAGCCACCAATCCTGATGAATTAAAGTTTGCTAACACAATAAAACAAAACTACTTAATGAATTAAACACATGCAGCACCTTCTTACAGCTCTTGTATCTTCGTTTGGTGTGTCTTGTGCTTCCTCCTTGACTGAATTCGTCCTAGGGTTCTGCTGGTTCAGTCTTCGAAACTAAAATATTGCACACGAAATTCGTCTGGCCTTGGGGTATTTATAGTTTCTGTCTGAGGGAAGATGCGGCGCATCTATTAAGTAGATGCGGCGCATTGACTTAACTTCGCGTGGGGTCCAAGATTATAATATTCAGGAATATTCGTACACCGCCAGAAGATGCGGCGTAACTTCATGATTAGATGCGGCGCATGTCCTCTTGTATCTTGGATCGTATCTGGTGATATCTTGATAGAGATGCGGCGTATGTCATGAGTGAGATGCGGCGCATCTGGAGCAGATTTAACTTGATCTTGTCCATTTCGGTAGACTCTTCACTTTATGCATGTTTTGCTCCATAATCAGTCCAAAATCGCTAAGTTTCACCAAATGCTTGTTTTTACCTGAGAATTACAAAAGTAAACGATTAAGTATCAATCCTCATACATAATATAGTAAAACAAGTCAAATTAATAGGATAAATGATAGTAATAAAATGTACTTATTTGAGTTCATCAATAGACCCAACTTAGGTTGACCCTTAAGGTACCTAAAGATCCTCTTGACAGCAGTTAAATGGGAAGCCTTAGGATTGACTTGAAACCTTGCATAGGCACACACAACAAACATGATATCCGGTCTTGATGAAGTAAGATACATCAAGGACCCTATCATTGATCTGTAGGTGTGTATATCAACACTTTCTCCATCAGCATCTTTAACCAAAGGTTTCTCTCGATCAACAGGTATGCTTGCCACTTTAGCATCAGCAAATTGAAACTTCCTTAGTATCTTAGTTACATATTTATCTTGACTGATAAATATGCCTTCAGTTGATTGCTTCACTTTCAAACCCAAGAAGAAGGTAAGTTCCCCCATGGAACTCATCTGAAACTTATCATGCATAAGTTTCTCAAATTCTAAGCACATCTCCTTCTTTGTGGATCCAAATATAATATCATCCACATAGACCTGTACGAGCAAGATATCCTCCTGGTTCTTCTTGATAAAAAGAGTCTGATCAGTCTTGCCTCTTTGAAATCCATCTCTAATAAATAAGAAGCCAATGTTTCATACCAGGCCCTTGGAGCTTGATGTAGTCCATAAAGAGCTTTCACCACCTTGTACACCTTGTCTGGATGTTCTGGATTTATGAAACCTGGAGATTGAGAGACATATACCTCCTCTTCAATAGTACCATAGAGAAAGGCACTCTTGACATCCATCTAGTAAACAGTAAAGCACATGAAAGAAGCATAAGCTAGAATAATCTTATGGCGTCAATCCTAGCTACATGTGCAAAAACCTCTTCATAGTCTATCCCTTCTTCTTGTGTATACCCCTGGGCTACAAGTCTTGCCTTGTTTCTGATCACTATCCCCCTTTCATCCCTTTTGTTTCTGAAAACCCATTTGGTTCCAATGATCCGCATACCCTTGGGTAAATCAACTAATACCCAAACCTTCTGAATCTTGAATTGGAGAAGCTCCTCTTGCATGGCTTCTACCCAGCTTGAGTCTTCTAAGGCTTTAAGGACATTTTTGGGCTCAGATTGGGAAAGGAAACATACAAATAGACATGTGTTGGCATATTCATGGTTCTTTTCTTCACAAACAGCACTAAGAATGCCTTGTTGGTCTGGAGTCATGGTCTGTCTTCTTGTCTTTACACCAGACTGTATGTCTCCAATCACATTGTCTAGGGAGTGGTCTTTATGTATTCATGCGTGTGGAGTAGTGGGAACTGGATAGGTAAGTGGTAAATTGTTGATATCCACTTCATCTTCTGAGAAATCATCAGAATTAGGACCTGATGGGCCAGCAGTATGATTATTTTGCCCAGAGTACCAACTTGAGGCTCAGCAGTACAATCTTCATTTGTACTATTTTTTTGATTGTCATGTTCTTCAGCTCCAACCTCATTGTTTCCATCTTCAAAACCTTCTTTTTCTTCATCAGTAGAAGGCTCACCATGCTTTGAAGATGAATCCACATTGTTCCATATTGGCATCAGTAAATGATCTTGATCTTTTTCCTTTCCCAAGCTTGCTTCATTTGTTGCAGCATCCTCTTCTGAACCTGCAAAATCATTAGAAAAAGTTCCTACAACAACTGGCACATAGTTCATAGACTGGGTTAGAGTATCAAGATCAAATAGCCACTTTGGACCTTCACCTGCAACATTAGATTTATTTTATAGAATTGAACATGCAGGTTTTCCTCTACTTTCCTTGTTCTTGTATTGTATACTCTAAAGGATTTGCTATTTAGTGAGTACCCAACCAAGAAACCTTCATCAAATTTGCCTAGGTGGTCTAAGGTATTGAGAATTGTTACATGACACCTAAATGGTCTTAGAAAACCTAAAGCAGGTGTTCTACCCCTAAAAAGTTCATATGGTGTCTTGTTGTGAGGTTTAACTACCAAAACCCTGTTCTACACATAACAAGCAGTATTAACTGCTTCAGCCCAAAAAGTGATGGGTAACTTAGAGTCAGCTAATATGGTTCTAGCAGCTTCTATTAGTGTCCTATTCCTCCTTCCAGCAACCCATTCTTCTAAGGAGTTCTAGCTACACTAAACTCTCTCTTAATACCTTTTTCCTTACAGAACTCATCCATAACTCTATTTTTGAACTTTGTCCCATTGTCACACCTGATAACTTTTACTTTCTTATCTACTAAGTTTTCTATCTCAGTTATAAATGTCTTAAGAATGCTAGGTGTCTCATCCTTAGATCCTTAAAAGAAAACCCATGTGAATCTACTATAGTCATCAGTAACTACAAGACAGTACCTTTTATGCATAATACTACTTACAGATGTAGGACCAAACAAGTCCATATGCAGCATAAACAAAGGTTGAGTAATACAGTTCTGTATCTTGGGCTTACAAGAAGCCTTGTGTTGTTTCCCTTTGAGACAGGCAACACAAGTCTGGTCATTTTCAAAACGTTTTTGAGGCAAGCCTCTTACCAAACCATCTTTAACAATTTTATCTATAAGTTTAAAATGGACATGACCAAGTCTTCTATGCCATAACATGGGCTCATCCAATGTGGCTTTTGCAACAAGACAAGTAAGAGCCTCTTTAGGAACAATCTTCTTCATATCAACACTGTACATGTTGCCCTTTCTTAGAACTTTAAGTAGCACCTGACTTTCATCAGGCAGCTTAAAGTCTGGGGAAATCACAAGACATTCAGTGTCAGTAAAAAGAACCTTGTTCTTTTTGTCACACATTTGTGAGATACTTAACATGTTATACTTTAGCTCTTGCACAAAATACACATCTTCAATGTCTAATTTACCAATTTTCAATGTACCTTTACCAGTAATCCTTCCACCTATTCCTCCCCCAAAGGTAACATATCCTCCATCCATGGTTGAATGTCTGAAAGATAGGACATGTTGCCTGTCATGTGCCTGGAACATCCACTATCTGCATAACTTTGATCTTCCTCATCATCCTGTGAATGTCCTTGCACGTAAAAGAAGGAAATTAGTTTCCTTGGGGTACCCAAGCCATCACTGACTTGGGTTTGCCTTGTGCATCAATATAGTCAAATCTCTTTAATATAATTGATGCACCATTGGGTTTGATTGGTCTCCATACCCAACATGCTGAGGCATTAACAGCATTTGCCCTTTTATCCCTACCAGTGTTTTTAGGCTTAACAGTACGAACTGCTGGTCTAGCAGTATGAACTGCTGCCCTGGCAGTTTTAACCTTCGACTTCTAAAATTTATTTTGGAACACTGCTTTCTTGTGAAAGGGCCTGTTAACAGTTTTTTTGTGCATGTTTAAAAGTTGGTTTTGCACTTGAAACTATTGTTTTAGGGTTAACAGTTTTAAATGGTCTGGCAGTACTAACTGCTGGTCGAGCAGTACTAATTGATTTGAGGCCAGACTTTAATAAAACTGCCCAGGGAGTCATTTTATTAGCATTAGGGTGAGTTTGAGACCTGTTTGAGTTCACCCTATGAGTTGTGTTCCTAATTACCCTATTGTTCCCTGTAACCATCTTTCTCCCATGATGGTTATGACAGAAAGCCTGTAGGTGGTCGAAGCTACCACAAGTAAAACAACCCTTGTTATACATGACAAAGTCACTTCCTAATTGATGGGACTTGAGGTCATTCCAGTTCCTCTGGTGACCTTTAGGCTTTCTTGTGGACCTATACATCTCAGAATATCTAATTGTGTTCCTAACTGGTTTTACTTTTGTTGTAGGCTTATCAGTTTTATCACTAACCACCTCATGAGCATTAGTTCCTTCTAGCTTTACTACTTCAGGTTTAGCTACAACCTGATCTTCATCACCAGATTCCCAATCTTCAATGATGGGAGCATCTGAGTTCCTATCAGTTAACACCTTGTCCTCAACAAGAGAGGTGTCACTAGCACTTTCAAAAGGCTCATTAGCTTCTACAGGTTTATTAACAGTTGTATTTTCTTTAGGCTTACAACCATATTCTAACTTAGGCTGTTGAAACTCAGTCAAACGTGTATGCTCTAGATTAAGTCCTGGGGGTACAGGCACTCCTCTATGAGGAGGTGGACATGTTTTATAGCACAACCCAGACTTAGCCTTATTAACCATTTGACACTCTATAATTTTATTAACACCCTTTGATGCATAATCCAAAGTGTCTACAGTTAATTAAATATTTTCTTTTGCCTTTATGATTTTATCTAACTCTGCTTTAAGCAAACTAGTCTCAGCATTTTTAAGAGTCAAGTCTCTTCTAAGTATAGCTATATCCTCAGTAAAAATAGGCTCATTGTTCTTATAATGTACAATTTGTTCTTCTAGGACTGCTAAACCTCTTTTATGATTAGACAAATTGTAATTTGTTTGGTTTAATTCGATCCTCTGCTCATCATAATGTTTCTTTAAAGTTTCATATTCTTTAAGAGCAGTAAAAGTTTTAGAATAACTTTTAGCTGAGAGTACCTCTAAGTCAGAGAAGGCCATAAGTGTCATTTCAGTTGGTGCTTCCTCTTCATCTGCCATGAAGCTCCAGTCATAGCCTAGACCATCAATTGCCAACATAGCCTTTGAAGATGTCTCTGGCTCTTCCACTGCCTTTGGCTTGCTTCCATACCCCTTATTATTGCCATCCTGTTGCCTGGGTCTTCTACACTCTCTTGCAAAATGCCCTAACTTGTGACAGTTAAAGCACTCCACCTTAGACTTATCAAAACAAGCAGTATCATTACTACTGATGTTGATCTTCTTGCCAGTCCTTTGATAGAACTTCTTAGCCCTCATGCTGAGAAGTGAAATTTGCCACTTGAGATCCATCTCTTCCAAGTCATCATCATCAATTTGTTCCAAATCTTCATGTGACAGCATAGACCCATTGTTTTGGCTGGGAGATGACACGAAAGCCATATTCCCTCATATGGACTTGTAGTAATGGGAGATAACACGAAAGCCATATTCCCAGAGCTAGAGCTTGAGCTTGAGCTTGTACCTCCAGATTTCTTCACTTCCTGTTCAACAATCTTAAAGTTGCTGTAAAGATCATTGAGGCTCATAGTGTCAATATTTGGTTTATTCTTCCAAACCACCACATGCATAGCCCAATCAACAGGTAAACTCCTTAAGAACTTAGAGTTTAGGTCTTACTAAGGGATTTCAACTCCAAGAACAACCATTTGGCTAACAATCTACTGCAATATGTTAAACAAATGACCCAAATATTCATTATTGGTAGCACTAAAATTTTGAAAGTTCTGCTTTAACAATGTCTTTTGGGTCTTCTTGGTGGCTTCATTCCCACCATACCGAGTAGTGATTGCTTCAAACAAGGACTTTGCATCCTTGTATTTGCTGAAGTTTAAGAGCTGATCATTGGGAATGGTCATCATCAGCAAGCTCCCTGCCTTGACATCATTCTTCTTTTGCAGCTTCTCTTCTGTAGTCATTGGAGAGGTATTCACAACAGTCTTTTCTTCACCATTAACTGTTGTTACAGATGTTGAAGGTTTAAAAGAGTTTCCTTCTTCAATGATCTCCCAGAGTGCATAGTCCTGCACTTGAAAGTACTGTTCGATTTGAAGCCTCCACATCTCAAAGTCGTTTTGATTCAGCATAGGCAATTTAGCAGCCATGTTGGTCTGTGTGGTTTCCATGTCCCTTATCTTCAAAAAGAGTTCTTCTTCTAAATTAAAGTATCAACCTGGCTCTGATACTACTTGAGAGGTTCAAACACTAAGGATGTGTTTAAGATACTTTGAGGTTATATTACCAAGTATGCGGAATCTACTTGATAACACTTAGAAGATTTGTATTGATGTAACAGTAACACAGTTATAATGAACAATGAACAAAGAGAAAAACTTCAAATGATTCAATATTATTAAGCAATAATACGAGTGATCTCAATATCACTAGGGTTACAATGACCTTAAATCTTCACAAAAACGTATATGACTGATCTAACCTAGGACATCCTTTTATAGACATAAGGAGTCTTTTACAAGATAAGTATCTACCCGTATAATTCTAACTAATTGTGATATACAGACAATCTATACCATACTTATCTTTTACACCTCTTCTAAAACCTTATCATGCAGCAGTACCTTCTTTTACTACTAGCCGTACTAACTTGACAGTTTATACTGTTTGTTGTTCTTCAGCCGTCTTCAGTAATACACTAGCAGTTTGTACTGTTAGTGTAATCTTCCAGCAGTACTAAGTCTTGATCATTTAATTTCCAACATCGACTAAAAACTTGTTTACGTTAATTTTAATGTAAAGTGATTTCACATTTTGTTATCATCAAAACGTGAAGTTATCGAAAGATAGAAATAACGTTTTTAGAACATTATTTGCATCAACAAATACTTCAAGGTTCAAAAGTTGAAACGCCTTTTTTTTAGTTTAACCAAAAATTTACGCAAACGGCATGACCAAAAAGACCTTTAGTTGAAAATCAAGGATTCTAATATACTTTCATTTAGAATAAATTCAAAAAAGTATTTTTCAAATTAAAGTAGACTCAACCCGTTATGTTTTATGGCCCAACATAACAAACCTTGTGTTTTGAGGCCTAAACACATAAACCGCGTCGCTTACATTATTTACTGACATTAAGCTAAATATCGAGTACTAATCTAGCTAGTACCAATCTCACTCATGATCTACCCGATCCTCACATATCACGCAAGCTACAAGATAACATGATCTACACTCGATCTACCTGATCTACTCACGATCTACCCGATCTACTCATGATCTACTCAATCTACCTTATCTTCGCACGATCTACCCGATCTACTCACTACCAACACAAGCTACACAAGATCTCTCCGATCTCTACAAGATTACAATGATCCACGCGAACTAACTAAACACGATGATAGACAACTTGATGTATATCAAGATACAAGAAGTATGTAACGAATGTTACGAGTGCACTACACTAACACTGTAACACTTTTTATCTTTGTGATACGATGTTTTCTTCTCTTGCACTAGTAGAGGAATGAAGGTGATCACTTGAATGGATGATTGGATCACTCTTAAACAAAGATAAACTAACTACATGATCAAAGGAGAGTATATGTGATAGGGGATTTGAACTCAGAAAATTGTGTGTGAAAAAGGATGCCCAAAAACTGTGAAGTGGACTGGTATTTATAGGCAAAAGAAATATGACCGTTTCAGTGGGACGGCACCACTAAATACCCGACGGTACCCCTAAATTTGGTGGTACCGTGGTACCATCCAAAACAGGGATGCTCCAAAATTTGTTTTTAGTGGTGGAAGTTTATTTCGGCAAGTTTAGAGCTGATTTGGGGGGGGGGGAATAGCTTTTGGTGATTTTAAACTTATTTTTCAAATTAAAACATTTCTTTTTAATTCAAAAATAATTTGTAAAATGTATTTTTGAAAAAATGTTTTGTCACATTAAAAATGTGAAGCTAAGAGAAAAATATAACCCTTTGATCATTAGTCAAGTTGTAGATTTGTTTGTTCATACCTTGAGTGATTTACGTCGGGATGGAAATCTACGACTTTTTTGAAGCATACTTGAGACGTCGAGAGATGTTGATGTAAGTATGCATTGATGATTTGTGTTTACAAATAACTTGCGCATTTTACGTTATGCATTACAAGTTACATGTTTGTCTTTATTAAAACCGAAGAAATCATTTAGTTTAAATATTCTAATATTTGCACTAACACACGGTACAATTCCTTGGTCATGTGATTGACAGTAAAGGGTTACACGTGGATCCCGCAAAGATTGAAGCTATTGAGAACTGGCCAACACCCACCAACACTACAGAAATTCGCCAATTTTTGGGATTGGCTGGATACTACAGGAGATTCATGGAGGGATTCTCCAAAGTAGTTAAACCGTTAACTGCGTTAACTCAAAAGTATAAAAAGTACAAATGGGGAAAGGACGAAGAAGAAGCATTCCAAGAACTGAAGCAGAAACTTTGTAGTGCACCAATTTTAGCATTACCAGATGGAGCCGAAGATTTCATGGTCTATTGTGATGCATCACATCAAGGGTTCGGAGCAGTTTTAATGCAACGAGGGAAGGTCATGGCATATGCTTCCCGATAACTTAAGACTCATGAGGAGAACTATACCACGCATGATTTGGAGTTAGGAGCTATGGTTTTTGCACATAAGATTTGGAGACACTATCTATACAGTACAAAGTGTACTGTCTTTACCGATCACAAGAGTCTTCAACATATTTTGGATCAGAAGGAGTTGAATATGAGACAACGACAATGGTTGGAACTGTTAAGCGACAATGATTGAGAAATCCGATACCACCCGGGAAAAGCGAATGTCGTGGCTGATGCCTTGAGCCGTAAGGAACAGTTGAAGCCGCTGCGAGTTCGAGCTCTGGTTTTGACTATCAATTCAAAACTTCCCGCCCAGATTCTTCAGGCACAAGAAGAAGCCGTGAAACAAGAAGACCTCAAGAGTGAGAACCTCTACAGCATGATACAGAAGAAGCTTAAGAAACGTTCAGATGGAACTTTATGTTTTCAAGGAAGGAGTTGGGTACCACATTTTTGGAAGACTGCGAGACTTACTTATGCATGAGTCTCATAAGTCAAAGTACTCTGTACAGTCAGGATCTGACAAGATGTATCACGACCTCAAGGAGTTATATTGGTGGCTGAATATGAAGGCTGACATTGTCGACTATGTCCGTAAGTATCTTACGTGCTCTAAATTTAAAGCCGAACATCAGAAACCATCTGGTCTTCTACAACAACCTGAGATTCCCGTAAGGAATTGGGAACGGATTACTATGAACTTCATCACCAAACTTCCAAGGACTTCAACTGGTTTCGACGCTATTTGGGTAATAGTCGATCGACTAACTAAATATGCACACTTTCTACCAATTAAAGAGAACTACAGTATGGACAAACTGACTAGACTTTACGTTAAGGAAGTAGTCTCAAGGCATGGCATGCCAATATCTGTCAACTCTGACCGAGACAGCAGATTCACTTCTAATTTTTGGCAATCACTTTAGGATGCCTTTGGCACAAACCTCGACATGAGTACCGCATACCACCCGCAAACCGATGGCCAAAGTAAAAGGACAATACATACCATAGAAGATATGCTTCGAGCTTGTGTGATTGATTTTGGAAATGGGTGGGATACCCATTTGCCTTTGATCGAGTTTTTGTACAACAATAGCTATCATACAAGCATTAAGGCTGCACTGTTTGAAGCATTGTATGGTCGAAAATGCCGATCACCTATTTGTTGGGCTGAAGTAGGGGAAGCTCAGCCTTTTGGGCCACATATTGTTCGTGAGACAACCGAGAAGATCGTGCAAATTAAGAACCGATTGCAAGGCGCAAGAGACCGACAGAAAAGTTACACAGATGTGAGGCGTAAACCACTAGAGCTTTAGGTTGGCGATAAGGTTATGTTAAAAGTCTCGCCATGGAAAGGCGTGATACGGTTTGCTAAGCGAGGGAAGCTAAACCCTAGGTACATTGGACCATTCAATATTTTGAGCAGAGTTGGTCCTATAGCCTACAGACTTGAACTACCACCCGAGCTCAGAAGAGTGCACCCTACGTTTCACGTGTCAAATCTTAAGTAGTGCTTATCCGATGAGTCAGCCGTAATCCCACTCGACGAGATCCAGATTGATGAGAAATTGAACTTTATTGATGAACCAATCGAAATTATAGACCGTGAAGTCAAGCAGTTGAAGCAGAGTCGTATTCCCATTGTGAAGGTCCGTTGGAATTCCAAGAGAGGACCCGAGTTCACCTAGGAGCGTGAAGACGGGTTCAAGCGCAAGTACCCTCACCTTTTCTCAACCATGACTGATAACGCTAACTGAAATCAGGGACAGATTTCCAAATATGATGTAGGTGCTGTAACACCCGGTAATTTTCCATAACATTTTTCACTAGCCAAATATTTATTTTTGCATCACCATAGCATTTAAACTTTTCCTGAACTTATGTGAACATGAGAAATAGTAGATATCTTGATGAACGTGAGCATTATCCCTTTATTATGCCAGCACAACCTAGAAAGCACGAAACAAATCGATTTTCTAAACACGATGATAGACAAGATTACAATGATCCACGCGAAATAACTAAACACGATGATAGACAACTTGTTGTATATCAAGATACAACAAGTATGTAACGAATGTTACGAGTGCACTACACTAACACTGTAACACTTTTTATCTTTGTGATATGATGTTTTCTTCTCTTGCACTAGTAGAGGAATGAAGGTGATCACTTGAATGGATGATTGGATCACTCTTAAACAAAGATAAACTAACTACATTATCAAAGGAGAGTATATGTGATAGGGGATTTGAACTCAGAAAATTATGTGTGAAAAAGGATGCCCAAAAACTGTGAAGTGGACTGGTATTTATAGGCAAAAGAAATATGACCGTAACAGTGGGACAGCACCACTAAATACCCGACGGTACCCCTAAATTTGGTGGTACCGTGGTACCATCCAAGACAGGGATGCTCCAAAATTTGTTTTTAGTGGTGGAAGTTTATTTCGGCAAGTTTAGAGCTGATTTGGGGGGGGGGGGAATAGCTTTTGGTGATTTTAAACTTATTTTTCAAATTAAAACATTTCTTTTTAATTCAAAAATAATTTGTAAAATGAATTTTTGAAAAAATGTTTTGTCACATTAAAAATGTGAAGCTTAGAGAAAAATATAACCCTTTGATCATTAGTCAAGTTGCAGATTTGTTTGTTCATACCTTGAGTGATTTACGTCGGGATGGAAATCTACGACTTTTTTGAAGCATACTTGAGACGTCGAGAGATGTTGATGTAAGTATGCATTGATGATTTGTGTTTACAAATAACTTGCGCATTTTACGTTATGCATTTCAAGTTACATGTTTGTCATTATTAAAACCGAAGAAATCGTTTAGTTTAAATATTCTAATATTTGCACTAACACACGGTACAATTCCTTGGTCATGTGATTGACAGTAAAGGGTTACACGTGGATCCCGCAAAGATTGAAGCTATTGAGAACTGGCAAACACCCACCAACACTACAGAAATTCGCCAATTTTTGGGATTGGCTGGATACTACAGGAGATTCATCGAGGGATTTTCCAAAGTAGTTAAACCGTTAACTGCGTTAACTCAAAAGTATAAAAAGTACGAATGGGGAAAGGACGAAGATGAAGCATTCCAAGAACTGAAGCAGAAACTTTGTAGTGCACCAATTTTAGAATTACCAGATGGAGCCAAAGATTTCATGGTCTATTGTGAAGCATCACATCAAGGGTTCGGAGCAGTTTTGATGCAACGAGGGAAGGTCATGGTATATGCTTCCCGATAACTTAAGACTCATGAGGAGAACTATACCACACATGATTTGGAGTTAGGAGCTATGGTTTTTGCACTTAAGATTTGGAGACACTATATATACAGTACGAAGTGTACTGTCTTTACCGATCACAAGAGTCTTCAAGATATTTTGGATCAGAAGGAGTTGAATATGAGACAACGACAATGGTTGGAACTGTTAAGCGACAATGATTGAGAAATCCGATACCACCCGGGAAAAGCGAATGTCGTGGCTGATGCCTTGAGCCGTAAGGAACAGTTGAAGCTGCTGCGAGTTCGTGATCTGGTTTTGACTATCAATTCAAAACTTCCCGCCCAGATTCTTCAGGCACAAGAAGAAGCCGTGAAACAAGAAGACCTCAAGAGTGAGAACCTCTACAGCATGATACAGAAGAAGCTTAAGAAACGTTCAGATGGAACTTTATGTTTTCAAGGAAGGAGTTGGGTACCACATTTTTGGAAGACTGCGAGACTTAATTATGCATGAGTCTCATAAGTCAAAGTACTCTATACACTCAGGATCTGATAAGATGTATCACGACCTCAAGGAGTTATATTGGTGGCCGAATATGAAGGCTGACATTGTCGACTATGTCCGCAAGTATCTTACGTGCTCTAAAGTTAAAGCTGAACATCAGAAACCATCTGGTCTTCTACAACAACCTGAGATTCCCGTAAGGAAATGGGAACGGATTACTATGAACTTCATCACCAAACTTCCAAGGACTTCCACTGGTTTCGACACTATTTGCGTAATAGTCGATCGACTAACTAAATATGCACACTTTCTACCAATTCAAGAGAACTACAGTATGGAAAAACTGACTAGACTTTACGTTAAGGAAGTAGTCTCAAGGCATGGCATGCCAATATCTATCATCTCTGACCGAGACTGCAAATTCACTTCTAATTTTTGGCAATCACTTTAGGATGCCTTTGGCACAAACCTCGACATGAGTACCGCATACCACCCTCAAACCAATGGCCAAAGTAAAAGGACAATACATACCATAAAAGATATGCTTCGAGCTTGTGTGATTGATTTTGGAAATGGGTGGGATACCCATTTGCCTTTGATCGAGTTTTTGTACAACAATAGCTATCATACAAGCATTAAGGCTGCACTGTTTGAAGCATTGTATGGTCGAAAATGCCGATCACCTATTTGTTGGGCTGAAGTAGGGGAAGCTCAGCCTTTTGGGCCACATATTGTTCGTGAGACAACCGAGAAGATCGTGCAAATTAAGAACCGATTGCAAGGCGCAAGAGACCGACAGAAAAGTTACACAGATGTGAGGCGTAAACCACTAGAGCTTTAGGTTGGCGATAAGGTTATGTTAAAAGTCTCGCCATGGAAAGGCGTGATACGGTTTGCTAAGCGAGGGAAGCTAAACCCTAGGTACATTGGACCATTCAATATTTTGAGCAGAGTTGGTCCTATAGCCTACAGACTTGAACTACCACCCGAGCTCAGAAGAGTGCACCCTACGTTTCACGTGTCAAATCTTAAGTAGTGCTTATCCGATGAGTCAGCCGTAATCCCACTCGACGAGATCCAGATTGATGAGAAATTGAACTTTATTGATGAACCAATCGAAATTATAGACCGTGAAGTCAAGCAGTTGAAGCAGAGTCGTATTCCCATTTATTTCACCTAGTTGCATGAAGACGGGTTCAAGCGCAAGTACCCTCACCTTTTCTCAACCATGACTGATAACGCTAACTGAAATCAGGGACAGATTTCCAAATATGATGTAGGTGCTGTAACACCCGGTAATTTTCCATAACATTTTTCACTAGCCAAATATTTATTTTTGCATCACCATAGCATTTAAACTTTTCCTGAACTTATGTGAACATGAGAAATAGTAGATATCTTGATGAACGTGAGCATTATCCCTTTATTATGCCAGCACAACCTAGAAAGCACGAAACAAATCGATTTTCCAAATAAATTAACTTCGAGAAAGTTATGTGTGTTTATACTCGTTTTTATTCGAAAAATTATTTCAGAAACAATGGCGCAAGTTTCATAATTTTTCGAGTCCATTTGGTACGTCAAATGGGTCCCGCGGTGAGTATTTCAAAAGTTTGCCTAATCGTCCCTTTCACCCCCTCCGCCCAACAGTTTCATCCAAACCCCCTCCACTTTTGTTTGTCCGTGATTAGCCCATCCCCTTGATATATAACCCCCCCCCCCATTTTTCTCTATCTACCTCATAATAACACACACACCCCACCACACTCACCTCCCCTTCGCCGGAACCCTACCAACCGCCACCCACCGTCGCCGGCAACTTTTTCGGCCACCACCCAAAATTTACCCACGTGTAGATCTTGAAGTCCCCATTATTTATGGAGCGTTTGGAAGAGTTTGGAGCACGTTTGGTCAACCATCGTACACCACCACCTCCACCACCGTACACCACCACCTCACCGCCTCACCCCCGTCACCTTCTCTCTCTCGTTGGTATACTCACGTGCCCCCTTTCTCTATATTTTTCATACTCACTAAAACCCTAACCCTAAAATATTTATAAACCGCTTTTAATAATTAAAACTTGTTTAAAACCTCTTGTTTTGAATAAAAATGTATGGATCCGTGGTGTTTGACCCGTAACTCGATCCGAGTCATGTGACTCACGAGTTGAGTTGACTCGGAGTGAGTCCTTGTTCTTTTTGATTTATTTTGTTTGACTAAGATTATTTCTTGTTTTGTGTAGCTTGATTGTTGGATTTGACTTGGATTTGGTTCTTTTTGGACCTCGGCCGAGAGCCTTAGGCTCGTGCAACATTGACCAGTGACTCGTATGAGTCATGGAGTAGCTTAGGGTGTTTGTTTTGTTTGTTTTTGGACTTGGTTTGGTTGGGTTAGGTTAGCCGAGAGCCCTACAGCACGTTTGGAGTTGAGCCGTGACTCAAGGGAGTCACAACAAGGGTTGTTTTGTTTGGTTTGTGTCGTGTTTGGATTTGGATGTGAATTTTGGTGAGCCGTGACTCGTGAGATTCATGACCATGGTCTTGTTTGAGTTAGGTGTGTAGCCGTGAGTTTTGATTGGTCTTGGTGCCGTTATGATGTTGAGCCGTGACTCGTGGGAGTCACGGCCAAGGTTTAACTTGTTGTGAGTGTCACGAGAACGATAGTTGTGTCATATGGTCATGTCGAGACTAACTGGAGTCTCGGCCGTGTAATACTCAAGGTTAGAAAACCTCGAGTTAGTGTCGAGTCGGTTTTGGACTTGGATAAGTCTGTAATGGGTATAATGGGTTAGAAAACCCATATTGGGTCAAGTATTATTAACTTTGGGCCCGAAAGCACAAAGTGAGTCTGTTTATAGTGTGAGTTTAGCATTGGGCCGAAGCCCAATGCATTTGGCCTAGTATTTAATTTCATTTTTATTTTCTGTTGCTATTTATTGTCTTGGTTTATCAATTGGTGTTTTGGGATAATAATCGGATAACTTGGGATTTGATTTGCATTTGGACTTAGATATTGTAATAACCTATGCTTGGATGAGATTGGACGTTATTGGATTTACGGTATTAGTCGATGGACCTTATGGACGATTTTGGTACTTGAGACGGAAGAGTATGTTAGACTCACAAGAGCTTAACATATTTCTACCCGAACATACACAAAATGGTCGATAAACTTGACAACTAATATACACGCGAATGATAGTGTCTAATTATATATATTTGACTTGTAAACTGTAACGATAAAACTTATATTATTCAAGAGTTGTAACGACTTGGAAATGCTTTATAAACGGACGCAGCATCTCCAAATTTCGATAAAATGTTTTATGACTTAATCGTTTATAACTATTTAATATCCTAAAACCTTTTGTAACTTATACATTTTCTTCCTAAATTATAACGTTTTATCAACAATTTTGGAAATGGGTAAAACACCGAAACAACCTATTGATGTTTTCTTTCTCATTTTCTTATTTTATTCCTTCTTTCATATTCTTATTTCTTCTCTATTTTCTTTATTCTTTTCTACGTATTCATTTGTATTTGCCGACTTTTATTGTTTTAACTTTCTCATTTCCACACGAGTCTTAAATGTTTATTTCTTTCAAACGCAATTGAAACTAAGCCTTTTTATTTAAAATACGAGTATTTTTTTATAAACCGCTTTGAGGATTATTTCTGAAACATGCCATTTACTTATTAGGTTGTGCTGAAGTTCACTTGCCGTGTTGTACCATATGATCTCATTGTGATATCATGTTTCTCTACTACTAAGGTGTGATTCATAGCCCCACTTTACTTTTAAATTGTTTATAAATCCATGAAGGAGATACATGCTATTTACTTTTCATGAACACAATTTTTTAACTGTATGCTTTTCCTGACTAAGATGATATTGCTAAGTACCGTCCGTGCCAAAAGCAAGTCCCTCTATCATGAACCATTAATCACTTGCGAGTGAGCGTGATTATAGTTTATAGGCCTGTAGGATTTGACCATCCCGCCATGTTGACCAAGGCCGGCAACATGTGTTGAGCTATATTCGAGTTATCTAGGTATCTGGCAAAGTACCTACTTGAGGGCAACTATTTTATTTTAAATTCCACGGTTACTGTCGACTTACGCCAATGTTATTTGGTGTTGGTTAACGTTTTGTGTGTCATGAGCTTAGCAACTGTTTGACGCTTACCTAATATATGTATTTGTTACTTATATCTTCCAGACATGAAAATCTTGAATTCAACTATTTAATATAAACCTATGAATTTCACTCAACCTTTGTGTCGACTTTTTAAGCATGTTTTATCTCAGGTAATTGATGCATACTATACTGGTGGGAGTGGCATGAAGATTATCGATGGCTATCTGCTTTTACTACATATCTACCTTTACAATCTTTTTACTACTTTTTATCATTCGAAAAAACCCTTTTGAATTGTGTCTTTTATTCCGCTACGTATGATGTTTGAGAATCTTTTGAACTCCAATGTTTATTTATAGTTCGAATGATATATTTTTATTTAAACGGCTTGTTATGAGAGCGTTTTCTATAATTGTGACTGTCTTACCTGAAAGTAATACGCCAAACTATGTTCCGCTGCCCTAATCCGAGTTGGGGGTGTTACATCTTATGACGGTTCTTAAGCTAGATTCAATTTGATGCCCAACTTAAGCTACATTAAAATTTGTTTAACGTTTTTGACGGCTTTGCTCAAGGTCGGGAAAGCTTGCCTGTTTAGAGTTATCGCAACGAGCTGAATTTCAAGACGAAATTCTTTTTAACGGTGGTAGACTATAGCAACTGGCATTTCTGGGGCAATTCTTATTCATAAAATTCGAAACCATTTGTTACAAATGTTAACTTTTCAGACTATTATTTTAATAGTGAAACTATTTATTTTTATCAGAAAAGGCAAATTATATATTTTTTGACATTTACTGATGATTAAAACTCATATTTATTATTTTAAATTCACTATAATACTTTTTACTCATAACTTTCTAGTTAAATCGCGTAAGCAAGAAAAACCCTCTCGTGCTTTATGACACTGGATCAAATTTTGGTCTACATATTTTTAAGTAATTGACACTATTACAATGCTCATTTCATTACTAGGGTGCAATTTTTATTTCATTATAATTACAAGAGCATATTCATTTATTTACTTAATTAAGTAAACAAAAAGCTTTTCATAATTCATATGCATGAACAATATACCCAATACTCCAACTAATTTTTTTCTATACATTCCTACAGCTAATAAAGTGTTACAAAAAAAAAATACAAGATATATTTCACCTCACCCTTTGGTATTTATTTTACTATAAATACATAAATGATATATAATTACTTTAAATTAAGTAATCACTAGACAATACATTTTAAATACCCAATGTCTACTCAAAATATATTTGTAAAATTTATTTACAACTACTTACACTTTATTTTACTTTCCTATACATTCCTAGCCATCTTTACAAAAACAAACTAATAAAAATGCAAAGTAACTACACCATTGGATTATAACTACATGGTTAGGAGACACGAGAATTAATGAGGTATGGCACACCCTTCCTCCCTTGCTTTTTCGATCAAACACTATCCCTCCCACCATGCCACTTTGCCAACTTTGACTTAGCTTATTAATGAGCTTATGTACTAACTTATTTATTTATTAAAAGACCATACCTTGCTCTTACTATAAAAAGGATGAACTAGTTATTGTTTTCATCAAAGAAAAACATACAAATTGTCCCATCTATTTGTGAGGTTCGGCCAAGAGTAGAAAACAATAAGAAAAATTTGGGTTTTGCTTAAAAATACTTATTAGTGCTTATTTGGGTTTATAAAATAAATATTTGGAGTTTTGGAGTACTAATTGGTATCATTCTAACGGACGAACAGGTATAATTATGGATTTATAACCAAAAAACTAAAAAAAATCCCAGGTTTATTCTAAATACTGATGTGTTTTTGTAGATGTTATTGGTCGCTTGGTTCAGAACAATGATATCACGGTTATAAATCCAGAAAGCAAGCCCAAATATTTTTTTGAGTTTAAACTATAAGATTTGAGGTAAGCTACTAACAATACTATTTTTACAACTTTGGAATGAACTAGCACTTAAACTACATGCTTTTATCAAGGAAAATGCAGCATCAAAAGAACCCATAACTGTGCTCATTATCATGGCAAAACAAAGAACATGGAACTGTAAGTATTTATATTACTAAATTGTGTTCATTCAATTACATGTTACATCGATGTTGAAACTAGCTCAAAGTATGAAATGCAGTTGTCATAAAAATTTCAAATTACTTTGCTGGAACAAGCTTGATTTTCAACGAAGAAGATGTACACATCAAAGACTTAAAAAAGAAGTAAAATTACACATTGTTAGCATTAAGAAGTAATGGTCATATATTAAGAAATGATGGTCGTTTATATGATAAGAAACTTGTATCATTGTAATAGATAGTATTAGACTTAATCATAGGTTTTGGGACTTGTTTTAGCTAATAGGTTAAGTGCTAAGCTTGCAAGTCTTGTACTATCAACAAATCCTAGTCCAATCCAATCTCAAGCCTAAGCCCGCCATGACCCAACAAGAGGTCACTTTATGTGTTTAAACACTACCACACTTCATTTCCAACTTGAGTTTGGTGTGTGAGTGCATTTTCTAGTGTGTATGATAATAAGCATTTCACATTACTTCTCCATCTTCTCTCCTTTCCACCTTTCTCTCTATCTAGACCCTCTCATCATCTTTCTCTAAAACTTTCAAATCATAATTTGGTGATTAATAATACTATGTAAAAGACTTTACAAGTGGTATGAAGAGCTAGAAGATGCTTTAGATTGTGTTTGTTTTATCAAAAGTGTCCTTTTCATTTTCATCAAAACTACCAATTTATTCTTGTACTAAACCCTTTGCGTTTTTTATGTAACCTTGCGTTCTAGCATCCTAAATCTCTGATAGAGACATATAAAGGTTTACTGGTGTTGTTAATAACATAAGTTGTGTCAAAAAATTTATCTAAAACCTGAAAAACACAAACATTTTTAGCAAAAGTTCAAAATTACCGATTTGTGTTTTTTACCTTAAAGCTCACGTCTTTTTCATTTGCTTTTTGGTTCAAAACACATCAAAACATTCTTATACAGATGTATAAAATGTTTGTGGTGTGTTCTTGAATATTTGTGGTATGAAAGTTTGATTTTAAAGTCGAAAGTTGCAAGTTTTTTGTGTTAAAATACCCGATTTAGTCACTGTCCCAAATAAAACCCATTTTCGCACCTTTTTGGCTTAATTTTTTTTAATTATCCTTTTTTTGTTTAATAAAACACTAAAGGAGACCCTTTATGTAGTTTTTAAAGTTTGAGATCAAGGTTGTGCACAAATTTTGCAAAAAAAGCTTATTTTTTAAACCTTTTCTTCACGTTATACTGTTTGGAAAAGGTTTAAAAAATTCTTTCATATTCTTTCTTAGGTAAAGCATTATTGTTATTCCATATATCACGTCTACTCTAATAATCTTAGTGAGATAAAGTGGGTGTGGACACTTTATTTTAGAGAGAGAAACGAGAGAAATAAAGTAAAGTCTCGCATAGATGATAGAAAGAACATTAGACTTGCGAAAGTTGAAGTATGATATTTGTCATGTCGAGACACTAGATAATGTAAGTTGAAGTTCTCGTACGTTGAAGGTTCAGGGAATTTGAGTAGCGGATCAGATTCTGCTGGAGCTGTGGATACGATGGTCTTCTTAACAAGCTCATGATCGTATACGTCTCTATTTCGAGCATCCATCAAGATTTTACTATATAACTCATCCGTTACGTGACTTAAGAACTCTGTAGTAAATTGAACCTGTGGAGTAGCCTCGGGCTTTTCAACCGTTGGTTTCTTCGTTAGTTCATCTACCTTAGACTTTCCCGTTACTACATTCTTTTCACCCATTATAGAAGCACTACCACTTACTTCTTCTCTTTCACTTTCACTAGATTCATTTGTAGCAGCAACTTCTTGATCTTTTTGTGTCTCTGTAGATCTAGACATAGAAGGTTGCTTGCTTGATCTAGATGTGGTTGATGTTCTTTGTGATGATGAGGAAGTATGTGTGGTGTGTCTCAATCTCTTGGAATGTCTCTCCCCCTCAAGATTATCCGATTCAGGGTCATCCTGATGGCGTTTGCGAGATTGAACGTTGCATGTGTATTCCAAGAAGAAGACTCGATCAATTAGCTGTACAATTTCCTTTAGCAAGGCTTTGTGTGTTGTAATCATTGTTGATTGTAGGGCAGTTATGTCTTGTGATTTTGATTCTGAGTCTTGTGTTCCAATGAGTGAAAAGTAGAGATTTGGTTTTTGTTGATGTAGATGAGGTTCATCTTTAAATCTTTGTAACATCATGTCTTTTAGTTGATGAAATGTTAGCTCCTCATCTCCAGTAACTTCTTCAGCAACTGCTTCATGAATCTTTTTACGTTTTTCTTCGGCTTCAAGTTGTACTTTGAAGTCGGCCGCGAACCCTTCTACTGCTCATTTCAGATATCCCTCTGTCACATAACTTGGAGGTGCACCTGATTGAGGAGTGAATGCAGTTTTTGATGATGGTGGGATGGATTTGGTTGCTTCATTTTGTGGTGGGATGGTTATAGTTGTTTTTGTTATTGTGGGAGCTTGTGTTGTTGTTGTTGTTTTTGTTGTTGTTGTTGTTGTTGGTTGAGGTAGTGGAACAGCCGAGGGAAATGGTAACGATTCGGACTCACAAAGAGTATCCGAAGGCAAACTTGTCGCCGTGTCAACGAATGACGCAAGATTTGTTTTCTCGGGTGTACCTGAAGTTAGGAGCTGGTGTATCTCCGTGGACTTAATTATACTACTTGTTTCAGATTCTATCCTAGTCTCCTTACTAACTTCCAGCCTATGGGTTGTTCCTGCCACCTCTACATCATTTTTGACAATGTCATATTTGTGTAGATCAGACATAGTCGTTTCCGAGTCACCTTTATCCTAAGTTTCGATTGCAGCACCTTCCTTTTTCTCTTCTTTCGCCCTTGTTTCTCTAGACTCCTGAATGTCAGAGAGTCGTTGAATTCTTCTACGCCGTTTACCCCCTTGTTCGATTGTACATTTCTCACTCCCCGTATCTAGTCCTATTTGGGCACTAGTTCTAATTGCTAGGTTTCAAGGGTAGGACCGCTCGGTTCGAGCTTTCCATAGAAACGTGAAGTCTACCTATATAATCCTTGTATGCTTCAGATGTCTTGTCAGCAAGGTTGAACAACTCTTGTGGGATAGCCATTGGTTGTTTAGACATTGCACCTTTAGCTGGTTGCAGGTTTCTCATCACTTTTTCATTTATTCTAACCTCGATAGGCCTTGCTGACAGCTTGTTCGATTTCATCATATCTTGTATAAGAAGTTTGATGAATCCTATGAAAGGAATGTAGGGACCCTTCTTCTTCGTCTTGGTCCTGGTTTTTTTCTGAACTAATTCAACTAGCTCAATCCATAGTAGAAAAGCATATTCGAAATGGCATTGATTTGCAACACCATAGAAGATCTGATAGATTGAGAATCTACCAGCATCAATCCCTGCTACTTTGCCGGCGAGGCATCGATTAAGGATTGAGAACATGGTAGCCCAAAGTTCGGGTAGATGCTTCCTCTTGAAGTCAGAAGTGTTTTTTATCTTTACAGCATCAGTATCGAATCCTAGTTCCTTGAAGAATGTAACAATCTGTGTAGCATCCGGTAAGACTTCAAACCCTTGTCTATCATTTTATGTAGCAGTAGGTAAGTCAAGGACATTTCGTTGGGAATTGATAGTAAGTTTGGTTGTGTATCTGTCCATTGTGACTTCCAGAGTTGGGGGTGTTGAGTCTTTTACCACATGTATGGTATTACAGAATTGGCGTACGTAAATCTGAGGGATCTCAATGGCAGTTTTGTTGAGAGCGGGGAAGATTGGGTGATTTTTAAGTATTTCAACGATTATTGGATGACCACAATTGAAGTTGTAAGGGTTGAACATGAAGTTGCTTCCACCGTATCTGATGTAGTTATCAGATGGAAGGATTTGTTCTTGTGTCAGTTGTGTTTGTGGGACTTGAACTTCTGGAACTTCTTGTGGTTGTTCTTGTTCTTGAGACATTTTTGTGAATGTGATTCCGAAATGATATGAAAATTGTAAGTATATGGATAAATTTAAATTCATTTATTTCACTATGTCTGTTTTTGTATGCTCTGGGTTTTCTTTTACGAGCATATTTCTTTTTTTTTTCTTTTCTTATGCTTTCTTGCTTTTATAGCATAAGCGCATACTCTTTTCTTTTCACATGCGATTTAATTCTCTCTATCTGTTTTTGTTTTTCCTCACCAAAAGTTGTTTTGTGATACTTTTTCAAAATATTTATAAGGTTTAGATTGAACGTTGTTTTATATTGCTCATGCTTTAAAATGTACGTTCATCTAATCCTTTTTGAAGTTTTGGGAAAAAGTATCAACGTTTATTTCAAACTTAAGTAATCTAGTATATACTAGATAACTTGATTAGAAAAAATATTTACAAAGAAAATTTAATTGCACGAGCATGAGATTTCTTGATAATTAACTAAAGTTTGAACTCTCTATTACGTTGCCTAGTTAAAGGAGTCCATTATCAGCTTTTAGGTGATAACTATTCCTAATAACTATCTTGAAGACGAGAAGTGATTAGTTAGATCAAGTACAAGTCGTCTCAAAAGAGCTTTTTTGTTGCATAAGAGTGAGATTTCCCTAAACGTGTCAAAACTTCGAGTACTCTATTACGTTGCGTAGCTAAAGGGATACATTATCAGTTTTTACATGACACCTAGCCCTAATAACCACCTTGAAGATGAGATACTCTTAGTTAAGATAGTGTCGAGTTATCTCAAAACCATTTGTAAAACAGATTTGAGTGAAAAATATTTCAAGGTTGCATGAATTGTTTTATTTTAAATTCATAGCTTTGGCAACCAAGAAAGAATTTGAATTTTATCCGTCAAAATCATTCATTGACTTAGACATAATAAAATGTCATTCACAAAGTGTTCATAAAAATGCAATCAAAGAGAAGTCTATTTATCTAATTAAACATATGCATCACGAACTACTTTAAGGCAATATTGGGATACAAATTTAGTCTAATTATTACTTAAACTAAACATATGCAAATTTATGTCTCAATATTTAAAATTCTTCCATAATTAAAATTTGATCCTTTTTGAAATGAATTTAACAACTTGAGAAACACAATTGTGTCACACACAAAAAAAAAAAAAAAAAAAAAAATTGGCTCAATGTTGAACTTTTAATTTTTGAAAAGTGAATTTCTAAAAAAAATTAGAAGTTTGAACAAGTTATGACTATGTTAGAAAATAATGTTTGATCACAATTGTAACTTTTCTAAAATTTGTTAAAATGTTTGTTAAACTTTATACAAGTATAAAATTTATAAAAGTTTTGCAAAGATTTTAAAATTTTTTGGCAGAGTAATGTTTAGAAATGGTGGGTAACAAAGTATCGCAAACTCTGCTATCGCAGGATTTGGTATAGCAAACATGGTCAAACATAGTCAACTATCGCAAACAAGATAAAACGGGTATCGCAAACCAATGTTGTGACAGTAAATTGATATCGCAACAAGTTTCGTAAAGGGCTGTCGCAAAGAAAAGTTATGATAGCATGCTATCGCAACACATTTAGGAAAGATGCTATCGCAAGGCCATCAGTTGCGACACTAAGTGTAAAACTGTTGTCACAACCAAAGTCTCGCAAATTTTAACTTACTATTAAATCAGTTTTTGGCTCTATCCTAAAATCTCGCATTCCACCATTATTGGTGTCGCAACCCTAACTGTTCATCTTCGACCCAAAATTGATCCATTTTAACCCAAATCAAACCGTTTAAGTTCCTTTTTTCTTTCATCATCATGATCCAAACATCTTATCTCAGTCACCTAACCACAAGAATTTAACCAAAACACTCTAAATCGCAAACTCGATAGTGATCTAAGTGTCGTATGAATACGCAGCCTTAACTAAACAATTTGGATCAATATAATGCAAACCAAAGACTGAAATTCATAACAAAGATGTAAAATCATTAGCTAAAGACATTTATTAGCTTACTTTTTTCATGAAAAACACTTGAGATCAAGAAATCACTATTAAGGCGTAAGTTTTGCGATGCGAGTGTTTGGGTGCAAAAGAGAGAGAAAGTTTGTGATAGCAAATAGGGTTTGTGTATTTTTCTCTCGCAATCACTAGGTGGGTTAGTAACCCTTTTTGACTTTTTGACCCAAGTCTGCGAGAGTTTTGGACTGGGGAAGGGTTCAATAGCAGTTTTAATGTTTAGCAAAACTCCCCCTCGGATTAAGCTCTCTTTTCACACAAAGTCCTTTTTGTTTTCATTTTATTTTTAACAAAGTTTTTGAAAACATTTTAGTTCAAATAAATGAACTTTTGTGTTATATCAAAAATGTTTAAATAAAATTTATCAATGCCCCTCGAAGTGATGGAATAATTTCCCAACGTTTTAACAACATTTTTCATTTAAGTTCCAACAACATTTTTGTTTTATTTTACAACAACTTAACAATTTAGTCATTTATTTCAAAAACAAACTTCTTAATTTCTCCCCCTCAAAAATAGCTTAATATTTTAAACTGTTTTTTATCCATTATTGAGGTGGGTAGCATTGTTTTTCAAATTTTTATTCTTACTTGAGCTAAAAAAGAATATACTAATAATCAGAAAAACATGCTCAAGATTTGTTTATCATAAGCAAAAAATTTTACAAAAAGTTTTTGTTAAAAATCTTATATAAATTTTGCTCACGATAATTAAGAAGATTTCTTTTCTTTTCTGAAGGATTGATGCACTGAAGCGTACGTTCAGGACCCTTTCTTTCAAAACGGGTGTTGAACTGTGATTTAACCAACAACAATTATGAGCTAATAATTACCCAATTGTTTTACCAGATGTACTTGTGATGTCTGTTACTTTGGTGACTTCTTTGACCTTTTGTTCATCATTGTCAATATCATCACGAATGCTTGCCATTCCTATACGTTGTCGTAGATATTCAAATCTTTCCAGTGGCAAAGCTTTTGTGAAGAACTCGGCAATTTAGTAATCAGTTTTCACGAAGTACAATTCCATAGTCCGTCTTTCTACATGTTCCTTGATGAAAGGTATCTGACTGCTATATTCTTTGTCCGTGAGTGCTGTACCTTGTTACAAGAGATGGAATGGCACTTTGCGAATCACAATAAATTGTGATTTTGTCGTAGAAGAAACCATAGTCCGTCAATTGTGTTTTCATCCATAGTACTTGTACACAGCATCCGAAGAGGGATATGTATTCAGCTTCTGCAGTGGATAAGGCAGTTTGATTCTGCTTCTTTGAAGACCAGCTGATTAACATCTCTCCCAAGCATTAAGCAAATCCTAAAGTACTTTTGCAATCAATTTGGCAACCTGCATAATCTGCATCTGAATAGGCAATTACTCCAAAACCGGTATCTTTCGGATACACAAGGCCCATATGAATTGTTCCTTTTAGGTACCAAAAGTTCCTTTTTACAGCAGTAACGTGCTTTTCCGTTGGCCTTGATTGGTAGCGGGCACACATGCAGACAACAAAATGAATATCAGGCCGACTAGCTGTAAGATACATGAGTGAACCAATCATAATATGGTATTTTGTAGCATCAATTGGTTTACCACCTCTATCTTCATCTAGTTTAGGCTTGTGTTGCATTGGTGTACTTACCGAGTCAGATTTATCCATTCCAAACTTTTTCAAAATTTCCGTCCAGTATTTGTTTTGATGAATAAAGATACCATGAGGAGTTTGATTAATTTGTAGACCCAAAAAGAATTTTAACTCACCCATCATGCTCATCTCAAATTTCTGTTGCATGATATTTTCATTTTTTTGCAATATTTAGGATTCGTTGATCTAAAAATGATATCATCGACATAAATTTGGACTAGCCTGATGTTGTCACCTTTTCCTCTAATAAATAAAGTTGGATCGATTGAATCTTTGACGAATTTGTGTTTGAGCAGATATTCTGACAATACTTTGTACCAAGCACGTGTTGCTTGCTTGAGTCCGTAGACGGCTTTGTCAAGAACATAGACATCATCCAGATGGTCTGGATCAAAGAAGCCTTCTGGTTGACTTACATACTCCTCTTCCACTAACTCTCTATACAAAAAGGCCGTTTTCACGTCCATTTGGTACACGATGAAAGATTTATGAGCTGCATAAGCCAAGAATAAGCGTATTGCTTTGATCCTAACAACTGGTGCAAATGATTCATCAAAGTCGATTCCTTCTTCTTGATTGTATCCTTTGGCAAAAATACGAGCCTTGTTTCGGATTACATCACCGTCTTCATCAAGCTTGTTCTTTAGAATTCATTTCAATGCAATTATGAGTTTTCCTAAGGGACGTGGAACCCTTCGCCAGACGCCATGGCGTTTGAATTGGTTTATTTCTTCTTGCATGGCGACAATCCAGTCGGGATCTGCAAGTGCTGCTTTGACGTTTGTTAATACAAATATCGTACTAAAAACGTTATTTATATTTTACGATATTTGCTTAAGTTTTGTTCATGATAAACACAAAGTATATTCCTTAAGCAAATTATAAATGCTAGTTAAAGTCTTTTTCAAAACACATCTTTCATTTAACATGATCACTAATATTATATTGTATGCATATACATATGTATTTCCTTAAACAGAAACTTTAATTTGAAAATTACAAAGTAACATCATGGTATACATCACAAATACAATCTTGGTAAGATTGTGTGATATCTTTATTAGATACTTAAGTTATATAGTTGACATTGGAAGATATTGATTTGACAACACAAAGATATGGAAAGATTGAGAAGATTTCATGAGATACATTAGCTGTCAAATACACGGATCCAAATCCATACAAAGACGGATCCCTTATGAGGAATCCGCCGGATCCGTGGGTGGTCTACCAGGTTTGCCTATAAATAGCAGACTTGGCATTTGAACTAATTATCCACTTAGAAAGAAAAACACATACATTCACTTTAGTTACTAACCACAGTAGTTATATCTTTATCATTGATGTGTCTTTTGTAGCAAAGAAGATCAAGTTAACAAGCTTCAAGCAAACAGGCTGTTTGCAAGTTGAAGTATAGGCTCTGTGTAAACACTTAAAGTGTTACCTATCATCTGTATCAGTTAGATCAGTGAGTGTGGTTAGTGCTTTAGTCCTCAAAGCACAAAGAGTGTAGGGAGTGGTTGTACCCTTGTAAAGAACTCGACATCTAGCTTAGTGTCGGTAAAGTATATAGGCGACGTCAGGTTGGTTCTGCCTTGTAAAAGAACCCGGTGTTTAGCTTAGTACCGGAAAAGGAAGTAAGCGACGTGTAAAGGTTTTCTCCACCTAGAAGGGAGTTTGTTTCTTAGTGAAAGATATCTCTCAAGTAAGAAACTCGAGGAAGTGGAGTAGGGCAAGGATAAGAATCTCTTGCAAGCCGAACCACTATAAACACTTGTGTTATGTGGTTTGATCTTTCATCTCTTTACCTTTTGTTTATATTGTGTGATAACTTAATTTGTGATTGTTTCCTTTGAACTAACAAATAACAAAACAAATTAAACTCAAAAAATGGTGAAAGTTATTCAATCCCCCTTCTAGTTTTCCACAATTGGCATCAGAGCGGGTCACTCAAGATTTTTAAAATAAATTGTATTTTAAAACTTGAAACGATCAAATGGATTTTGAAAACTTTAAAGAAGGGAAATCCTTGCAAAAATCACCAACCTTTAAAAACAGTTTTATAGTTCGGAAAAACCATTTTGAAATGACAAAAGACTCAGATCTAGAAAATAAAATTATTAATAATGATTACTCGGATGGTAGGGATATAGATACCTATCAAGGAAACTCACAAGTAAAAGTTAGCAAATTTGATCATCTTGTTCATCAATACAATCAACTTGCTACCTCTGAAAATGAAACCTTTGATAGTACTTGATGAATCCATTTCTAGTAAGTATTTTGACAGGAAACTTCTAAAAGATCTTAACCCGAAATGGAAAGCTAAAGCAACAAATATTGAAGATTCTAAGGATCATTCAAGGATGACACTGGACGAGCTCATAGGATACCTCAAAGCTCATCTAGCAACAATGGAAAAAGATTCGGAGATACCTAAAGGCAAAAAGGAGATAATAGCCTCTAGCACTTTAGCCAGATCTAGTGAAGGTAACAAAGATATGCTAAAAGACAACAAAGTGGATCTTATGGCTAACAAAACAGAAAAGGTACCCTCTGACTCTTCATACATGTTTAATGACTATGACACATTAGATATAGAACACAATAGATTGAGTAAGCTCATTATAAACATCATAAACAAAAATAAGATCTTGAAAACCAAAGAGGAATACTTGATAAATAAAATACATAAGTTGAAAGAAAAAGTTAAAAGTTTGGAAGACAATATGGAAACTAAATGTTGTGTATCATGTCAAGAAATAAAACTTAAATTAGAATTGCATAAACTCACACTAAGCAAATACATAAAACAAAATCTCAAGTTTCAAAGATTCAATAAACACATAAACTGTGCAGATGACACTATGAGAATTCTTAAATCATCTCATGGTAGCTTCAAGCCTGATTTCATGAAAGATGGTCAATTAAGTGATTTTGAGAGTCATACGATAAATAAAATCAAACCAACTGAGTTGGTAACCCACGGATCCCACGGATCCACAACTTTGGATCCGCGTAGTATAAAAGGATCCATGAGTACAGTGGAAGAATAGAAAAATTCAAGAAAGACTAATTCTAAAATGATCAAAGGTAGGGATGTAGTTAAAACAACAGTAGAATCATCTTCATACATAGGAAATGAGCTGAGTAAACAAATTCCATTTGACTGTCTCGGAGATATTAGTGAACCATGGTAATATGTTGGTTAACCCATAAAGGACCCATGAGATATTGGGGACCAAATACTCAAGTTTTCTTTAGGTATGCTTAAAAGGATTTGGTCTTTATGATTTTACTTAATCCCAAGATGCATTGATGGATACAAAGGTATCTTCTCAAATCACAAAGTGCTCATCTCGATCAATAGCACTCTTGGTATTAATCATCAAAAAGGTATGAACTCTCATAACTCTACTCATGATGATTATTCTCATAGATAATTCATAATTTCATAACTATTTCTTGGTGGTATGATTATATATTACTACTTCTGTGATAATAGAAATTTTATGTGTATAAAATAGTATGATTACTAGGAAAAGGTTTTTAAGCCTTTGCAAAAACCGGATATATCACCTCAAGACAAGTATTGTCTCATATTCTTGTGCTATATCTCAACACTTAGGTAATACCCATACATGGATAAGTTCAAAGAACTTGCAAGGACTCTAACCAAGATAAAATTTAACCAACACACTTGTGATTGTCACATCCATGAATGTTCCTAAGTAAGTTCTAACTTAACTATTCATAATACTTGGAAGAAAATTAATTTTAGAATAATCTCACCATATTATAAAGGTTTATCTTTCCAAAACTCATAAAGATAATACATAGGTCTAAACAATATTGTTTTGTGATAATGTTCAAACTAGCCAAATCCCATCCATTAGAAAACATTAAGATTAAAATAATTTAGTTTTTCTCTAGAACCTAAGTAAGCTTGATAATATAAGAATTCTAGAAATAAGAGCATAAATCAAAGCTATCTAATTAAATTTGAAAAATTAATTTACGAACATATAGGAAAAGCATATTCTCCTATTCCCGTACACACTTGCTTGAGCAAAACATCTTAAAGTTATGGAAACACAAACGAACTTAGTAGAACCTACTCTTCGTTAAGAAAAATTTCATCTCCTTATCAAGATATGCTATGATCAAAAATCATGCATGATAAGTAAAACTTCATTCTAGATCTCCAAGTGCCTAACAACTAGGAATAAAAGATGTTTTCACTCATCTCAATCATGCAAATTTAGGATAAAAATCATTCATATGAAAAACACTCATATTAAGGATCAAAATAGTAAATTCATTAGATAACCTTAAAAGTAGTGATACATTAAGTAGAATATGCTATCATATAACTAGAACACCAAACCTTGTGTATGACTATCCTTCTTAGATCATAAATAATGAAATCATAACAATTAGTTGGATCTCTAAACATGTTGTGTACCAATGTGAGACATTGTACCACAAGTCACTAAGAAACAAACGTTCCTTGATACTTAAGTGGTTAAGGCAAAGTGTGGAGAAAATACCTGTAGTTTATAACTTTAGTCTCTATTACCAATCTTCTCCTGTTTCATCAACCTTGCAACCATTCATCTCAGCAAATACTTAGCTCGACTGTTCGCGATTTGAACAGTGGATACAATATGTTGTATTGAGAAAGTCTCTCAAAAAGGATTACAGTGCTAAATCCTCCTACAAACACCTTAAGAAAGAAATCTCCGTTCCTTATAAAACATACCAAAATTTAGAAGTAATAAAAAAATTCGTCCAAATCTTAGTTTAACCAAAGAACAAAAATATCATAACCTTGTTCTGATCCTGCGGATCCAATTGACAACAAGGGCGGAACCCTTTTGAAGGATCCGTCGGATCCGTGAATTGAAAAATCAGACTATAACTTACCAAACACTCCTTACTGCACTACACACTTAATTAAACTCTTAATATCAACTCATAGTCGACTCTCACCATCCCTAACTCAAAAATTATGTCCTTCATTTTATATTAATTCGTGCTTGATCACTCACTGTAAGTTCACTAATCCATTTTAATTCACAATTAGGGTTCATGCATTTCAATAATACATGACAGATTATTATTCCTAATTAGACACTACAGATATTTTTATTCCTGTTAAAATTAATAGGAATTCCATCTTGTTAAACTCTTTAACAATTCAATAAAACCTAAGAAACCTCTGTCCAAATCTTCTAAACAATCAGAATAAGTTTTCTTGCACATTGTATTAATTTAACAAAAACGCATGAGAAATCTTTCTAAAATCTTCTCATGACTAGGTATAATGAATTTCGAACATTGTTAATACAAAATCAAAAAACGTCGATGTTTGGGGTATAAAGTGTTTTGTCACAAAATGTGTATTTTTAAACATAATAATGGGTCAAGATAACCACACCTTCATATTTGTCCTCATAAATACACATTTCATGCATCTTAGATTATTGTAACTAAAATTATAAAATTTGTCATGACTAGGAAAATCATGCCTCCTGCCACTAATTACGATCACAAGAAAACTAAGAAGTACCTACCCAAACATCATCAAACAAAAGGACTCACTGAAGCGCAAGTCCAACTTTTCAAAGCTTTAGAAAGTCGCTATGTTCATGAAGGTAGAACTGTAGATCCATCATTCTTAGAAGAAACAACTATCCGTGAACAAATGGCTGCCATTCAATTTGATTCACTTCTAGACATAGATGAGCCTATAATCCCTCGATTCATTCTCGAATTTTATGATTCAGTGAAACGGTTTCTGACGACCATGAATCCTTTAGCATCAACTTCAGTGTGAACCAAAACTCCCACAATTTTCCTTTAGACCATTTCGGGAAAGTGTTACGCATCCCAAGTGAAGGAACATACTTCTACTCTGACAAATGGTCCCTAACCATTCTTGATTCAAACCTAGGACGGGAACATCCATATGACAATCCCCTAACTCCTAAAGAAATTATCCGAGATCATCTTTTCAAACCTAGAACCAATCCAATTAAGAAACTTCGGGGCAAAGATGTCAATCGAGATCCATTTGCCATGGAACTCAATGAGCTCAAACCCGAGTTTAAGAGACTTGAAGAAATTCTAAGATCAAATGTCATTAGTACTATTGGTAACAAAGATCATGTGAATGCTGGATTGTGCTATATGCTCTATTGTATTTCAACTCGTCAAAGGTTCAATCTGGCTTACTATATCGCCAAAAGGATGGTTGATATACGTCTCCTAGGGAAAACCACATTTCCATATGGAATGCTACTCACTCGTTTGTTCAAAGCTTCCACTCCTATCCTTCCAAATTCTGTTGGTTTTGTCCCAGATTACCCCGAAATCAAACACACCTTTGTCCCTCTTAGTGACCATAGAGTGGCAGCAGGAAAAGGGAAACGAGCTTACCTCTCATCTTCATCTTCATCATCTTCATCAGCTAGTGACGAAGATGGATTACCTAACTCAAAGCTCCCGCTACTGGACTACTTGAGTCAACTTCCATCTCTCAAAAATGAATATGCGGAAAGCCAACAAACAAAGGCAGTTCTAAAGTGTGCAGGATGATGGATGATGATCAAAAGAAAATACTCAAACTATTAAAAGACAAGCGAGAATAAATGAGCGTTTGAAACAGTTATCCTTTAGATCTTTTGTGGTCATATTTCTATGTCTGTTAAGACATGTCTGTCATATTTATGTTTATGTGTTTTAGTTCTACTTAAACTGATGATAACACGCATGGTTATCAAATTTTCCAGACTTGTGCCACTGTTTGGCATAACATCGTTCATGATGAAGTTTAATGATCAAGTTTATTTTCATAGATGGTTGTGTTTTATTTTATGTATGTGAACTAACTGAATATTGCAGATCGATAACACTCGGGGTTATCAATTTTCAAAGTCTAAGCCTATGTTTGGCTTAACTCCTACTACGGTAAGTTTCTAAGAACGGATTAATCTATGATCAATCGTGTGTTAATATTATCATATTTAGTTGTTTTGCTATACATATTAGTTGTTAAATAAGTTCTAGGAGAATTTTCGGGTTTTCGTCGAAAAACGCGAAATATGACAAGTCTTCTGTTTAGTTTTAGTATTAAGGACACGGATCCGGCGGATCCCAAAACTTGGCTCCGCCAAGGGTTATCGTTGGTTCCGCCATCCGCCAACCTGCGGATTTGGCGGTTCCCATACTTTGGCTCCGCGTTTGATCTCATTTGGATCCGCGGTTTCCACAGCAAAATTCTAAAACTTTTTCAACTCATCTTGATTCTTAAATCTTAGTGTTTAGTCTTATTTAGGAATCATTCACTGACTATAAATCATCTTAGAATCATTTAGGAATTCTTAGAAACTTAGGAACAAAATTTCCCACCAAAATTTAAATTTTTGAATTTTAGGTGTGAGTTACCAAACTGATACATAGAAGGAACCCTTTTTGGGGATCCGTCAAATCCGTGGAAACATCAAATCATAAGATTTTCCACTATCTCCTTGTATTTACTTCAAATCCCAAGAACATTACTCAACCCAAGCTCAATGGATTGACTTCCTTGATATGACCTGCAAAATCTTTGTTCCAAATCATTAGAAACCATTATGAAATTCAAAGAATATTTCCCTGCAAAATTTGATTTATCTGTTCTGTCCCATCACACACAGACTGCACTTACTCCTATTTAAATCTGTGAATCAATCACATTTAACCCTTTTGAGTCATTTTTCTGCACATTCTTATGTTAACTCCATTTCTATGGTTTGACTTTGTCAATAGGACAAACTACTTTATCTTGTTTCAAGTCCTGGAAATTCACACTCATTTAATCCAAACACCAATTTCCATACAATTAGGAAGTATAAATTAGAACCTTAGAGATGATCATAGCACACTAAACCTCCACAAAATTCACATATCATCTCCTGGAAATCTCTCAACCAACCTCACATGTCTAGACCACACAGACGAACTGCTAGAATTAGTGTCAGACCTTACTGGTATGCAAACCCAGTTCGTAATGTAACCTTTCCTACTATATACACAGACACCACCACAACTCCTATTATAACTCCCATAGTCAACATATCCTCTTCTCCATGATCAACTTCACCCTATACAAATTCATTGGGTACAACAACATCACCCATACGCAATACTTCATCTTCTAGAATCACATCAATTATCACCACACCAATTGCAACCACACCAATTGTCACTTCACCAAGTGTCTCCACAACAATTGTCTCCTCACCACAATCATCACCACCTAAAGAAAGAAACTCATCCCCATCTTCAAACTTACTTAATGTTCCATCACATGGCATACTTACCACACTTCAACACTTAGATCAATCAATGTGGATTAACACTCAAGATAACAACAATCTTGACTCTAACCTCTACGAGACTAGTGATTTAGAAACTAAATGGCTTGCCTATATCACGTCATCATCAAAACAAGCAAATTTCACTCCATAGAAGTTTGTAGTATCATCGCAATGATTACTCTTAAGATTTTATCATCTCTAGGAACCTTCATGTGTAATCTTATGTTTGAGACTTTTGTCACAAACAAATTTTCAATGAATGATTATGCTTTAATATAATTAATAGTTATCTAATAGTTTCTTGTTTTGACACAAAAATTGATTAATCATGACTCAAGCTTGCTTACATTTTTTAGGCATACAAGATGAACACCTTTGGTTTCATTAAGATTAGTCAATACTATCATCATAAATACTCATGCACAATACTTTTAAATCAAGAATCACTTCTACCACCACCACTACTCCTCCGCTCGGTCGTCTTTTCCATGATTTTAGCATGTGCGAAAGAACTGTCCATATAGCTCAAAGGACAAACATTTTTGGTGCACGAGCTCCAAAATGAAATGAGGTTCATTTTGAATCACATTCTTGAGCATCTAAACATCATTTATCATCCTCCTAAATATAAGCTTTCTAGATTAGTTATTTAGGATCTTTTACATTGTTGGTTTAGGACTTTTTAGGATGTCTTTCGGCACTTGTAACATCATTGTGACTTTTGTCACAAAATTTTCAATATATATGAATATGATATCCTTTGCTTATGAGCGATTAACATATTGCATATTATCATTATCCTTATATAGCTTGTTGTACTTTATATCATTGCTTTAGGTACAAATAATGATCAGACACTTACTTTGACTTTTTAAAGTCAAAACATTTAGAAAGGCTTGTTTAGAAGAACACTTCACATGCATTCTACTTCTTCATTGAAGTTATTCATTACTAACACTTCATTTGCAGCATATCATACCCTTCAAAAGTATACGTTGGTACTCGAATAATGGAGTATACATCGAGGGGGAGCATTTCATGAAAATTTCATATTCTAACCATTTGTTTTGTAGGTTCATGCTTCATTTACTTGTTACTCCATTTAGGGGGAGTATAAAACAAGGGGGAGCTATTAAAGTTCTCAAAATCGCATTCCGCTACGCACCTCTTCTTTTTGTTTCGACAAAAAGGGGGAGAAAGGAAAAGGATTAAGTTTTTGCATAATTAGATTCATACTAAGTTGTTCATAATAGTAATCAAAATTTGAATAACTCAAAACTTAATCTATATTTTTAAAGGACTTAAACTATATTTACTTGTTTGCTTAAAAATATACTTTAGGTTTTGTCATCAACAAAAAGGGGGAGATTGTTAATACAAATATCGTACTAAAAACTTTATTTATATTTTACGATCTTTGCTTAAGTTTTGTTCATGACAAACACAAAGTATATTCCTTAAGCAAATTATAAATGCTAGTTAAAGTCTTTTTCAAAACACATCTTTCATTTAACATGATCACTAATATTATATTGTATGCATATACATATGTATTTCCTTAAATAGAAACTTTAATTTGAAAATTACAAAGTAACATCATGGTATACATCACAAATACAATCTTGGTAAGATTGTGTGATATCTTGATTAGATACTCAAGTTATATAGTTGGCATTGGAAGATATTGATTTGACAACACAAAGATATGGAAAGATTGAGGAGATTTCATGAGATACATTAGCTGTCAAATACACGGATCCAAATCCATACAAAGACGGATCCCTTATGAGGGATCCGCCGGATCCGTGGGTGGTCTACCAGGTTTGCCTATAAATAGCAGACTTGGCATTTGAACTAATTATCCACTTAGAAAGAAAAACACATACATTCACTTTAGTTACTAACCACAGTAGTTATATCTTTATCATTGATGTTTCTTTTGTAGCAAAGAAGATCAAGTTAACAAGCTTCAAACAAACAGGTTGTTTGCAAGTTGTAGTATAGGCTCTGTGTAAACACTTAAAGTATTACCTATCATTTGTATCAGTTAGATCAGTGAGTGTGGTTAGTTCTTTAGTCCTCAAAGTACAAAGAGTGTAGGGAGTGGTTGTACCCTTGTAAAGAACTCGACATCTAGCTTTGTGTCAGTAAAGTATATAGGCGACGTCAGGTTGGTTCTGCCTTTTAAAAGAACCCGGTGTTTAGCTTAGTACCGGAAAAGGAAGTAAGCGACGTGTAAAGGTTTTCTCCACCTAGAAGGGAGTTTGTTTTTTAGTGAAAGATATCTCTCGAGTAAGAAACTCGAGGAAGTGGAGTAGGGCAAGGATAAGAATCTCTTGCAAGTCGAACCACTATAAACACTAGTGTTATGTGGTTTGATCTTTCATCTCTTTACCTTTTGTTTATATTGTGTGATAACTTAATTTGTGATTGTTTCCTTTGAACTAACAAATAACAAAACAAATTAAACTCAAAAGATGGTGAAAACTATTCAACCCCCCTTCTAGTTTTCCACAACGTTGGCAGGTTCAACTCTACTCAGGAAGGAATTGTAGAAACAGAAATATGCTGTAGAACTTCTTGTTTGAACTAGTTGAGAAGGATTTCCAATTATTTGTTGTAGAGGGTGATCGTGATTCCATCTTCTGTGCGGATGTGGTTGGTAAAGTGGTTGCATGTTTGAAGGATCATTATCTCGCGTCTCAGAAGGTCCACCGACCTCAGCTTCGGGAGTCGCGAATGGGTTTTTGAATGGTTCCTCTTCAGATGATGCATTGGTAATTATTTGATCATCAACTTTAACGTTGGAGGTTGGAGTGGTGTTTTTTTGTGAAAGTTCTTGTTGAATCTGTATGATTGGAGGGGTATTTGGTACTGGATCAGCATCTTCATAAGTAGTTGTTGATGAACCAGATACTGGAGATGGTATGTCTTCTTGATGATTAACTTCGATAATCGGAGTTGCAGCGGATATTGTAGACACCTTCATCTTATTTCGTCCACATGATTAATCATAGAAGTTCTCAAACAATCCATCCAATGCTTCCTTTTGTATATGTTTAGGTTTCGGTGTTGATGATGTTGGTTTTGGTACGAGTCCTGAACCGACTTGCTCAGAAGTCATAGTCTGTTGCACGGGTTCTGAAATGACTTGATCAGAAGCCATTTCTTCTACTTCGTCGAAGTGATCATGGATTGTCTCTTGTATCAACTTTGTTTTCCGATTGTAGATACGATATGCACTTGATTGTGTAGAATATCCAAAGAAAATTCCTACATCCCCTTTTTCTTTTAACTTACCAAGGTCTTCACGGTCATTTAGAGGGTAGCACCGACAACCAAAAGTGCGTAAGTATTTTACATCGGGTTTGCGTTTGTGAAGGATGTGGTATGGAGTTTTGTTGAATCGTTTATTAATGATAGATTGGTTTTGTGTGAAACAAGCGGTTGACACAGCTTCAGACCATAAATTTAACAGAAGATTAGCGAAGGTTAGCATTGTTCTTGCAGCTTCTACTAATGTACGGTTTCGTCTTTCGACTACACCATCTTGTAGAGGAGTGTAAGCTACAGACCTCTGATGAGTAATGGCAAGTGAATCAAAGAAATTCTGAAGAATTTGATTCGTGAACTCCATTCCATTGTCTGTTCTTACGTATCGGACTTGATCTTGTAGACTAGCTTGTACTGTTTTGATGAACTTGATTATTACATTTGGAGTTTCGGCTTTAGAATCAAGAAAATGAACCCAAGTGAACCGTGAGTAGTCATCCACAATAACCAAAATATATTTCTTTCCATTCCTTCTGACAATGCGCATCGAACCACACAAATTCATATGCAATAAATGCAATGGAGCAACAGAACTAGGTTCGGATTTGGATTTGAGTGTTGCACGTGTCATCTTCCCTAATTCACACGCTAAACAAAGATGATCTTTCTTGAATGATAGTTTTGGCAATCCTTTGACTAGGTTTTTTTTAGCAAGATCGTTTATAGTTATTAAGTTCAAATGAGAGAAACAACGATGCCATAGCCAGGCTTGTGATGATGTAGCTTTTGCAAGCAAACAAATTGGTTTTGGTAATGTAATTTCTTTTAGTGCAATTTGGTGTAAATTTGAAACCCTGGAGCCTTTGAGAATATCAACACCTTTAAGAGTGCGAACAATACACGAATATTTTCTAAATGCCACCTCTAAACCGCTATCAAAAAATTGCCCAATACTAAACAATTTGTGACCTAGTCCTTCGACAAAGTAGACTCTTTGAATTGTGACCTTATCAAGAATGAGATCCCCATAGCCAGCGATTTTATCAATGTGATCATACCCAAAACACACTACACCCAAGAATTTGGCCAAGAAGTTCTTGAGCAGTGCCTTGTTCCCAGCCATATGTCGGGTGCACCCCCAGTCAAGTTACCAGAGGCACACTTGGACAAGCTGCACATCAAAGCAAGAAACAGAAAATTAGGAACCAGCTGATAAAGTGGTTCCACGAAGTTAGACAGTATAGAATGCAAACCTAGGGGGTTGAACTTTTCTATTGTAGTAGTCCAAGGTTCAGATTGCTTCTTAACTAGTTGCCATCTATAACCTACATGTTTGAACACTCTTCTGGTGGGTTTCCACTTAAAGCAGGATCTAGGGAATAACTCATGATATTCAAATATTCTACCCGTTGGGATCCATGCCTATTTTTCTCTTAGCTTATGGTTTCTTGGATTAGGTGAAGTAGTCCTAGTGGTGTTGGCATTCACAATATCACAATTCAGATCACCATGCACACAATTATAAGAAACAGAATTATAAGAAACAGAATTAAAATAAGCAACAGAATTAAAATAAGCATTCTTGCTATTAGAAGCAACAGATCCATGCACATTTAAGTCATTACGGTCGTCCATTCGCTTAAAGCGTCTTATATTGAAAGCTTTAAAATGTCTAGGTTTTTCTACAACTTTAGGCTGAGAGGCACTAGTCTTCAACGCATATATCTTAGGTGGTCTCTCCTTGCTACAAGTAGTGTCTAAACCTAGATCAAAAATAAAACCTGCGTTAGGAGATTGTGTAATTTGATCATGTTGAGCTAATTTATATTTCTTACGATTCTTGTTCTTATGATTCTTTGACTCTTTGGGTTTCTTTTCTATAGGTGGAGGAGTCAAAGAACACATAGGCGCATCTAGAGGCATATCTTTGCTAAGTAATGCTTGCGTCCTAGCTATTTCTAATTCCTTGTTATGAATCATGTCATTTGAACCATATGGTTCTCTAGTAGAAGTAGATCCAATTTGTTACATACCGAGAGCAATTACTTTAGGATTAGATAAAACCTCTTTTTGTTTTGGCTCAAGAATATGAGTTTTTTTTTTTTTTTTTTTTTTTTTTTTTTTTTTTTTTTTTTTTTGCCAAAAAGGTTGGTTGGGTTGAAAAATATGAAAAATTTTGATTATCCAACTGGCGTGAAGCAACAAACTCATGGTTCTTGTTTTTCATCAAATCAAACACTTTAGATTTGAGTTCCTCGTTCTCTTTTAAGATTATTTTCAAAGAATTTTCGTAGGAAAGCTTTTCGTATTTGTTTTCTTCAATTTTTCGCTGCCAATTTGCTTCAAACATTAAAGATTGTTTTTCAAGTTTAGCACAAGAGTTTTCTAATTTGGCAGTACGACAAGACAATTCCTCGTTCAACTCAACATTCTTTTGCAAACATTCTCTTAGACTTTCTGTGAGTAAAAGGTTTTCCATTTCTAAAGAAGTTTGTTTATTTTCCAATTCTTTAATTTTCTCCTCATTTAAAGCAAATTGTGATTTGATTGATTCCATTTGATTGAGAAAATATTCTTTTTGAATGTCAGAGTTTAGGCTGAGAAGGTCATATTCATCTTCAAGAGATGTGACGTAAGTTAAATCAGTTTGCATTTCAGAAATCAATGCCACTTCAAAGGCTTTAAATTTATCGTTAATTCTATTCACGGAAGGCTCGATAAATGTTTTTATCTGTTTCTTGACTTCCCTTAAGACATCCACTTCATAAGAATTGGATCTCAAAAGTTTATCCGTTTGAAACTCTTGCTTTCCACGAATAATAGAGAACGATCCATTTATTTGATTTCTGAGATTGCAAAAGGTTTTTCTTGCTAAACTCTCATATTTTTTAGGATCATATGGGTTGTCAGAAATCTGATCCACATGATGTTTAACATTTGTTGGTTTTCTTGAAAGAGCATTTTGCTTATTTATCAAACCATAATCGGCACTAGAGTAGGAGGAATTGGTTTTCTTTTGATTAACATTTAAACGTTTTTGGATTTCCACTTGTGAGATGTCATTAGGAACAAACATGTAATCTTTGAAGGTATCACGTCTCATTTAATCACCATTATACAAACTTGGTGTTTGACGTTTAACCATATTAAGATAAGATTGTTTAGTATAACCAAGACCATGTTTTAGATCCATAACTAAATCTGGTTTGGGAAGTAACATGTACATAGTTTGAGAAGCCTGATTGGTAGTGCGAAGTTTAGTTTCAGCTTTAGTTAATCATTAAATACAATTAGCTTTTTCTTCTTTAAGTTTAGAAACTTCTTCTTCAAAATTCTTTTTGATGTTTTCAAAATTTGAAATATTTCTTTTGAAAAGAAAAATCTCATTTTGTAAATCTAGAATTTGACGTTTAAGCACTAGTGGTCGTTCAGACTGCTCTTCATATAACATGTCATTGATTTTCTTTTCTAAAGAAGCACTTTTATCTTGTTCTAGTTTTATCAAGTTAGCATAATTTTGAATCTGAGATTGAATAGCGGCATAGTTTTGAAGCATGTCAACATGATCTTAACTTGTTGATGCATGATTGCTATCGGTACTATTAGTAGATAACAAAGGAGTAGCACTTGTAGATGTTTCACTATGTATGTTAACTTCAGTTGTCTTACTAATGGTACGAATGTGACCATGTATGAATTCATCAAGATCATCATTATCACAAGCATCTGATGTGTGTACCTTGTGGACAAGAGTGTGATCTTCTTCAGCATCAGTGTCATAGCTTGGAGTTGCATCCTCATCTTGAGCTTCAAAGACATCCACCTTCTCCAAAGAAGCCATGTACACTGTTAATACAAATATCGTCTAAAAAACATTATTTATATTTTACGATCCTTGCTATATCTTGTTAATGACAATTATAAACTTTATTTTTAGAAAAGCATAAATATAGTTAAGTCTTTTACATATATAGTCACAAGCTTTTCATAAACTCATAACATCATCTACATGCTACATATATGATCACTAGTATATACATGTTACATTCATATACATTTACATGTTACATTCATTTACATTTTATTTCTATAATTAGAAAATGTACTATGACATCATGGCATGCATCACTTTGAAATCTTTAGAAGATTTTGAAGATCATATGAATATCTTGGTAAGATCTTTACACAATGAAAAGATATGGAAATATCTTGGTTAGATTTAGTGAAGATTTTTGGAGATTTGCTGTCAGGCTCCCACGGAACCAAACAGCAACCCGGACGGATCCATCAATTTGGATCCGTCTCATCCGTGGCTTGCTAAGGCAGTTGGCCTATAAATAGCAAGCCACACATTCATGTTTTCTCATCACCCATAAGCATAAACAACATCATACATTCTTTCATTCATTTCTAACCCATTCCTATTTCATTGTTAGTGATCTTTCTTTGTAGCAAGGAGATCAAAGCATCGCAAGCTTCAGCAAAGCGTTGCAAGATTTGTTAGATTAGTCAAAGTATGAATTTGTTGTTTTTCACACATCATTGTTTGTATCAAACAATCATATACCTTTGTAGTGACCGGTTAGTATTTTAGTCCTCAAAATACATAGAGTATCGGGAGTGGTTGTTCCCTTGTAAAAGAACTCGGTATTTAGCTTTGTAACGGAAAAAGTGTTAGCGACTTTTGTAAAGGTTTTCTCTGCCGAGAAGGGAGCTTGTTTCTTAGTGAAGAAAAATTCTCGAGTTAGGGGCTCGAGGAGTAGAGTAGGGCAAGGAAGAGAGTTCGTGTAGACCGAACCACTATAAACAACCGTGTTGTGGTTGGATCGTTTCTTTCCTTACTTGCATGTTATATATTGTTTATTATTTGCATTAGTTGAAATCACTTTAAGTATTCAAAGCAAAAGAATTTTAAAACGGTAAAAACTATTCAACCCCCTTCAAGTTTTCTACAATTGGCATCAAGAGCTACGTTACTCAATACTTTTAAAATATATTGTATTTTAAAACTTGGAACAATCCATGGATTTTGAAAATTTCAAAGAAGGGCAATCTATGCAAAGACCATCACTATTGGAACCAAATGGTTTTATATATTGGAAAAACCGCTTTGAAACTTATGTGAAGTCAAAAGACATAGATCTATGGTATATTATTATAGAGGGTGATCATAAAGCTATAATAGAAGATATATCAAGTGGTCGGGATGAGGATACTTCACTTGCTCGTCACAGTGATGAGCAAAAGAAGTTGATTGCCAAAAATAATGAGGCTAAAATGATGCTTTACAACGCTTTACCTAGGATAGAATATGAAAGAGGTTTTATGTGTAAAACTACAAAAGAAATTTGGCAATCTTTAATTATCACTCATCAAGGGAACTCACAAGTCAAGGATAACAAAATTGATCTTCTTGTTCAACAATATGAACAATTTGTTATTCCTGAAGATGAGACCATTGATAGTGCATTTGCTAGGTTTAATACTATCGTTACTTCTCTTAAAGCACTTGATGAATCTTTTTGTAGTAAGAACTTCGTCAGGAAATTCCTTTAAGCACTCCATCCGAAGTGGAGAGCAAAGGTGACGGCCATTGAAGAATCCAAGGATCTTTCAAGCATGTCACTTGACAAGCTAATTGGAAATCTCAAAGTTCATGAGATGGTCATGGAAAAAGGTTTGGAAATAGTTAAGGGCAAAAAGGAAAAAGTCAAATCCATTGCCTTAAAAGCTAGAGTAGATTCAAATGATGATGAAGAGTCTAGTTCGGGTAGTGAAGATGAAGAATATGCCATGGCAGTAAGAGATTTCAAGAAGTTCTTTAGAAGACGAGAAAAGTTTGTAAGACAACCTCGAGAATAAAAGAAATCCTTCTAGAAAAACCGTGATGACAAGAAATGAAAGGGAGAAAGAAAGTGTTTTAGATGCGGAGATACAAGTCATTTAATAGGAGAGTGTCCTAAGCCACCCAAGAACAAAACTCAAAGAGCTTTTGTAAGTGGGGCTTGGAGTTACAGTGATGATGATGACGAAGAGCATAAGAATGACGAAGTTGCTCTCATGGCTCATGACTCAAACGAGGTACATTCTGACTCATTTTATTCTTCTATTGATGATGACACCTTGCAAAAGGAATATAACAATCTCTGTGAACTTAGCCTAAAAATCATAAACAAAAATAAGTTTTTGAAAACCAAAAAGGAATTTCTAGAAAACGAAGTTTATGAGTTAAAGGAAAAAGTTAAACAATTAGAAAAAGGTAAAGCTATTGACGAGGTATGTATATAATGTCAAGAGCTTAGACTTGAATTAGAAAAACTTAAAATCATACAGGACGCTCTTATCAAACAAAACTCAAAATTCAAAAGATTTGAAAAGAATATTGGTTGTATAGATGAAATAATGAAAGTCCAAAAATTACCACATAATAAAACTGGACTAAGCTTTATGAAGTTAGGAGATATAAGTAGTATAAAGAAACAAGCCGTAAAAGTACAAGAAACTGTTCCAACAGTTTCAGTAACTCACGGATCTGACGAAACCAAATCCTTGGTTCCGCCACTAGTGGAGAAGGGATCCGTGGGAACTGTTGCTGAACAGAAAAATTGCATATCGGCTTGTACATAGTTGTTAAAGTCACAAGGAAACCTAGTACTAGCTCAACTGTTAATAAACAAAAACCAGCTGTTACAATAGGAGTAAGACAAGCTAAACATGAATTTAGAGCTAAAACTACTCAACTAAGACCTATGACGACTATTCCCAAATGCCCCTTTCCAAAAAGCAACTAAAACACACAACCTCATTATCAAAATAGTTGGAACCCAAACATTCCAAGGAATTATCAAAGTCTCAACTAAATGCCTTGGAACCCATATCCACCGTTCCCATACATGAATCAAGTTAATGGGATGTTTAGCCCAAATGGACCCATGAGATATTGGGGAAAATATGCTTGAGTTTTTCTATAACTTAGGTATGCTTGAAAGTCTGTTTGGAACTAGACGAATGGATAAAAGATAGCGGGTGTTCAAGGCACATGACGGGAAACAAGAGCCTTTTCTCAACCTACCAAGAATATGACGGAGGTAATGTTACTTTTGGTAGCAAGCTTAAAAACAAAATCGTTGAAAAAGGTACTATCTCTCCTGACTCTCTCTCTATTGATGATGTTGCTCATGTTGATAACCTAGGATTTAACTTACTTAGTATTAGCCAACTATGCCGTAAAAAGTATGACGTCCTTTTTAGTAAAAACAGAAGTAAAATACTAAAAGACGATATAACCATAGGTAAAGGTGTTTTGAAAAATAACGTATACGTTATGAAAAAAGATAAAACATCTAAAGAAAAACTTTGTCTCACCTCTCTAGACGACAGCTCAACTCTTTGGCATAGATGCTTACGCCACGCCAATATGAGACTCATCCAATCTCTATCAGATAAGGAACTCGTAAGGAACCTACCCAAGTTGAAATATGACCAACACTTTTGTGATGCTTGCAAGATTGGGAAACAAGTTCATAGTAGCCATAAGGCTAAAAATATGGTGTCCACATCTAGGTGTCTAGAACTTCTACATATGGATTTATTTGGTCCATCCGCTATACAAAGTTATGGAGGCAACTTCTACACTTTGGTCATAGTAGATGATTATTCAAGATACACTTGGACTAAATTTTTGAAAAGTAAAAATGAAGCTTTTGATAAATTTGAAATTCTTAGTAAGAAAATTCAAAATCAACTAGGAATTAGCATTGTGTCAATTAGAACAGACCACGGTCGTGAATTTGATAATGAAACTCAATTTGGAGCTCTTTGTGATGCTAATGGCATAACACATAACTTTTCAGCTCCGCGTACTCCTTAGTTAAACGGTGTAGTAGAACGTAAAAATAGAACTCTCCAAGAAATGAGTAGAACAATGCTAAATGAACAAAACATACCAAGGAAATTTTGGTGTAACGCCGTTGACACATCCACCTATATCCTAAATAGAGTTTTAATAAGACCATTTTTGAATAAAACTCCATATAAACTATATAGAGGCAAAAAGCCTACATTAGGATACTTTAGAGTTTTTGAAGCAAGTGCTTCATTCTAAACACTAAGGATTATCTCACCAAATTTGACCCAAAGTCTTATGAAGGTGTGTTCCTTGGATACTCGCAAAATAGTAAAGCCTATATCATTTTGAACAAAGAAACCTTAAGAGTCGAGGAATCGTTGAACGTAACATTTGATGAAAGTCCACCTCCCTCTAAGACATCATCTTTGGTAGATGATGACTTAGTTGAAAGTCAAATGGTTGAAAACCAAGAGAATCTAGATAATGACAAGGAAGATGAACCTTTAAATAGAGAAATAGTCCATGTCAAAGAATCTAAAAGTCATCCATTAGATAATGTCATAGGAGAAATTAATGAAAGAACCTTAAGATCAAAAGTTCAAAATCAAAGTAACTTCTTTTGTTTCATTTCAACCATTGAGCCCAAAAATTTAAATAAGGCAATAAAAGATGAATCTTGGGTCATAGCAATGCAAGAAGAATTAAACCAATTTGTTAGAAATGATGTTTGGACATTAGTTCCTCAACCAAAATGTCAAACCATAATTGGAACAAAATGGGTCTTTAGAAATAAAATGGATGAAAATGGTGTAGGATCTGGAAACAAAGCTAGGCTAGTAGCTCAAAGCTATAATAAACAAGAAGGTATTGACTATGACGAAACATTTGCTCCGGTTGCTAGGCTTGAGTCAATTAGAATATTACTTGCATATGCATGTGCACATGACTTTAAACTTTTTCAAATGGATGTCAAAAATGCATTTCTTATGGTTTTATTAATGAGGAAGTGTATGCCGCAAAACCTCCCGGCTTTGCCGACTTTGACAAACCAAATCATGTCTACAAACTTAAAAAAGCTTTATACGGACTTAAGCAAGCACCAAAAGCATGGTATGATCGACTTAAGACATTCCTAGTTGAGCATAAGTATACCATGGGACTAGTAGACAACACTCTTTTCACTAAGAAAAAGGGATCACATATTATCATAGTTCAAATATATGTGGATGACATCATATTCGGATCAACTTGTCAAGAATTATGCGACGATTTCTTCAACTAATCTAAGTACATCAAAGATATGCTTAAGAAATTTGGTCTTGAAGACTCAAAACCTATGAAAACACCAATGTCCTCGGAAACTAAACTCACCAAGCATGAAGAAGGTGAATCCGTAGATAACACTAAATATAGAGGAATGATTGGTAGTCTACTCTATTTCACGGCGAGTAGACCCGATATTATGTTTAGTGTTTGTCTATGTGCTCGCTTTCAAGAAGAACCTAAAACATCCCATCTTGAAGCCGTAAAACGAATATTTAGATACATTAAAGGTACTACACGCTTAGGATTATGGTATCCCAAAGGAACGGGTGTTGAAACCATAGTGTATGCCGACTCAGACCATGCCGGTGACTATATCGATAGAAAAAGTACAAGTGGTATTTGTACTTTTGTTGGGCATTGTCTTACCTCATGATTTGCAAAGAAACAAACGGCTCTAGCAATCTCAACAACCGAAGCCGAGTACGTGTCAGCAGGAAAAGCATGTCAACAAGCTCTTTGGATGAAACAAGCTCTCATCGACTATGGAATTCAACTCAACGACATTCCTATTCTTTGCGACAACAAAGGAGCTACCGATCTTAGTAAGAATCCAGTTCAACATGCTCGAACCAAACACATAGAAATCCGTCCCCCACCCCGATAAGGGTAGAAGTATTATGTTATGGTGACATATCAAAGTAAACACAAGCATATGACTAAATAATAAAAAATGAATTTCAATTGTTACAAGGGAAAATATGAAGATACAAGCCTTCAATGAAAATTACAATAATTACTAAGTCTAGAATAAACTCTTCTAATCATCTTTAATCCAAAAAAAATCTATCAAGTATAGCCTTCTAAGTCCAATGTACTCTCCACTCATTCCCAGCTTCCTACTAAAACCTGTCGCAGGAAAAGAAATGCGGCTGAGCTACGAGAGCTCAGTGAACAGATATAACGATAACAAAGCAGTAGAAGAGAAAAGTACAACGTAACAGAAATAAAGGTCATGTAGATATCACAAGAGTTAAGGAATAATTAAATGAATAAGAATAAAGGAAAAAGGAAACAGTAATCCACCACGAGCCCAGAACAGATCATATCATATCATAACAAATGTAACCAAAATCTTCATAATCATATAGAGGGGAGACCTCTCAGATAATCAGATAATGTGAGGGGTTTCCTCAGTAACCAAATGGAGTAGCTAGCTCCCAGATATGTGAAAGACGTGTATCGCACACACCATCAGTCACCAGATATATATAACAGATAACATAAACAGAAAACAGAAACAGATCAAATCTAGGATGCATCCATAAGCCCCAGTAGCCCAAGTTCTACCTCTACGTAACAAGTCAAGTCAGGTCAGGGACGGGATAGGTCATCACTCTCCTACCCTAGAGTCAAGTCATCGGATGCATCAATGACAAGGACATGAAACCCTCATGCCTAGTGAAACAAGTAGTGGCTCGTAGTATCAAACTGTGGGTCAAGGGTCAAGTATCAAGTATCAGATGTTCAAGTTCAAGTTTCATATCAAGTGGTTCAGATCAAGTTTCCGTTTCAAGTTATTAGATCAAAGTTTATATTAATGTTCGAGTCAAGTTTCCATTTCAAGTATATCAGATCAAGGTTTATAAAAGAGGTTCAATTTAAGGTTCAGAACAAGAGATCATAATAAGGGTTCATAATAAGGTTCAAATCAAAGTTCAAATAGATCATATCAGAGGTTCATAATCAAATGATTCGTAGGTTCATAGTAAAGATTTAATTCAAAGGTTTCATATCAAACGCGTATTTAAAAATAATCTTTCAATAAGTGACTTTCATAAAATGATATTTAGTAAAGTTTTTCATAAAGATAGTCTTAAAAGTAGTTTTCATAAAACTTTTAGCAAAATTAAATTTAAAAGTGGTATCGCATCGTGCTCAACAACATCGTTTTAAAAATGATCTTTCAAAGTAGTTTCCATAAAAATGATCTTTCAAAATGGTTTTTCATAAAGATAGCCTTTAAAATAGTTTTCATAAAAGTTAGTAAAATTTCATATAAAAGTAGTATCGCATCGTACTCATAAACATCCTTTTTAAAACAAATGATTTTTCTCAAAACATTTCCATGTCATAATTAAGAGGTTTCCTCAGCATAGATTCATATCAGAGATCATAACAAGGGAATCATAGAAAAGTTTCAAAGCAAAGGGAATCATAGCAATGGTATCAAATCAGAAGCTAAAAAGATCAGAATATGAGAGAGATCATAGCAAGGTTTACAAATCAAGGGGAGCATAGCAAGGGTCAAGGGAGTAAGATAGACAAGAGAGAGAGAGAGTTCATGAGAAACCTGTGAGAAGGTCAGAATATCTGTACCTTAGACCGCAAGTGCAAACATAACAGAAACATAAAGATCGGAATCAAACTCCTTCTTCAGCGAATCTACACGAATTAATGATCGTCTTAATATTAATAAGCTCATTTTAAATCAGATTACTCCTTTTAGGTTTCTTTCTATTTTTAGGACTTGCCATTTTTAGTAACTTTTCGAATTAAGTAACTTTGATACTTTAGGGTTACAATTGACAATTAAATAAATTAAAGGTTTAATATGACCAAAATCATAGCTTAGGGTTTAATATGTCATTATAGCAAAGTTTAGGATTAAAAGTGTAACTTATCAAAGTTTAGGGTTAATATTGTAACTTAATTCAATAATTACCAACTTAAGTCTTAGCACACTTAGAAACAATTTTTTTTTGTTTAGATTATAGCTTGTTTAAAACTCGCACACCAGCACATGATTTTACAGCCCAACTACGAGGCGCACCCATGAAATAACGAGGCAAAACATTTCCAATATTTAATTCATTCCAGATCTGATTCATACATATGTTTTTATGTGTTTAATTCGACATATAGCAATGTTTTAGCAACCCTTATAGACACATACCCACACGTCATACATCCACATAAAATAATGAGTGCACACATCCCATAAAGTCACATGTAAACACATTCTTATACACGTATAACCAACATGCATGTCCCCTTCATTACTTTAGGTTTATAACCATATTTTAAAACGTATTTTAGAGATAAAAATTAGTGTTCTAATGGCCAGACATACGCATGCATAACATCTGATTCGAAAGAAAACAGAACAAGGAATGATATGTATAGCATCCAGTTTACATGATTTCATGTGACTAATATTTAATTCCGCATAGTCATTTTTTTGAAGCACATACAACCAAGTTTTCATGTCATACCCGTATATATGTTATTTGCAGGCTTATGATTAACGAAACTAATTTTCATGCTACATATATATGTATATATAATATATATATATATATAATATAAAATACATATAAATTAAATATATATATTATTAATATATATATTATAACAAAGGTTTCGAAACAACTCTCAACAGAACAAGTTCGATCTACAAGTATGATTTTATGTGACCAAAGTTTCATTCGTATTATCATATCAAATGGATACATTTGATTCCTTTTCCATGTTTTATATACATACACCTGCTGTATAACTTGAATCAAATACACAAGGGCGATATGGAATACCTTAGTCGAATGTAGAGACGAAAGAGGACACAAGAGTCAAGACTTAAACCTTTCGTACAAAGACCACAACCCTTCTCCGAATCCAACCACACGATCACAACCCAAGTCACAACAAAATTGATCACCAACCTACGATCACACCGATGCTATATTCCAAGCCGATTACCACCTGCTACCTCCTACATGCCTCCTGGATTTCTTAAGAGAAAAAAGGACAAAAGTGAAGCCGCCGCCTTTGTGTTTATTAGGGTTTTGAGTGGGAGAGGAAATGAGGATATACGGTTAGTTATGTAGCAAATGGATAGGGAGTGTGGGCTGAATACATGTGGGCTGAATACAGCCGGGTTTCATGGTAGTAGTTGATGAATATTTCATATTTAAACTTTCAAACATTTGTGCCATATCTTGACAGTATAATTGTGTACAAAATTCACCTATTTTCGGTACACATGGTGACATTGTCACGTGTGATGATTAGTCCCAAAACAACAAATATACTCGGCCCTTTTTATACCTTTGTTGAATGTGTTACAAACTTGTTTAGTGTCTCATTATATGTTGTTGTGCCGTTAGATGAGTTAACATGGGTCATAGTTCATTTGTTTTTAGATTGTTATGCATTTGTAGTCATTTATGTATTTGTTATAGATTTCTTAAAGTTTAAGGGTAGTTTAGTTATTTTAAAAGTTTGAAATTTTTGGATTTTACAACTCTTCCCATGTCAAAAAGAAAATTCGTCTTCAAAATATTCTGAAGACAACATTGGAATCCTAACGAACCGTGAAGAACATTGAAGACTTGGTTTCATGATTAATTGAACAAATTTAGTTAAACTTTCCTCAAAACCTTACCCTCACAATCTAGAACAAAAAACAATATACCCAAAAACAGCCAGAAACGCTTTCGACTCAGGAAAGGACCAATATTGGTTACCATAGTGGATTTGAGTTATATCATTTAAATATATTAGACAAACACCTTTTGTACCCAGAACCAAGAAATAAATGCGTGATAAAATGCACACCATTCTCAGAATTTAGATTTATCAATATGTTGTGCTTCTAATCACCTTTAAATTTTCACATATACATCTGACGGTCTGGGTTTTCTAGAATCCAAAAACCATAACTTGGATTATAGCATCTTGTTGAATATCATGAAGTGACATTTTAATTACATAACATAGATCATGTGTTCCCTTAGTTAGGAATTATGCAAATGGTAAAATTATCAAAATTCATAAAAACTGTGATGGGAAAGAGCTCTAACACTCAACCTTTTAGAAAATATTTTACATAGGTTCAACAAATAAAATTATCGGATTAAACATATTCATAATCGTACGCTTGAGTGCAAAGGAAAAATAACTAAAGTATTATTCGAGGTACATTAAACAAGCTACATTAAATTAGGACTTTAGGTCACTCCTCGTTTTGTTACAAAATTGCAATGAATTTTTAATGCATTAAAGACGTTGGCCAGACTCACAAATTCTGCCCATATAATATGCACACTAGAACATACATATCTAATCGTGAATAGATTTTAAACTAAACCTATTAATTTTAGTATTGGATCATACATGCTCCGCATTCTACACCAAATTACAAATCTTCAAAACACCATAAAACTAAGGAACTTACAACATCACAACGGAAAATCTAAGCCTATAAAAATGTAGCACGGTAGAAAAATTCTTTCACGAAGTTATCAATATTCCAAAGAACTAGCGACCATCAACTGTTGAGTGAACTCTTGACATTAACGAACCATTGTACCTAACTCATTCATAGGATCTTATCATCAGGTAACGGAAATATTTAAGTTAAGAGGAAGTGAATTACGTCATCCATAGCTTCATCCTTTACAGAAACAACTCTTCCAAACACAAACGTTCGCTTCAGAATTTTCATCCATTCAAATACATGATCTTAAACCTCTTCCAAGTCCAAGCAATCTGTCTACGTCTGTCCATATGATCATAGGGTGGAAAGGAGTTATAAAATTGAGTCTGGTCCCTCAAACCTTCGGCACCTCTTCTGGACACTGTGGAGTGGTAACGTAAATCTCTGACATGATCACCGTGCATTCTTCTATTCGCGAGTCTGCTTCTGCTCTCAATTCATCTTAGTACAACTAAAATGAATAGAGAAGCAAGACTGCGTGTCTTTGATAGGTCTTCTAGCACAGTTCGAAATTCGCCAACTCAAACTGATGTCATCGCCGGATACCTGGTAGTGTTGTCTACTACAATATCTGAATGCCAATCACATCTACTCCTCCAGAACAAGGAGTCATTCTTCTTAATACGAAGATGATCTACGTGTTCCTCAGTCGTCTCTGAGCATAAACATACTGTCATACTATGACAATTGTCCAATTACTCACGAAAAACATGATTCTATTAGCCAATACAATTAGCATCACCCGAAACTCATAATGATCACAACGAGTACGAAAGCAGCTTCATGAATCGTCTCAGGGAAAACTTCATATCTACTTCACATCACCTATCTTCCTCTTTACGAATAAAACTGAAATGCTTCACGGAGGTTACTCTTAGTTAGCCATCTCCCTTCTTAGAAGTTCTTGTGGTAGCTTCTTTACTCCTTCAAACATTAAAGGAGGTCGTCTGGTACGGAGTTTACAAAGATCGGACAAATCAATCATTGACACGCGGAAATGAAAAATGATTACGGGTAGTGATACGGTTAGGTTTACGATAGTCGATACGCTGACTCATAATTTCCTCTTTCTTCTTCATAAACTAATAGGGGTATTCAAAGAGAACACTAAGGTGCACAAAATCATATTCTATCAGCTCCTTCACTCTCTCAACTTCTATGGCATCATGGTTTCGTTAATTGAGATCGGTTCAAAGTCAATTCTACCTCCCAAGCAGGAGGGATCCTAAGAGGTTCCTCAGAAAACACAAGAAAAATTTTGTACAACAAATACTTCCAATGTCAGAGCTTCTAAGGGTGGATACTGATAGGTGTCAGGAGAAATTTGAAAATCAAATGAGATCGAGGTAAATGTTTCCATAGCAGCGTTAATCTTAACAGATTTGAGCGGTTAAAGGTTATCATAACAACAGTAGGATGAAAAATAGATTTCTAACAGTCACATATCAGATACGGTAATCCCTGGCAGCTTATGAGGGCCAGCCAATCCATAACCTAAAGACCTCAAAATCGAATATATCAAAAGTAAGCGGATTCGTAGGATGAGTACGGTCGTCAAGCCAGACGGATAGTTCATATATCAAGGTCAAGTACATGTTTCAATATAGTGTGAGATAGATAAGCGAACCATTCAAGGTGTTGGAGTTTTGTTTAGCTATTCAGCATAAGTGGCAGGTAGGTTGTGAATCATCGGTAATACAAACATCGTATAACTGTCAAAAGTGAGGCGTATGGAATATCGGTTATCAGCATCATCATGCTCAGTTAACAATTTCATATCGAGATAATATTTTCGTCATATCTTTCCAAAGGAAACTAGTTGGTTGTAAGATTCATTATTCAAAGGGAGGGAGTAAACTTTCTACATCCATGGTTAATAATCACCAGAGTTCTCATAGGAGTAGTAATGGATTTTGCAAGACTGAGTAGTTTCAGATGATACATTTATATCCAGCACGGGTAATGAATTCATAAGATGTGTCAAACACATTAGGGTTAAATGACCTTCGGGATGGTCGAAAAGCTATCAAACCGTTTATCAAACAGATCAGAAGTGGAGATCAAATCAGGAAGTGAAACTTAAATGGTGCAAGGTATCCATGTAGTTCTCGAGGAATTCCAAACTTACTTGGTCACCAAACTTAGGTTGCAAACTTTCTAGCCTCTGAAACAAGTGTTCTTATAAGGCTTAGCTAAAGACAAAGGCACGAATCAGAGTGATGCGGAAGAATGCTACTAACATAGATGTCCTAGTCTACCCATTTCTCACCAGTATAACTTATGTTCCTATGGGGAGATCCTAAAGCAAATTCTTAAAGGTTATCTTATGAGCGCCTACAGTGGAAACTTAGTGGTCCAAACTTACACAGGCCATGGGTAAATGTATTGCGAGTCGCAGCCTGTCTCTCTGATACCATAATTGTAACACCCCAACCCGATAAGGGTAGAAGTATTATGTTATGGTGACATATCAAAGTAAACACAAGCATATGACTAAATAATACAAAATGAATTTCAATTGTTACAAGGGAAAATATGAAGATACAAGCTTTCAATGAAAATTACAATAATAACTATGTCTAGAATAAACTCTTCTAATCATCTCTAATCCAAAAAAAATCTATCAAGTATAGCCTTCTAAGTCCAATGTACTCTCCACTCATTCCCAGCTTCCTACTAAAACCTGTCGCAGGAAAAGAAATGCGGCTGAGCTACGAGAGCTCAGTGAACAGATATAATGATAACAAAGCAGTAGAAGAGAAAAGTACAAAGTAACAGAAATAAAGGTCATGTAGATATCACAAGAGTTAAGGAATAATTAAATGAATAAGAATAAAGGAAAAAGGAAACAGTAATCCACCACGAGCCCAGAACAGATCATATCATATCATAACAAATGTAACCACAAATCTTCATAATCATATAGAGGGGAGACCTCTCAGATAATCAGATAATGTGAGGGGTGTCCTCAGTAACCAAATGGAGTAGCTAGCTCCCAGATATGTGAAAGACGTGTATCGCACACACCATCAGTCACCAGATATATATAACAGATAACATAAACAGAAAACAGAAACAGATCAAATCTAGGATGCATCCATACGCCCCAGTAGGCCAAGTTCTACCTCTACGTAACAAGTCAAGTTAGGTCAGGGACGGGATAGGTCATCACTCTCCTACCCTAAAGTCAAGTCATCGGTGCATCAATGATAAGGACATGAAACCCTCATGCATAGTGAAACAAGTAGTGGCTCGTAGTATCAAACTATGGGTCAAGGGTCAAGTATCAAGTATCAGATGTTCAAGTTCAAGTTTCATATCAAGTAGTTCAGATCAAGTTTCTGTTTCAAGTATATTAGATCAAAGTTTATATTAATGTTCGAGTCAAGTTTCCATTTCAAGTATATCAGATCAAGGTTTATAAAAGAGTTTCAATTTAAGGTTCAGAACAAGAGATCATAGTAAGGGTTCATAATAAGGTTCAAATCAAAGTTCAAATAGATCATATCAGAGGTTCATAATCAAATGATTCGTAGGTTCATAGTAAAGATTTAATTCAAAGGTTTCATATCAAACGCGTATTTAAAAATAATCTTTCAATAAGTGACTTTCATAAAATGATATTTAGTAAATTTTTTTCATAAAGATAGTCTGAAAAGTAGTTTTCATAAAACTTTTAGCAAAATTAAATTTAAAAGTGGTATCGCATCGTGCTCAACAACATCGTTTTAAAAATGATTTTTCAAAGTAGTTTTCATAAAAATGATCTTTCAAAATGGTTTTTCATAAAGATAGTCTTTAAAATAGTTTTCATAAAAGTTAGTAAAATTTCATATAAAAGTAGTATCGTATCGTACTCATAAACATCATTTTTAAAACAAATGATTTTTCTCAAAACATTTCCATGTCATAATTAAGAGGTTTCCTCAGCATAGATTCATATCAGAGATCATAACAAGGGAATCATAGAAAAGTTTCAAAGCAAAGGGAATCATAGCAATGGCATCAAATCAGAAGCTAAACAGATCAAAATATGAGAGAGATCATAGCAAGGTTTACAAATCAAGGGGAGCATAGCAAGGGTCAAGGGAGTAAGATAGACAAGAGAGAGAGAGAGTTCATGAGAAACCTGTGAGAAGGTCAGAATATCTGTACCTTAGACCGCAAGTGCAAACATAACAGAAACATAAAGATCGGAATCAAACTCCTTCTTCAGCGAATCTACACGAATTAATGATCGTCTTATTATTAATAAGCTCATTTTAAATCAGATTATTCCTTTTAGGTTTCTTTCTATTTTTAGGACTTGCCATTTTTAGTAACTTTTCGAATTAAGTAACTTTGATACTTTAGGGTTACAATTGACAATTAAATAAATTAAAGGTTTAATATGACCAAAATCATAGCTTAGGGTTTAATATGTCATTATAGCAAAGTTTAGGATTAAAAGTGTAACTTATCAAAGTTTAGGGTTAATATTGTAACTTAATTCAATAATTACCAACTTAAGTCTTAGCACACTTAGAAAACCATTTTTTTTGTTTAGATTATAGCTTGTTTAAAACTCGCACACCAGCACATGATTTTACAGCCCAACTACGAGGCGCACCCATGAAATAACGAGGCAAAACATTTCCAATATTTAATTCATTCCAGATCTGATTCATACGTATGTTTTTATGGGTTTAATTCGACATATAGCAAGGTTTTAGCAGCCCTTATACACACATACCCACACGTCATACATCCACATAAAATAATGAGTGCACACATCCCATAAAGTCACATGTAAACACATTCTTATACACGTATAACCAACATGCATGTCCCCTTCATTACTTTAGGTTTATAACCATATTTTAAAACGTATTTTAGAGATAAAAATTAGTGTTCTAATGGCCAGACATACGCATGCATAACATCTTATTCGAAAGAAAACAGAACAAGGAATGATATTTATAGCATCCAGTTTACATGATTTCATGTGACTAATATTTCATTCGCATAGTCATTTTTTTGAAGCACATACAACCAAGTTTTCATGTCATACCCGTATATATGTTATTTGCAGGCTTATGATTAACGAAACTAATTTTCATGCTACATATATATGTATATATATATATATATATATATATATATATATATATATATATATATATATATATATATATATATATATATATATATATATATATATATATATATATTTCAATAGGTTTCGAAACAACTCTCAACAGAACAAGTTCGATCTATAAGTATGATTTTATGTGACCAAAGTTTCATTCGTATTATCATATCAAATGGATACATTAGATTACTTTTCCATGTTTTATATACGTACACCTGCTGTATAACTTGAATCAAATACACAAGGGCGATATGGAATACCTTAGTCGAATGTAGAGACGAAAGAGGACACAAGAGTCAAGACTTAAACCTTTCGTACAAAGACCACAACCCTTCTCCGAATCCAACCACACGATCACAACCCAAGTCACAACAAAATTGATCACCAACCTACGATCACACCGATGCTATATTCCAAGCCGATTACCACCTGCTACCTCCTACATGCCTCCTGGATTTCTTAAGAGAAAAAAGGACAAAAGTGAAGCCGCCGCCTTTGTGTTTATTAGGGTTTTGAGTGGGAGAGGAAATGAGGATATACGGTTAGTTATGTAGCAAATGGATAGGGAGTGTGGGCTGAATACATGTGGGCTGAATACAGCCGGGTTTCATGGTAGTAGTTGATGAATATTTCATATTTAAACTTTCAAACATTTGTGCCATATCTTGACAGTATAATTGTGTACAAAATTCACCTATTTTTGGTACACATGGTGACATTGTCACGTGTGATGATTAGTCCCAAAACAACAAATATACTCGGACCTTTTTATACCTTTGTTGAATGTGTTACAAACTTGTTTAGTGTCCCATTATATGTTGTTGTGCCGTTAGATGAGTTAACATGGGTCATAGTTCATTTGTTTTAGATTGTTATGCATTTGTAGTCATTTATGTATTTGTTATAGATTTCTTAAAGTTTAAGGGTAGTTTAGTTATTTTAAAAGTTTGAAATTTTTGGATTTTACAACTTTCTTCGCGACAATGTTCAAAAAGGAAACATCTCAATCGAGAAAGTATCCTCTGAAGACAACATTGCCGATATCCTAACGAAACCTCTTAAGAGAGAACCATTTAACCTTCTTAGACTTGGTTTAGGATTAATGGAACCAAATTTGTAGTTAAAACTATAGCTTAAACCTTAGCTTAACCAAACACAACAAAAACCAAAAACAAAAATAGTCCCACGAAACCCTTCGACAACAAGGACGGAACCAAATATTTGGTTCCACCCCATCAGTGGGTTCCTGGGTTTATTTTTAAATATATTAAACAAACACTCCTTTTCTCATTCCCACAACAAACAAGAAACTTAAACTCGCCCCATAGCACACCATTCTCAGAATTTAGGCATTGTACTTCAACAAATTTGGGCTCTAATCCACACTGTAATTTTCCAACTATATTTACACTCCTGATCTGAGTCTAGGATTTCTGTTCCTTGCACAAAACCAAAACTTGGGGATTATGCATCTTTTTGAAAAATCATGTAGTACATTTTTTAAATTACATAACTAATCATGTTTCCCTTAGTTAGGAATTGCATATTGTAAGACATTATCATAATTCACTAAAAACCCCAAGTCAATTTTTTTGTAAAGAGCTTCTCACTTTTAGGAAAAATGATTTTTCACATTGTTCATACAAATAAAAACGTTATGTTTAAAACATAATTTGCATAAATGTCTCTTGAATGCTAAAGGAAATACATAACTAATATGTATTTTTGGGTACATTTAATCGAAGCTACATTAAATTAGGAGCGTTTGGGTTATCACTCGTTTTGTTACAAAATTTGCTAAATGAAACTTTTTATGCATTAAAAAGAGTCGAGATAACCGCACCTCCGCATTGTCCCCATATAGGCACACACTAGAACATCATATCTAAACTCTCGTTAGTTTTAACTAAACTATGTAATTTTTGTATCTAGGATCAATCATGCCTCCCGCGACCTGCTACGACCAAAAGGATACCCTAAACTACCTTCCAAAACACCATAAAACTAAGGGACTTACACCATCACAAGTGAAAATCTCTAAGGCCTTATAGAAAAGATGTGGTCACGAGGGTCGAACCATAGACCCTTCCTTTCTAGAAGGTACCAATATTCGCAAAGAACTAGCGACCATTCACTTTGATGGCCTCTTGGACATTAACGAACCAATATGTCCTAGATTTGTATTAGAGTTTTATGCTAGTGTTGTCCTTACCACAAATGATTATGGTCTCATCTCTATTCAATTCAAAGTCAATCAAACTGACTTCAACATACCCTTAAACCAATTTGCGGAAGTCCTTGGAATTCCGTGTGAAGGTACTTGCCTTTACTCGGATAAATGGTCTTTGTCAATCCTTGATTCTATTGTTGATCGTATGCCTCCATACGACACTCCTTTGACCCCAAAAGAGATAATCCGAGACCATCTCTTTCTTCCTAGAACTTCCAACACTAGAACCACCCAACAAGGAAATGAAGTCAACCGAGACCCATTTGGCATGGAGCTAAATGAACTTAGGCCATAATTCAAAAAGTGGGAACAAATTCTTAGAGCCAATGTCTTATGCACCATAGGAAATCGAGACCATATCAATGCTTGCCTATGCTACATGCTTTATAGCTTGTCAACTCATCAACCCTTCAACCTTGCCTGCTATGTCGCCAAAAGGATGATGGACATACCAATGTTAGGAACCACCGCTCTTCCATACGGGATGCTTCTCACCCGTCTTTTTAGAGCCTTTGCACCTATCCTACCAAATGCTAGAGGTTTTTGTCCCGACTACTCCCTTATTGCCCATATATTTGTACCCATGAGTGATAAGAGAGTAGCCAAAACACAAGGAAAACGTCCCCATCTACCTACCTCCTCATCATCATCATCTATAAGTGAGGATGATGGACTCCCAAATTCTAGGCTTCCACCTCTAGAATATATGCAAAAAACTTCCAATAATTGAACAACAAACTGAAGAGTTCAAGCAAACGCGAGGGATGTTCAAGTGCATCGGGCGATTCCTATCAAAGATAAACAAGAAACTAGATAGGCAATGAGAGGTTTCATGAGTGTTTGGTACAATTATTTTTAACAATGATGTGATGTGTCTTTATGTTCGTAGGATGATAACTTATCGTTAAAAAATTATGTGAACTAACGTTGTCATGCAGGGAGATAACATTGTGATGTTATCAATTTTCCATTTCTTAAGCCACTGTTTGGCACAACTCACATTATTAGTAACATCATTAGCCCCGGTTTGGTCTATGTGCTTACATGTGTTAATACATGTTTTATTGTCATTGTTTAATCACAATTAATTAATTACACATGTTTTAGGAAAATTTACGGGTTTTGAACGGGGTTCTGGCCTTCAAATAACCCCCTCTGTTTACTTTTTTTGCTCGGTGGATTGGGCAGAACCAAAAATTTTGTTTCGTCCGTCCAAATTTTTGGTGCCGCCAAAAATTGCCTAACGGATCAGCCAAAACCAAATTCTTAGTTCCGCCTGTGTTATCGTTTGGTTCCACCATATAACAGCTAGTTTTTTTAATTTTTGTTTAATCACGCACTCTAATTCACCCATTCTTGTTATTAGGATACTTTTACTGATATTACCTCATATTAGGATCATCTTAGATCACTTAGATCAATAGGAAAAACATTTCCCACCAAAACTTGAAATTTCAAATTTTCACTCAAGTTACCTTTCTTCACCAAGCACGGATCACTCAAAATGGTTCCTTGCCATCCGTAGATCAATCACATCATAAGATTTCCCACTCACCACTATGCATTAACTGCATATCGTCTTCATTTCACTCAACTTAATCTCATTGGATTGAATTTGATGATTTGACAAGCTTCTCTTCCACTTCCAAATCATTAGAAACTACCATCTTTGTATGGTTTAACATCAAATCCAAACACACTCTTCCATAAATCTTGGATTCTATAAATTAGAAGCTTTAGGATGATCATTTCTCACACCTTCACCACCACTTCTAGTAGCATTTCTGCATATCTCAACCATTCTCCTCACAATGACAAAGTCAAACAACTCCTCATCATCATCAAGACCTCATAGAAGAACTGCTAGGATAAGTGTCAGACCATGTTGCTTTGTCAACCTCAACTCCTCATCCTCAGACTCATCACCACTAAACATCTCATCTCCAATTGATAATAAGAAATTCCTCACCTTGTCAACTCCAACACCTCTATATATCATCATCACCACTCCACCACCAACAAAAACACCAATGGCCACCATACCACCTCCCGCACCATCTCAATTACCCAAATCACCATCACCTCCTAAATCTCCAAAACTCCAACCTATAGAGTTGTTTGCCACACCACCAACCTCTCCACACCCCTACTTAGAAACCTTGGAAGACCTACCTCCAAGATCCACCAATCCACCACCAATGCCATTTGAGGTTGAACCTTTACAACAAGAACCACTACTCTTCCACCCTATTTAAAGGGACATCCATGGTCCTCTCTACTGTGATCAGCTCCACCTCAACAACACCAACCTCCACACTTCAAGCCATTGACGAGTCAATGTGGATTAACCATCCATAAACTCAAAGTTAAATTAATGAGGAACTTGACCACCTCTATGCCTTTTCAAACATGGTGGATTGTTACCTCAATGAAGCAATGAATCTACAATCCACGTTGCTTGAATCCATCATGTCTCCACCAAACCCTAACCAACAATCAACTCATGCTCCACCACCTCCACCACCACCACCACCACCAACAAACGAACCAACCCTACCACCCAACTTCCCTCGCCATGGTTGCCCCATGTGTGAGCGAACCGCTCATCTCACTCAACGAACCAACATTTTGGTTCATGAGCTACAAAATGAGATGAGGTTCATCTTGAACCACATCCTTGAGCGCCTCAACGCTCTTTCTCACCCACCGCAATAGATGCTCACACTACGAGCTTTTTATCTTAGGATTTTTTTTCTTTTATAGGATTTTTATTTTAGTACTCTTTTTTCTTTCTAAGTTATTTTATATTTATTTCCCTTGTAGCATCTCCATTTGTGATTTTTGTCACAAATACTTTTAAAATGAAAGATGTTTGTTGATGTTTGTGTGTTTATTATGATAACTTATTGTGCATTATATAACTACTTATCAACTAACCTTTGTTTTGTAGCTCTCATTATTCATGCATCATTATACTTGGTTGGTTTAAACTATTTACAACTAACCTTTATTTTGTAGCATTCTTCATCATTGCATCATATACTGTTGGGTCCTTCAGTACCCAAGAGTAGTTAAAACAAAATTTGAATACAAATTAAGCTAAGTGTAAATTAAACCAAAAACATTCTAAGTCACTGAGTGAACAGTCACTCAGTGAGTTACCTTCAAGATACTCAGGATGAGTCTAAGAAGAAGGATTCACCACAAAGTGAGGCGGTACTCACTGAAGTGTTACTTGAGACGAAGAATAAGGTAATGGATCAGTGAGCTTTAGACAAGAGCTCACTGAACCCATTCTCCTCAACAAACAACAACTGAAGATTGAAGACAAACGCCTGAAGAACCTAATGCCTTAATAAAAGGCGGGAAAAAAGGGATGATTTTAAGAAGATAAGAACAAGTCTTATCTGGGTCAGACAAACCAATCCTCAAGTAGCTAAAAGTCGAAGAATTGTAAAGTCTGACACTCGAAGACTTATTGGCGCAATCCTATTGGTTCTTGAAAATGATAACTACTGTTGTAGTTGTCAGACACACTTCCTATTTGTTTATCTAGTTTTAATCTTCAGTACTCTTGATCTATTTGTCTATAAATAGCAAACAGATAGAGAAAAGTGTGCAAGGTATTCTTGTTCAATTAAAGCTTAGACTTTCACAAATACCCCTTTTCTTCTAAAAAGAGTAACGTATCCTTGAGATAGCTCAGTGGGTCGAATTGTTACCACTTAAGCATAGCTTGAGTTTAGATAGGAGACACCATACCATGTTTATTCAATCCCAAGTGTTTGTTCCGCAAAACACTTGGGTAATAGATTCTTTGATTCATTTCTAATAAGAATTTAAATGTTGAAACTACTGTGTGTTTTTTATATTAATGTTTCATTAACTGTTAGGATTAATCAATACATTGTATTAGTCATAAACACAAATAGATTAACTTTATGGTTAATTCTAAGCGTGTTAAGGGAACAACAAGTGGTATCAGAGCCTCTGGTTTATAAAATCTTTCAAAATTAACCAAGAGTGCTCAAGGTTTTTAAAACCAAGATCCTACTATGACTGATGCAAATGTGCCCCAGCTAGTCGACAAAAAGGGTGGAAGCTTTTCAGCTGTTGCCCCACGACTTGAAGCAGGTAAATTTAGCAAGTGGAAAAAGCGAATGCTTTGCTACTTGACTGGTATGGAACCATACTACATCACTTGTGTCAAAGATGGTCCTTTTGTCCCAAAGACTGCTGAAGGGCTAAAAAAGCCTGAGGCTCAATGGACCATTGATGAGAGGAGAGTGGTCAATCAAGACCAACACCTGAAAAGCATCATTATATCATGTCTTCCTGACGATATAATGGAATCAGTCATCAACTGTTCAACAGCCAAGCAAACTTGGGATGACTTGGTCAATAGCTTTGAGGGTCCCTCAGATACCAAGGAAAACAGGGTCATGGACCTGAAACTTGAGTATAATACTTTCAAGGAAAAATACTCTGAAAGTCTCTCTTAGACTTATACCAGATACAAGACTTTGATAAACGAACTATCAAATGATGGTGTAGTTTTGTCTAAGCATGAGACAAATGTTGGCTTTGTCAACAGTCTCCCTGAGAAGTGGCTAAACTTCTCACAAGTCCTGAGGAATGCTAATCACATTCAGACCCTTGAGCTCCCTGAGATCTATGGGAAGTTTGTCTATGCAGACAACTTAATCTCAAGGAGATACCCTGACTCAAAAGCTCTTGAGTCCAAAAAGGCCTTGACCTCCACACCCATATCAACTGCTTTTTATACTAATGGTGTTGTGCAGGATTTCCAAGAGGATTCTGAGGATGAAATTGATGAAAGGACTAGTGATGAGTACCTAAAAGGTTTAAACTTGGAATTCCAAGAGAGGGCACTCCTTGCTAGTTCAAAACACTTCATCAAAAGAAACCAGTCCAACTTTTCTAAAGGAAAAGTAAATGAAACCACTAAATGTTTTAATTGTGGTAAAAAGGGTCATTTTGCTAGGGACTGTTATTCTAAAACCATCTCAGAACCCTCTTACAAACTTTCAGGAAATAGTTCCTCAGGGACTAGCAAGTTTCAACCTAGAATGTTTCAGTCGACCCAACAATTCCAAAACAAGGTTCAAAAAGACTTTGAAGCAAAATATAGGAAAGCTAAGTCTAAGCTTGCAATTCTTAAAACTAATCCCTCTATGTCTCAGGCTGCTCAAACATCCAAACCTGTTCAGACAAAGAACAAAGTTTTAGTAGCTGAAGCTTATGATTGGGATGAAGAAGAGGTCTCCTCAAATGAGGAAATTAGAGTGAGTGCACTGATGGCACTCTCTGATGGTGATCAGGTGGCTGTTGGGAAAATCCATGCAAGGAATGGAGAGTTGGTAGACATCACCATGAAGAAGGTAAACACTTTACTTTCTATGGATGATGATTCTGATTGGCAGTCTTACATGAATTATATTTGTGTAGATCTTAAATTTGTTGAGGAACAAAGGCTTAACCTGCTTTCAAAATATAACAACATAGTGTCAGAATTGAATAAATGTAGAGATGAATTGCTTGTACTAAAGCAAGCCAAGTTAGAAACAATTACTCTACAAATTCAGAACACTGAAATTTTGAACCAAAACCAAGCCCTACAAACTGAACTTAACAAAGAAAAGGCTGTCATCCAAGGCTGGACCAAAAAGAACCCCAAGGTCTTTGATACTGTGGGTTTAATCCCTAGGAAAACAATAGGAATTGACCATCACATGGTTAACCCCTATGTGAGTCCCAGTGAATTGACCTTTGTTCCAGCTTGCATATCATTTGAGCAAGAAATGCTTCCCAAGACAAATGACTGGATTGTCAAGGACAACCCAGTCAGTAAGTTACCAAACTTTGAGACTGGAAAGATCTTGCTTCCTGAAAGTCAGGCCTTGAAAAATATGCTTGGACTTACTGAACAACTCAGTAAGCTTGAACTCACTGAACAACTCAGTAATACTGAGTCAGTGAATGAGTCTGAATCAGAATCATATCCACCACTCCCACCACTGAATACCCTTCAGGGTGCTGCACCAAACTTAGGCCTCCCACCAATGGTTTACTCTCAACACTCTCTAAATAAGTGGTCAGGAATGGGAAAAACAATCCTGAAAAGACCAACACTCGAAGTCTCAGTAAATACTGATGACTCATCATCTTCAGTCCTTTCTGAAGTAATAACCCAAAGCCCTGACTTAAAATTTGATCAGTTAGCTGAAATGGTCAGGAAGCTGGGTGAGAAGATTGCATCTTCTGAGAAACCTTCTCAATCCAAGAAGGAACAAAAACCAGTTTCCTCAAGAACCAAACCCAAACACTCAAAACCCCTGAAAAGATGCGAACTATGTAACTATACCAATTATATCACTGATGATTGCTATAGAATTCTTTACTACATGATTTGCAAAAAGGATGATCACAGGACCTCGGATCATAAAACACACTCAGTCACATCAAAGATGGCAAGCCTTTAAGCTCAGTCTTTAAACTACCCTTCTGATTCTAAACAGAAACAGAAACAAAAGGTAAAACCTTTTTCACCTTGCCCTTATTGTGGGTTCAATGACCACCATCCTAAGGATTGTCTAATTGGCAATTGTTGTGAAATAAGTGGAAGTTCCACTCATGACACCTCAGGACGTGATAAGGCCATTCAGGCCAAAAGAGGTATGACAAAGTCGGCCTCTCAGTCTACTGAGTCTACATCTTTAATCAAATGCTTAATTTGTGGTAGCTCAGTCCACTCCACCACTGACCATAAATCAATTGTAAATGTTAAAAAGACCCCCAAACCTAAGCCCTCCAAGAAGTGGAGTCCTAGAAAGAACTAACCCAGTTTACTATTTGTGCAGAAACATGCCAGGGATCATGTTTGGCATCTAGATAGTGGATGTTCAAGGAGCATGACTGGTGTGAAGGAGTATCTGCATAAGTATGTTGATGAATCAGGACCCAAAGTAATATTTACTGATAACTCGTCATGTCTCACTGAAGGTTATGGTTCAGTAAACTGAAATGGTATAGTCTTTACTAGGATAGCTTATGTAAATGGTCTTAAATACAACTTGATTAGTGTCAGTCAACTATGTGATGCTAAATACATAGTTCAGTTTGATGATAAACAAGGAATCATCTTCAATGCTAATAAGGAAATTGTCCTTATTGCACCAAGAAGACATGATGTTTATGTGTTGGACATGTCCAGTCTGACTCAGAATGGAACTTGTCTCTTTACCAAGGCCACTGATACTCTCAATTGGCTTTGGCATAAGAGACTCTCCCACCTGAATTTCAAAAACATAAACAACCTTGTTAAACAAAACAAGGTCCTTGGTTTACCATCTCTTGTGTTTTCAAAGGATAAACCATGCTCAGCTTGTGAAAAAGGTAAACATCATAGAGCATCCTTTAAAACCAAAACCAACTTTTCCATCAGGAACTGCCTACATCTTCTCCATATGGATCTATTTGGACCAATTAGTCCTAGATCCATTAACCATGAGAAATATACTCTGGTCATTGTGGATGAATACTCAAGATACACTTGGGTATACTTCCTGATCAAAAAGAGTCAGGCAGCTGAAACAATAATGTCCTTTGTCAGGAACATTGAAAATCAAAATGACATCAAGGTCAAACAGATTAGGACTGACAATTGAACAGAGTTCAAAAATTATAAACTTGAATATTTCTGTGATGAGAAAGGAATTTCCCAAAAATTTTCCTCAGTCTATACACCTGAACAAAATGGTGTGGCTGAAAGGAAAAATAGAACACTCATTGAAGCAGCCAAGACAATGCTAAATGGATCAGTCCTTTCCAAACACTTTTGGACTGAAGTAGTAAAGACTGCCTGTTACACACAAAACAGATCCATCATTGTCAAGAGACATAGCAAAACTACTTATGAGTTATTCAAGGGAAGAATCCCTGACATCAGCTACTTCCATGTCTTTGGGTGTCCTGTTTTTATTCATAATAACAAGGATCACTTAGGAAAATTTGATGCCAAAGCTGATAATGGATACTTCCTGGGATACTCCCTTGTCTTAAAGGCCTTCAGGTTGTTCAACACTTGGAGACAGCATACTGAGGAAACATTTCATGTTACCTTTGATGAGAGAACTGTTGCAATCAGTGTCTCTAATAACTCAGTGGAAGAGATATGAATTGATGAATCATCAGGATATCCTCCTGATGAACATCATCCTGATAATAGTCCTACCACTAAGTATCAAGCAAATGATAACATCTCCTATTACATCATTCCCCATAACCTTCCTTACCCAACCATCACTGAGTTTGTTGAAGCACAAAGAAGTACTGATGAAATCATTCAGTCAGCACAAAATGCTTAGGAAACAAACAATCTCAGTGATGAGTCAACCCACTCAGACACTCAAGATACTGAAGATCACCATGTGTCTGATCCTGATCCTACCCATAAGGCCTCTACAAGCTCTAATCAGTTTCCAAGACCTCAGGACAGTTGGACTAGGTCTTAGGATATAGAACTTGTCAATATAATTGGTGAGCCTACTGAAGGCATGCTCACAAGAAGCATGGCTGCTGAACTGAGAGCAGCCTCAGCCAATGAATGCCTATTTGTGGACTTTATTTCCATAATAAAACCCAAAAGTGTCAAGGAAGAACTTAATCACCCAAGTTGGGTTCAGGCCATGCATGATGAACTGGAACAATTTGACAGAAACAAGGTAATGACCTTGGTCAAGTGTCCTGAAGATGTTTCAGTCATTGGCATGAAGTAGGTATTCAAAAACAAATCTGATGAAAATGGCATAGTCATTAAAAACAAAGCCAGACTTGTAGCCAAAGGCTATAATCAACAAGAAGACATTGACTATGAAGAAACATTTGCACCAGTAGCAAGGATGGAAGCCATCAGGATCTTCCTTGCTTTTGCTACATACACGAACTTCAAGGTGTACCAAATGGATGTTAAAATTGCATTCTTGAATGGTTCACTAAAAGAAGAAGTTTATGTTTAGCAACCTCCTGGATTTGAAAGCCATGAGTTTCCTGACTATGTCTGCAAGTTTAACAAAGCCCTTTATGGACTGAAACAAGCTCCCAGGGCATCGTATGAAACTCTTTCAGCCTTCCTGATCCAATATAAATTTGTCAGAGGCAAGATAGACAACACACTGTTTATCTACAAGACAAATAATGATGTCATACTTGTACAAGTGTATGTTGATGACATCATCTTTGGCTCAATAAGTTTTAAACTTTGCAAACAGTTTGAAAAACATATGGCAAAGAAATTTGAAATGAGCATGATGGGAGAACTGACCTACTTCCTTGGTCTGCAAATCAAGCAGACTGATAAAGGAACCTCTATCAGTCAAGAGAAGTATGTCAGAAACCTACTGAAGAAGTATGAGCTCAGTGACTGTGACTCAGTCAAGACTCCCATGGTACCCCCAAATAACCTTGGACCTGATCTTACTGGAAAACCAGTGAATCAAATTCTTTTTAGAGGAATGATAGGATCACGGATGTATCTACTTGCATCAAGGCCTGATATCCAATTCTCAGTCTGTTTGTGTGCCAGATATCAATCTGACCCAAGAGAATCTCATATCACTGCTGTGAAAAGGATATTTAGGTACCTGAAAGGTACTCCAAGCCTTGGATTATACTATCCAAAATGTTCAGGCCTTGATCTTAAAGGATACTCAGACTCTGACTATGCTGGATGCAACATGGACAGAAAAAGCACCTCAGGCTCCTGACAAATTCTTGGTGGAAAACTAGTATGTTGGAGTGCTAAGAAGCAATAATCAGTTGCCATGTCCTCAGCTGAAGCTGAATATGTTGCAGAAGCAAGTTGTTGTGCAAATGTACTCTGGATGAAAAGTCAACTCAGTGACTATGGAATTCAGTACAAGATGGTTCCCATCTTTTGTGATAACACAAGTGCAATTGCCATCTCAAACAACCCTGTTCTTCATCAGAGAACAAAACACATTGATATTAGATATCATTTCATCAGGGACCATGTCATGAATGGTGACATAGAATTACACTTCATTCCTACTGAATATCAGCTAGCTGATATATTCACCAAGCCATTGGATGAACCGACTTTCACAAGACTGAAAGCTGAACTAGGAATGTTGGATATTGAGAATCAAACCACTGATTGATTCTATCCAAATAAGTGTAAATTCTAAAAAGTTAGATCCCTGACTCAATGTGCTCTTCAGTGAAATAAGTCACTGAACCTCAGGAACTAAACCCAAGTTCCTGAAATCTTGGTCCTCAGGAACTAGACCCAATTCCCTGAACCCTAAACCTCAGGAATTAAACCCAAATTCCTGAACTCTAGAACCATCAGTGACTAAACCCAAGTCCTGACAAACAGGTTCACTGAATGAAAAGTCATTCAGGGCTCTCAAGAGACATTCAATACTAACTTAAATGCTCTAAGTATCTAGTTAGTAAATGTCCGAGGTTGGTAACTGAATTCTTATTAAATATAAGAATATTTATTCTTTTGCCTTTCTGGCTTCCACCTCTGGGCCCCCACATTCCCACTTGGCATTAAATTCCTCTCCAATCACATTACAGATATGTGATGACTCAACTCTGCAAATTACACTTTTGCAAAACTGCTCAACTGTTCACCTCGACTGTTGCGCCAAACCAGGGAAAGTGGAGTGTTGGCATTAAATGCGGATCCCAAAACATTTTATTCAAAACGGTTTTCAAACATTCTTTTTGAATAAATAAAATCCGCTTAATACCCAAATTACCCTCCACTTCACTTCCCTATAAATACCCCCATACAAAAAGACACACACACGTTTTTTAGAAATCACAATCAAAATTTAGCCCTTTTCTTTAAAAAAAAACTAAATCTTGTGTGTGTGTTCTTAGCCTTTAGAAACCCAGATCATTTGTTAACCCAGACTTACCAACACAAATGGCTTCTTCTAAAGCTATCAAATGCGCCCCTAATGTGGAATTCACATTGGAGGGTGTAGACCTCACCAAGAACCATGTGGTAGGAAACTTTGCCTATCCTCAAAAGTTCTATGCGTACAAGAATGTAGTGAAATATCTTCAAAACTGCTTTCTTGCTACGGAATTCAACAAAACCCCCTCAGTCATCTACCATGACTATTTGAGGGAATTCTGGTGTACTTCAGTGGCAACCAGCCCTGAGGACACCAAAGAATCCATCATCACATTCACAGTGATGAATGGGAGAAGGACCCTCTCCCTGGATTACAAAACCTTCATCAAGGCCACTAGTCTTGATTTCTCTGAGGCCTTTGAGCCCAAACCTACTGACCAAGAGGTTAAAGCAGAATTGCTTTATCTAGGACCTCATGACCCTAAGCATCCTGAAATGGCCGCAGGAGCCTTATTGGAGAAGGATCCAATAGTTAAAACCTGGTTCCACCCTATCTGGAGGATCCTGATGACCTTCATCATTCAGGTCCTTGGAGGGAATAAATCCTCCACGGAGCAATTGAACTCATCGCAACAATTGATGTTGTTCAGTCTCATGGAGGGTAGAAAAATAGATATCGGAGGAATAATCTTCCGTGACCTTGTTGCCAAGCTCTCAGGGAAATCTAGGCAAAGACTTATGTCTTATCCTAGGTTTATTTCCTGCGTGCTTCAGGACCTATTAGGCCCTGACTATGTTAGGTCTGACGTTGAAGGTACTAAACCTGACGTCCTACATAAGACCAATTATACGAGTGGCATTACTGAGGTACAACCCATTGCCCTGACCAACTACATGCTGGTGGTTAATCAGGGGGAGAACGCTGTTTCTCCAGTACCTTCACCTACAAAGAAGGTGAAGAAGACAAAGAAGGGTCAGTCCAGTAAGGTGGTTAGACCCAAACCACTCATCACTGAGATTGATGCCTCAAACAACCCTAAAGAAGGGTTAAATTTGGTCGAGACCTCTGAGACACCCGTCACTGAGACCCTCTTGACCCAAAAACAAACGCCAACGAAGGGCACTGAGAAATCATCCTCAGTGTCCTCGGGCAAACCCTTTCCTCATGATTCCACTGACAAAAACAAGTCATTGGAGTTAGGAACCTCCACCCATTCACATCCCGATGAAGGCACTGACAAATCACAATCAGGGCATGAAGGACAAAGGGTCCTGAATCCTCGATTGAGCAGCACTACTCAACTGGGAAGGGGACCCACACCCAATCACATCCCGCTAACGTCCCTGAGAAATCACACTCAGGGTCTCAGGGAGTTAAGGACCCTGAATCCCCAAAAGGGCAGAACAACCCTGATGGGAAGGGGGTCCATCAATCATCACAAACAGTGCCTCATGATAGTTCTGAAAAACACCCATCAGGACTTGAAGGCGCTAAGGGGGACAAAGACTCAGAGGGATATAAACCACCCGCTGATACGGAACCCATAACCCCTCAGGTGGATCCATTCTCTTAGGAACTGACCCCAAACACCAGGCTGAGAAATCAGTTATTATGGTTAGCCAGGCTGAGCAAACCCACTCAGTTTTTATGGCGGGGTCAGGACCTGGCCAAAACCAAGGCAAGTCTTCTTATGAAGAGGAGCCGGGTAACTTTTTGAAGATTGAGTCTATCGTGGATATTCAGGCTCTTCTTGATTCTGAAGATGATCTCAAGGAAGAGAGTGAGGAGGAAGTTTTTGAGGCAGGTGATGACATGGAGACTGATGCCCAACCTACTAAATAATCGCATCAGTCTTCTCCTTATGGTGACGAATCTGAATCTCAGGCTGATCATTCTTCGGATTCTGAATCATCCTGCCCTCCTGAACTCAAGAAGTATGACAACATTCTTCCTCTTACTGAAAGGCAATTGGTCAAGTTCCTACAAAAGGCCAACAATGCTCTCTTTACTGGGCTAACTGAAGAATTGTTTGATCAACACATTGAAGCTGCTGTTCATTATGTCGATCTGAAGGAATCAGTGGAATCCTATCATGATGATGTTAATGAGCACAAGTCATCTATCTCCTTCTCCCAGACGAATCTTGATCATAATCATAAGTTGTTCAACGAGACTCTCACCAACATACACAAGAGCATTGAAACTATTCAAGAGTCAGTGAAAGATGACCCTGAGCTTAACAGGAAAATTCTTCAGGCTTATGAGACCTACCAGCAACAATCAACTCAGTTGGCTGAGCTGGTAACCATGCTGAGATCCTCCAATCTTTAGGGACTCAGCTCTAATGTGGACTCCATCAAGTCTTCTCTGGTCTTATGGAGTCACACTTGGCATCTTGGGCTGCATCTTCTTCTTCCATGGCTTGGAACCTTGGGCCAAGGATGACATCAATAGAGGCTTCTCAGGCTTCTCTTGAGGCTAAGGTCTCAACTCTTCAGTAGTACACCTAAGACATCAAATCAATGATGACTGAGATATATCAAGCATTCAAAGGTCAGGCTGCTCCCTCAACTTCAGTGAGCACACCAACTTTTGCTCTCACCAAGGGTCAAGCAACAGTTGAGGGGGAGAGATTCACTGAAGAACAACAAGAACAACCTCCTTCTTACACTGAGGGAGAGGTTACTGAGACAAACCCATCTTCATCCCACCAAGACAAAGGCAAAGGCATTCTCACAACCACTGTGCCTAAGTCTACAATCTTGGTTCCTGCTTCCTCTGAAAGAAGGCAAGACCCTGATGAGCCAGTCAGGGTCCCTTATGAGGTAAATGGAAAAATAAAACTTCTCACAAATGAGGAAATTCAGGCTCATATGGAGAAAGAGGAGGCAATGAAGAAGGCAGCTGAAGAAGAAAGGGCAAACAAGCTTGCTCTAATTCAGGTTGCCAAAGAAGAGGCTGAGAAGATTGGGATTGAGCCTAAGGACCTTGCTAAAAGGGAAGATGGTAAGAGCTTTATGAAAGCTCAGGATGCTGAGATATCTGCTCTGAGATAGAAAAGGGAGGAAAGAATGAAAAGGGCTGAAGAGATTAGGCAGAACAGGATTGAGAAATATCAGTGGGTCCTGACAAGCAGGTTAAAACCAGAACCAATCACTGATGTCAAGATTCATCGAAACACCAAGCCTGCCATTGTTACTGTCTACAGAAGTGCTGACAAGAGAAACTTTGAGGTTCATAACCCCTTCAGATTCGCTGACTTTGGGATCACTGAATTGGATGAATTGGGTCAAATAATAGCAAAAAAATCAAATGTAGTGATCCCTGGTCTGTTGAAGTCCCTGAGTCTAAGGTATGAAAGATTGGCAGCAACACCTCAGGAACTTGGTATTTCATCTCTTCTTCCTGCTTCAGCAGAACAACCTGCTCCCTCTCAGTCTTCCTCAAGAAAGAGAAAGAAGATTGAAGCTGAGCCTGAGATTAAGGTCCCTGGTCTGGATTGCAACAGAGCCCTCCCAGAAGGAGTTCCATTCAGGAACAACTTGGTCATTGAACAACCTGAAAGAGGTTTGTTCTTCACTGATGAGTTTAGAGACCCACCCTTCCAAAGATGGAGTGATATTGACCAATCAGGAATCAAGGCAATGCTGGGTTTCCTCATGATGGCCTCACCAATAAAGACTCCTGAGAATGTGAGGTTCTGCCAAGACCTGAGAACAAAGATTCAAGAGCATCCTGACCAGCATGAGCTAAAGTCCAAGAAGCCAAAGCTTGAAGCCCTAGGTTATAAGATCGACTGAATGAATCCGCCAACACCACCGCTATCCTCGTACTTTGTATAGTTTTGTTAGGACTTTTAATAATATTAATAAGATGATGTTTTTATTATTTCAGTGTCCTTATTTACTTTCTAGTACATTCAGTATGAGCAGAAGTCATTAGCTCACTCATAACTGATCAAAAACACTTAAGCATAATTTATATCCAAATAGGGGGAGATTGTTGGGTCCTTCAGCGCCCAAGAGTCGTTAAAACAAGATTTGAATACAAATTAAGCTAAGTGTAAATTAAACCAAAAATATTCTAAGTCAATGAGTGAACAGTCACTCAGTGAGTTACCTTCAAGATACTCAGGACGAGTATAAGAAGAAAGATTCACCACACAGTGAGGCAGTACTCACTGAAGTGTTACTTGAGATGAAGAAGAAGGTAATGGATCAGTGAGCTTTAGACAAGAGCTCACTGAACCCAGTCTCCTCAACAAACAACAACTGCAGATTGAAGACAAATGCCTGAAGAACCTAATGCCTGACTAAAAGGCAGGAAAATAGGGATGATTTTAAGAAGATAAGAACAAGTCTTATCTGGGTCAAACAAACCATCCCTCAAGTGGCTAAAAGTCGAAGAAGTGTAAGGTCTGACACTCTAAGACTTATTGGCGCAATCCTATTGGTTCTTGGAAATGACAACTACTGTTGTAGTTGTCAGACACGCTTCCTATTTGTTTATCTAGTTTTAATCTTCAGTACTCTTGATCTGTTTGTCTAAAAATAGCAAACAGATAGAGAAAAGTGTGTAAGGTATTCTTGTTCAATTAAAGCTTAGACTTTCACAAATACCCTTTTTCTTCTACAAAGAGTAACGTATCCCTGAGATAGCTCAGTGGCTCGAATTGTTACCACTTAAGCATAGCTTGAGTTTAGATAGGAGACACCATACCTTGTCTATTCAATCCCAAGTGTTTGTTCCGCAAAACACTTGGGTAATAGATTCTTTGATTCATTTCTAATAAGAATTTTAACGTTGAAAATAATGTGTGTTTTTTATATTAACGTTTCATTAGCTGTTAGGATTAATCAATACATTGTATTAGTCAAAAACACAAATAGAATAACTTTATAGTTAATTCTAAGCATGTTAAGGGAACAACATATACTTTGGCACCCTAACTAGGGGGAGTACTGACCAAGGGGGAGCTACTCAAGCACGAACCTTTGTTTTTGTGGCTTTCTTAATTCATGCATCACATACTTGGCACCCCAATTAGTGGGAGTATTAACCAAGGGCCTTACACTACATTCCGCTATGCATTTCTTCTTTTTGTTTCGACAAAAAGGGGGAGATATTATTAAACTCATACATCACATGCTTTATACAATTGATATTAAAAATTGCATAAAACTAGTTTAATATATATTTTTAAAAGACTTGCACTCTATTTATTTTATTTCTTAAAAATAAACCCTATATTTTGTCCCCAACAAAAAGGGGGAGATTGTTAATAAAAATATCGTCTAAAAAACGTTATTTATATTTTACGATCTTTGCTATATTTTGTTAATGACAATTATAAACTTTATTTTTAGCAAAGCATAAATATAGTTAAGTCTTTTACATATATAGTCACAAGCTTTTCATAAACTTATAACATCATCTACATGCTACATATATGATCACTAGTAAATACATGTTACATTCATATACATTTACATGTTACATTCATTTACATTTTATTTCTATAATTAGAAAATGTACTATGACATCATGGCATGCATCACTTTGAAATCTTTAGAAGATTTTAAAGATCATATGAATATCTTGGTAAGATCTTTAAACAATGAAAAGATATGGAAATATCTTGGTAAGATTTAGAGAAGATTTTTGGAGATTTGCTGTCAAGCTCCCACGGAACCAAACAGCAACATGGACGGATCCCTCAATTTGTATCCGTCCCATCCGTGGCTTGCTAAGGCAGTTGGCCTATAAATAGCAAGCTACACATTCATGTTTTCTCATCACTCATAAGCATAAACAACATCATACATTCTTTCATTCATTTCTAACCCATTCATATTTCATTGTTAGTGATCTTTCTTTGTAGCAAGGAGATCAAAGCATCACAAGCTTCAACAAAGTGTTGCAAGACTTGTTAGATTAGTAACAGTGTGAATCACGTTAAGTATTCAAAGCAAAAGAATTTTAAAACAGTAAAAACTATTCAACCCCCTTCTAGTTTTCCAGAATCATGTTGGTTTCCAAAATCTCACCGTCGTCATCCGTGTCCTCCATGAAATCATTTTCATCAGCACTAAGCAGTTTACCCTTTTCTTCCATGTTAGCTAACAACATTTTTTAACTGTAGTAAGCCCTGTTACGTACTTTCTTATTTGGACAATTCCTTGCAAAGTGACCTTGTTGACCACAGCCAAAGCATTTTGGTTCTTGATTGTCTTGACCAGCATCATTCTTTTCATTCTTCTGAGCACCTTGCCTTATAACCTCACCTCTTGGTGGGATATCTTATCTTTTATTCATTGCAGTAGGTGCAGAAGTGGTTCGAAGATTGTTGTTGGTTAGACGTTTGTAGAAAGATTTTGAATTTGTTTTCCAAGTAATGCTAGGTTTTGAACAATTTTGGTAAGTTGAACATTTTCTTGGTCTTGAGTAGATTCAATTGCATCATCAATAGGTGAGTAGTGTGTGTCATTGTTTGAGTTGTAGGAAGATTGATTTTGGTGGTATGAGGAGACCAAAGCATGTGGATCAGTAACTAGTGGTTGTTTAGAAAGTTGAGCTGAGAGTTCTTTTTCCTTCTCTTTTCTTTTATGTTCAAGGATGTCATTGACTTCAACCTGATTGTGTTTCAGAAGATCAAAAAAATTGTTGATGTCTTTCAGAGTTAGGTCTTTATTCTGTCTGATAGCTATGGTGAAACGTCTCCATTTAGGTTGTAGGTTTGTGAGAAACATATTGTTGTGTTCAATGTTTGATCTTTTGAGGTTATGACGATTCATTTCATTGATAAGCTTGTTAAACCAAATGTATGCCTCCTCTAGACTCTCCTTAGGTAATTGCTGGAAAGACTAATAATTCCACAGAGCCAGAGTCTGCTGTGTTTGTATGCCAACATCTGCACCTTGCATCAATCTTTCCAAAGCTTTCCATAAGTCATGGGCAGTGAGATTGTTGTCAATGGCATTGTATATGTCATTGCTTAACCCATATAGAATTAAATTCTTGGCACGGATATCAGCTTCAAATTGAGCAAGTTCATTAGGATACAAATCATCTTGAGTTTGTAGCCGTTTCTGTCCTGGGTTAGCAAAGTCATCAATCTCTTTCATGATATAAGGACCATGTTTGATGGAGTTAATCAATAGCTTACGCTTTTTGTAGCCCATGAGAACATTCATAAACCTTGAAGACCATTGAACATAGTTTCCCCGGTACAACATGGGAGGCCTTGCATCACTCCCCACAGCCAATGCATCTTGAGTAGTAGACATTGTAATGGTTGATCTTTGATATGAGATGTTGTTTGTGTTTGAAAGTGGTGTTTTTGTTTTTTTAAGTTGAGATGGTTGAATGTTTAGAAGTTTATATTTTGATATTTAAATGATTAAAATCTATTAATAATTTTTAATCTTTTTAAAGGATTTAAAATTAAATGAAAGTCTGTAAGTCAAGGTATCGCAACAAAGTCTAGTCAACAGTAACTATCGTAACTTTCTGGACAATAGTTTTCTTTCGCAAAACGTGGGTAACAGTAAGTCTTAGAAGATCAGGTATCGCAAAACTTCTTCTATCATAACAATATAAAAGCTATCGCAACAAATTCTTGCGACTTGGGTAGAGTTTTCTTTCATAAACAGTGGGTAACCAAAAGCTTCGCAAAGCAAGTATCACAACAATTACTATCGCAACCCAAACTATTGCTATCGCAACTCAAACCAACTGCTATCGCAGTCACCTATCGCAACCAAAAACAGCTATCACAACTGTTTCTAAGCCAACTGTTGCAACAAAACCCTTGATTTAGCGAACAAAATTTTACGAACTAAATGCTAAACCCTATTTTTACAAGAAAAATTACACTTTTTCAAAAACCCTTAAACCACGTTTTCAGCCTAAATCTTCACCAAATTCATAAAACTTTTGTATAGAATGATAAAAGCTCTTTCTTTTTCTACAAATATGTTATCCTAACACACGTTTTATAAGATTAAACACGTTTAAGAGTAATCTTTATACTACGTATGAGAGTAAAGATATTCTAGAGAAAGAAAGTTCTTGAATTCTATAAAAACCAAAACTTTTACTACTAATGAAGATTGAAACAAAACTAAAACACAACTACGTGAAACAACGAATCATATTTGGCACTTTATACCAATTGTTATTCCAATATTATCATGTCTACTCTAATAATCTTAGTGAGATAAAGTGGGTGTGGACACTTTAGTTTAGAGAGAGAAATGAGAGAAATAAAGTAAGGTCTTGCATATATGATAGAAAGAACACACACCTCATAACCCATGAGGTAGGGGTATTTATACTTATACAATAGTCAAGCATACTATCGCAACTATACTAGTGTTGCGATAGTGTTATGCTGTCGCAACCACACAATGTTACACAGCATACCATATACTAATACAAAAGATAAATAGAAGTCCCTGCACTAATAATTTACACTTTTTGTGTTCCAACAATTATAAAGAACCATTTTAGCTTCGCTATTTTTAACAAGTTTCTTTTAAAGACCATCATATTGTTTTTCATAAGGAACAATTTCATATTTTTGTGTGGTTGTGTTCTTTTCAATAGGTTGGAAATCACCCTCGATAATAACATGCCAAAGATCAAGATCATTTTATTTTACATAAGTTTTGAATCCATTTTTCCAATATATAAACAACGCTTTTGAAAAGTGGTGGTCGTTGCATAGATTGACCCCCTTTGTAGTTTTTAAAATCCATAGATCGATTGAAGTTTTAAATTCCTATAAATATTAAAAATCGTGGTCAATGTAGCTCCGATGCCAATTTTGAAAAACTATAAAGGGTCGGAGGTTGCTTTTACCGTTTATTAGTCCTTTTTAAAAAATATTAGATTTGTATGCTTGATGTCAAATCAACATGACAAGCAAGTAAATAAATGCAAAAAAAAAAAAAAAAAAAAAAAAAAAAAGGATAGAGCAAACCAAAGATACGGTAATTTATAGTGGGTCGGCACAAAGCTTCCTTGCTCGCCCTACTCTACTCCCCGAGTATCCAACTCGAGAGTTCGTAAGCACTATATCAACAAGCTCCCTTTCGGCGGAGAAAACCTTACAACTTCGCTTAACTTCTTTACCGATACTAAGCTATATATCGAGTCTTTTCCCAAGTCAAGACCAACCTTACTTCAAAATGTATTTTGAGGCCTAAAACACTAGCTGATCATTCTATGCTAGTGTATGATGATGACTAACAACTTTGGTATCTGATAGTGGAGTATAATGACACAACAATGATACACAAAGTTAAGCAACTATGTATATAATACACACTATCAACTATAACACTTGGAAGCTTGAAGATACCATTGTGTTCTTCACTTGTAAACAAGGTGGTAATTGGTGGATCACTTGTAATGTGTTATATAGCAAGTGGAATGATCGAGTGTGTAATGAATGATTGATAGTTAATGTATGAAAGTATGCTAGACAGAATGTACAAAACGTTAGCCAAAAGGGAAAGATATAGCTTCTATTTATAGGCAATTGTTTCTTCCTAAAAAATTGCTTCCGGCGAATCCGCAAATCCTTATTTAAGGATCCTTCTATGTAAAATACGGATCCCCGTAGCGTCTAAAGACAGCTTTTTGTCTAGTGATTTAATTGTAATAATTTGTATTTTCAGGTTACTATTCATTCTCATATTTTACTATTCATTTCCATATTTTTATTTTTTATTCTCATAAATAAACCTATTTCCATGATAACATGAAAGTTTGACGCTCATCGGGTCATTTTTGCAACGTACATATAAGTTACCGATTTCACGAAATCGTGTCTTAATTTTACGTTTAGGTTTAAACGTCATTTAAACATCCCGAAATGTCCATCCAATTTTCTAAACAAGAAAATATGTCTTTTTCATGTCTTACGATATTTCCACAAGTTTTGGATTTTTTATGTTTTTCGATTTACATTTTACGCGTTTTAAACCTACATTTTCAGTTTTAACAGCGTTTACGCGACCCGTTAAACTTATCACTCATTTAATATACTTAAATAAAGTATACTAATAAGTTTAATCATTTCTAAATGTTTCATATTTTTATGATACCTGGTTTTACATTTCGTGATTTAAATACTTACCGTTAGCGATTACCGGGACCAAAACTCACTCCGTAAAGGCAAGATAATTATCTAAAACACTTAACCTCCTCATTTTGCCCTATGTGGCATTTTAAATGAGTCACCATAAAACATGTCATGGTGATATAACATCTTGGTTTAGATCATTACATGTGTAATACTTAATCCTTAAGTCTTAACTAACATATACTAAAACTTCTCCTATAAATAGAACACTAAACACATATAAAATCTTGCACCCCCCCCCCCTCTCTTATATCCCTAAAGACCTAAAACCCAATGCACTTCTTTTATCTTTTGTAAGAAAGTTCATATGTTCTTGAGAAAAGCTAGCATTTGATCTTAATTTCTCCGAGTTTTCAAGAAAGAGTCGTTATAATATTCAAATAACTTCAAGTCTCCAAAAAGACTTTGTTATTATCTTCAAATAGCTTTGGGTTTTCAAGAAGGCATTGTTATAATCTTCAAGTAGCCTCGGGTTTACGAATATTACAAATTTCACATCGAAGCTCTACTTATATTCCCTTTTTCTTATAAACAAGCATTCAACATTAAGGTAAGTATTTATAAACTTTAAATACTTATGAACTTTTATTTAATTGTTTAGTTTTTTTATAAACTCTTAATATGTCATATAATCAAGTAAGCAAAATATATGTTTCACATATTAAGTACTATGTTAGTAGGGAACTTCATGTGAGGGACTTCATTTGAGTTGCTAGATTTACGATTTAAAGTGTCCTATCTCCTCGAACATTTACTACATGACCTTTGAATTATGATGGCCCGAACAGTAGTGCGATATTTAAAATAAAAACATTTTAAAAGCTAGTAAGCCATTTTTCTAATGACATACACAAATACTATATATTACAAAGTACAAAATCATGATCTATAAAATAAACTTAGATAGATTTATTTACATTTTCACTTCATTAATTTAAAACCTAAGACTCGATTTCATATTTTAGGTTGCTCATAGAATTTTCCACGGCATGTCCATCATTTTCATTATATATTTATCATCCACTCACAGTGAGTCGTAGCCCCATTTTTATACTTGTTTTATAAATACGTTAGGGGAGATACATGTCACACACCCAAATTTGGATTGCAGCAGAATGGAATTCCGAGGGTGTGATGTTCTTGGATAACAAAGTACAAGGAAATAAAGAATGACCTCTAAGTGAGTCATTTTAGAACAAGCGTTTGATTTAAACATAAACGTTTTACAAAAAAACATTAATATCAGAGTTCACCATCAAATGTAAGATTTTAATACATAACCAAACGCTAAGTAATGCAAGGAAATCTTCATCATGATGTGCGGTCCAAAACGTGACTCTAGTATGCTCCATACATAACGTAATTATTACCGTCCAGTTACCTGAGAATACATGCTAAAAAGTCAACATAATTGTTGGTGAGTTCGTAGGTTTAAGTAAACAAGTAAAGTGCGGACCACAAGATTTCAAAAGCATGACAATCACAACAAATATAACGTCATAGCAAAAAAATAATATACAGTGCCCTAAGCTCATGACCCCGAAGCTCAACGAAATAGTATGCAATCAAGCATAATAATAATCAATGCCCCAACTAAGTGTTTGCCAGACACTCAGAAATAATCCGAATGATATGCGTCCGTTTGACAGGTTGGCGCGACCAACTCGGATGGGGGTGTTAACCCAAATAGATCTATTCATAGCATCCGCGCTTACAAGTAATTAACGGTTCATGATTCAAGGGGACTTTAACGGCATAACGATAACTTAGGCAATGTAACAGTTTTAATACTTATGTCCAAAAAATAAGCAATGTATTCCCACCCCGAGGGTTTTAAAATAAGATACAAACAATGTAAAAACCGGGGCTATGAAACTCACCTTAGTTACCAAATCTCGATTACTAATTTGGTAAACTGTGATTAGTGGTCCGGTAACTCTAACCGCAACCTAAAAAAGTACCATGTCTTAGGTTCGAAAATAGGGTCGCGCACGCAAGTCCATATGCTATTGTATCACTTGTACATGTTTGTTCCAACATTTAACGTCAAAAATATAGTTATGACAACTCGTTCAATTATTAAGTATAAATTACCTCGGATATAATGCGTAATTAGTTTGTCTCGTACTTTAGGTAGGGTGATCTTACTAATAAGTATTTTAGAAAAATCATCGTTACGCTTTAACAACATTCTACGATAGTCTCCTAAGTGATTTTTTAGAAAAATAAAGTTTTACGTCAATAATTAGCACTTTGTTGGATTCCTAAAAATAACTGAGTGGCCCAGTAAAGCTAGCCGTAAAACAGTTTCTACTAAGTGTTACTGACCCAACTCAGTGGATTTAGGAAGTATATAGTAAGGTCCACAAAAGCTAACACTGACTTTTAGCCCATTCGGATCCCGAGCCCACATTTTTATGGCCATGAAGTTAGGTGGTCAGGCTGTTTTTATAGTTTCTGGGCAGTTTTCGGGGACGTTTGAGAGGTCATAAATTACTCATTATAAGTTAATTTGACGAACGGTTGGACTTTTTGGAATCTAGGCCAGGTGAACTTTATTTTACCTACTAGTGCCATTTTTCCATAACAGATCCTATCTATGAGAAAAACGGGGTTAAACATGGTCACATGGGAAAACAGTTTTGACACTTAGAAAAGTTTCTGAGTTTGAGCTGTTGGTTTTGGTCAGTTTTTGTCATATTTCAAATCTACGTATCTTGGTCGCTTTAGCTCCGTTTCTTAAGTTCTTTATATTCCCAGGTTCGTATTTAAGTGTACTAACATATTTTAGTGCCTCGGAATATCTAGCTAGCTTCTAATGTCCGTTTTCACCCTTTGAAAAACCCTTAACAGCATCCTATTTTTCAAAAAATTAATTTTTAGATACCTAACTTGTAAATAGCGTAGTTTCTTCGTTATATATCCGTTTTAATCCATTCAAGCGACCACGTTTTCATAATAGAGTCTAGTTTCTATATTTTTACTCAAATCATTCATCCAAATTACTGATTTTTCCAGATTTTACAAAATAGGACAGCCTTGTATAAAAGTGTTTCGAAAATGTAATTTCTAGTTCCCAACTTATACCAAACCACTTTCAATCACTATAAAACCTAATAGCCTAACGTAAATCAAGCCATTGATTTACAATTATTTACTGTCACTTATTGTATTGATTATACTTTATTGTGTATATCTCCTTTCCTAGTTTAGGTTGATCTTGTACATCTATATAATATAATTATTCTGAGATAATAAACAAGAGATTGAGTCGTTTACATGGTATCAGAGAGAAAGGTGATCCCTCTCCTCTCTCTTCCCTAGCTTTTTTTCGGCCCTTTCTTCCCTGCCGCCTCCCTAACTTGGTTCTTTGTCTGTTACTTCTTTATTTCCAAAACCTAGTGTTTGCTCTCCATGTCAATTATCTAAATCACATCGTTTACCTTTTGATTTAAATTGTAAACGTTCTTTGCATGTGTTAGATTTAATACACTGTGATCTTTGGGGCCCTGCTCCTATTATCTCATCTAATGGCTATCGTTTTTATGCTTTTTTTGTTGATGATCATTCCCGCTTCACATGGTTTTATCCCCTTAAACACAAATCTGAATTTTATGATGCTTTGTTGGTATTCACACCCTTTATGCAAAATCAGTTATCTTGCAAAATTAAAATCTTTCAAAGTGATGGTGGAACTGAATTCACAAATAATCTTGTTCAAAAATACTTTCATGAACAGGTTATCCATCATCGGCTTTCTTGCCCTCATACTCCTCAGCAAAATGGTCGTGCTGACGAAAATGGTTTCACCCAATTTATATTCAAAGGAGATTTGCAAAGGAAATATGCAAAACCCAAGGTTCGTTGTCCCGATTGAAGATTGAATGGAATTGTGATTTCGGCATCGTGAAATGTGAAGTGAACAGTGAAAGAGTGAGATATTTTGGTTTTTACACTACGAATATGAAATAACAAATAAAAACAATAAATGAAGCTAAGAGAACAAACAAATTAAGCACACGAATCCTAAAACGCAAACTAAATTTAAAAACGAACGTTACGATTTTAAAAACGTATTTAAAAAGGTGAAATTCTAAATTATAAGTCCTAAAATTGTGAAAATAATTTTCCTAAATGCTAAATATTAAAAGAGAATTTTAGAAAAAAGAAATATATTTTTTTGACTTTAATTTTTTTTTTTATGAATTTAAAACTAAAAGAAAGAAATTAAATGATTTAAAATAGCAAACTGATTTGGAAAATTATGAAATTTTTCAGAAAAATCTTAAATGATATTTAGAATATAAGAAAAATGAAAATGGAACTTTTCTGAGCCCTAATAAGCTGTTGGGCTAAAAAGCAGTTTCTAAAAAGCTCAAAAATAAGCTAATCAGCACCAAAAATTTCCAAAACCTCAAAAGCAGTTTAACACACCAATTGAAGCATGAAACAACTTTATAAGACCAGAGAAGCTTATCAGAATAAGCTAAAAAGCAGTAAAGTGCAGTAACCAAATAGGGAAGAAGCAGTGATCAAACAGTCAACTTTAAGCTGATCTAGCAGCTAGTAAAAAGCTAATTGGGGAAAACCAAAAGTAGAAACTTAAAGCTGATACTACAAACTTCTTTCAACCTCAAAATGCCCAAATCTTATAGTCAATTGCTCACTTAAATTTGATCAAACACAGATGCTCATGGAAACTGAAAATGTTGCAGGCCTAAGAACAGTCCAAATGGGTTATTTGCAGACTGATTTTAAGCTAGTAAATAAGCTACTGGGTGGAAATTAAGTTCAGATACCTTAAGCTTATACTACAAGCTACCTCTAAATCAATTTTCATGCAAAAAGAACAAGTGGATAAGCTAATGCAGACCAATCAATAAGCTGAGTTGGAACAACAAAATGTGCAGGTCTGCACTTTTGTCTTTGATGCAGCAGAAATGGTTCTTTGCACTTAATTTTTACCAAACTTGATGAAATAACTCAAATACTTGCAATCTCACTTAAAGCACTAGTTTGAACATAAGTATGCCAAAAAAAATGATGGTCAAGATAAGCTCAGCCTATCTAAAGCTTATGAGGGCAGTTTACAACCTAGATTAGCACCTAATGACTCAAAAACCTCAACTCAGTCCTAATTGCTTTAAATCTACTGAATACTGCTTGTATAATCCTCAATAAGCTCAAACAAAACTCATACTATGGCACATGAACAGTAGAAGCCAGCTTTTGACCTCAGATTGTTCTAATGCCAAACACCCTCTATCAAACTGAATTTGCACTTTTACACTACAAGTAGCAGATTTAAGCTACAAAACCAACTGAACTATAGCTAAATAAGTTACTTATCAACTAAAAATCAAAAATCAATAAGCAATAACTAAAATAAGCTGAACAGAGTAATGCAAAAATTAAGCTAATAATGAGATTTGAAACTCACAAGTGATTGCTGCTGAACATGAATGAACTAACTATCAAATTTTAACCCAGGCTTATTCTATTATGCCAAAAATACCCCAAATAAGCTCTTCATAACAGCTTATCACCTCCACAGCTTAATTGACCATATCAGTTGACTTTCTTTGACTTTTTTGAGAATTAGAGACAAAACAGTTTTAAACCTATTCAAAAACTCACAATAAGCTAGAAAGCTTATATGAGCTTAATATGATGATGAAAAAGCTTAATGAAGCTGAAGTTGCATATATTTTTTTATATTTTAAATGTTTTTCTTAATTTGATAGTTGGTTTGGAATAACAAAAAAGTGACTAAAATATTTTGATGAAAACTTAAATAAAACTTAAGTAGAGCTTAATGAACTGAAAATAAGCTAGGGTAAGCTTATAACAACAAACTTAAAAGCAGAAATAGATGATCAAGTATAAGACAAATTCAAACTAAACTTTCATTAAACTTTAAAAAGACTGAGTACAATGATTCCTTACACTTTAGAACTGAGATTACACTATTAAAAACATAAACTTGACATAAATTTAAACCTAGTTTAGACTCTAAAATAGCGTAAAAACTAGACTCCCCATGTGAGGAAGAAAGGCTGCTATTTATAGACTCCCAAAAAGCTAGGGTTTCTTCTGGGAACCTTCAGGATATCCATTCACGACCCTTGGATTAAACTTGGGCACCAATCCCTTCATCATGGCCGTTGATTGTGATTTGTGGAGATACCACAAATGAAAACGCTGGGATTTTTGCCATCTGTCATTCCCTGTTCTTCTAGAAGCATAGTAGATATTTTAGTGTGGTAATAAATGTGGGGGTGCAGGGTAAATATTGTGGGGAAGGAGAAGAACAGTAACAATGGGGGAATTGGCAGGTAAATTGGTTGGGTTGACTGGGTGGGTTGACTTGGGTTATTTTAGGGAAAACGGGTATTAGGGTTTTACCTGGTATGTGTTTTGATATAGGATTGTGGATCGGGTTGTGATAAAAGGATTGGTGGGCTTAGGTTAATAATTTTAGGCTGTGGGTATTTAATTGGTTAATGGATTGTGGGTTTAATAAATCCGGATAAGGTGTGTTGGTTTTGGACTTGGTTTTGGTTAAGGTAAAATTCAAGGACCATATTTGTAATTTCTGAAATTCAAGGGACCATTGTTGCCACTTATCTAAAATAAATCCAAGGGCCATTCTTGTCATTTGGTGAGAATCTGAGGGTTGACTTTGACTTTTGAGCAAAAATATCTCTCCCTGCTTCGACTTTGAGTCTTTACCAAATCTCGTGCTCGTTTTCCCGGTTTTTCTACGTCATTTGTCGTTTTTCGTTTATCCGTTGCCTGCACATATATAAACACAAAAACACAATATCTTTTGGCATTTTGGTTAGTTTTCGGTCTATTATGGTCTGGTTTTGGTCAAGAAAAGGTATGTGTTTAAGCACATACCAAAATTCCCCCAGACTAAGATATTGTTGTGTCCTCACGTAATGTTATAGAAACACGTTTTTAAAACCAAAAATTTCTAACCTCTTTTTACTAACTTTGAGAAGTAGCAAAATTTTCAAAAGAGATTAAGAAATCTTAAGTTCTAAAAACTCCCCGATTTTCCTTTTATTCTATTTTTGTATTTTTCTCATAATCATGTGACGGTTTTGTTGACAATCATTATCTTTCAATAACTTTTAGGGTCAACGAGTAGAAAACACGACTCATAAAGAAGTGACCATACGTATAAAATTCGTCGTTCTTGATTTTCACGAGTCCCCAAACTAAGCTTAAAAACGAAATCATTGTCTATTTACAAGTTAGATGCCAACACTACCCATGAAAGTTACTTGTGTAATTACCACTTGCTCCCATTTTTCCTAATTTCCTCTATTTATTTTATTTTTGGTGAGAAATGAATTTCTTCATATTTTCTCGTTTCGATATGTTTATGCCGATAAAGATACTAAATTAAGACGCTAAGTAGTTTTCAATCTTCTCTCGAGAACCGTTGCTTTGAAAATGAGGTCCACATCAAGGTTTTTATTTATATTTTTGACTTTTGCATTGTCTCTATTTTTCAACATTTTTCATCATTTCTTTTTTTTTTTTTTTTTTTTTTGCATTAATACTTTTTTCTTGCGTACCCTAAACGACGGAGCTTCACGGGGAAATTCCAAGACCTTACACCTTTCGGAATAAAGGATCCAAGGGCCGTTACAACGAGAGTTCCAAGACCTTAACGCCTTTCAGAATTAAGGGTCCAAGGGCCGGTGCAAGAGGGTAGCCAATACCTAAACGCCTTTTGGTAATAAGGATCCAAGGACCGATCTCGAACCGAAGGTTAGAGCACTTAACTTATTATTGTTAAACTTATTTATTAAGGAACCTTGATGTGTACCCAATTTTTAAAGCAATGATTCTTTTAAGAAGACCAAGAACTAATCATCGGCAAAACCTAACATCTTTAATTATTCTTACAATTATATATAGTGAAACAATTTTGTGGGAACTAAAGGCCATAAGTAACTTTGATGAGCTCTAAAGAGAACCAACTACTCCACACTTAGCATCTAACATCTAAATAAACTCTATCATTTCTCGTTCTTCGCAAATTTAAAATCTTAAATAATAAGATCCGCGAATGCTTAGCCTTATAATCAAGCCTTGCATATATAAAGTCGATACGGGAACTTGCAAACTCTTGAAAAGAATTCGCATTTTATAGCTCCTTGTGTAAAAGACTAGCATGAGCTTATAGATTATAAATGGTTAAGGAGACAAGCTAGGGCTCAACACGCCCGGTAAAGTCAGAATTTTATTCCTACCCTCACCAGCGGAAAGTCAACAAAATGTCAAAACACTTATTATATTTTTGCAAAAATTTTAAAATTTTTCTCTTTTTTTTTTTTTTTTTTTTTTTTTTTTTTGAATTCTTCAAGTTTGGAGGAAAAAACGGGGTTGCGTGAGTAAACAGCAAAAATGCAAGGCAAAAATCAAATCGAAAGATTACCCCCCCCCCCCAGACTAAAACGAGACATTGTCCTCAATGTCTTAAAGGTAAGGGTTCTCCTACATAAATCTAAGGCCGTTTATTAATTATGCCAAAGATAAACGTTAAACGATAAGATTAAGGATATCGGATGAGCAACGAATGATGAAACTCGAGTGGAGAGAAGATAAACCACGAGCACGAGAGTCTTCATCAATCGAGCAAACCTGGACATATCACAGAAACCACGAAACACAAGATATGGAAGAGGAAACCCTCCTCGCTTTTATTAAGAAAATAGAAAGAAGATAGATGGATAAGCATGGGGTGCCTCCCACGAAGCGCTTGTTTTTTATCGATTCGTATAGCTTGACTCGCCCCGAATTTATTTGTCCTTGGGGGAGCATGTGGAAAAGATAATCTCCATCAGACTTTCGTTCAAGAGGTTTAGATAAAAATTGAAGCAAATGAAAGTTCCACTCCGATGAGACACCCACGGTATTAATAGTGAAAACTACTAGAAACGATACCGGGGTCAAAGATGGTATCCTCACTCCCGAAGGAGTGACGGAGAAGAGAAATCACATCATATGTGAGGAATGGGAAGAAGGTCATGATAACAATCCTGATTAGGTCATCATCTTCAAAAGGAGACTTCATAATTTGCTTATTATGAATCTTATCATTTAAGTTCTTTTGTTGAAGAAATGACTCGGGTGGGAGGGTCGGGATTAAATCAACAATAAGCAAATTCTCAAGATTGAGAATGCCTCCCCCCGGGTCACACAAAACATCTTTGTCTAGATCAAAGTAGAAGTGATCATACTACGGCGGAGATATGATGTGAGTGAGTTCATCGGAGAAATCCTCATGATCAAGATCAAAGGTAAATGAATCACATTCAGAAACAGAGAGAAATCAGCATGAGAAGTGGTACTGCCACCGCTCGTCTCTTCTGTGAAATCAAAACGAAATGATTCATAAGCCGGGAGAGAATACTCGGAATGAGAAGTGGGATTGCCACTAACCTCTTCAAAGTTAAAGCTCTCATATTCTGGTAAAGACTCCTCGAGCTCGGGCTCCAGAGGATCTAACGGCTTATCAACATAAACATCCATTGGGGGAAGAGAAAGAGATGGTTCATCGGATATCATCTTTTCAATCCAAGGGATATCTCCCCCCAGACTACTTTCTTCAATCTCTGATGAAATCGGATCATCATTGAAGAAATCCTCGAGCTCTTCCATAGTGATATTACTTCTCTCACATGGTGTGAGAGAAGGGGAAGAGTTGGAAATGACGGAATCAACAATCTCAATACGATAAACTGGTTCCGGAGGTGGGACAAGTGGTGTGCTCTTAGAGCTAGCAATGTTCACCACTTCCGTTGTGGTCTCCGATTCTTGTTCATCATAATCAAGAACACTCTTAACTTTCGTAGCACAACTCTTAAACCAATTGCTCGATCCAGGGGTGTAGAAACTAAGAACGTGCTAAAGATATAGTTTCTTGGATCGTTTTGAGCCTTAGGGTTTAACAATAACAATGAATAATATATGCAGCGGAATAAGAACAATCAATTGTTATTGACACAAAGTTTCTCACACCAATCACTTCAATTATATTAATAACGTGTTACCTAATCTATAACAAGGATCAAACTGATCTTGAAGTGAAATAAACAAAACCCTAGACGTTTTCTATGACAAACGTCTAGAACACACACACACACCTTTAGGTTACATTGTGGAAGACTTATGTAAAACCTGTACCTATGACTCTTTATATAATAGAGTCATTAGGTTTAAAAAGAGATAAGAATACAGAATATGTATAAATCGTTTCTACATAATAGAATATTTCCTGTATCTTTAATCATTGTAGCTTTCTCTCTTTGTCAACTTTAGTCCTTCTTGTTTCATTCCTTTATTTTCATGGCTTTGAGCTCAGCACGTTTATCTGAAATACTCTTAACCTTGAATCCTAAAAGTGTCGGATCAATTCTTTTGGAAGCAATTGCGGGATCAGAGTTTTGATCGACCTTAGCAACGTTTCATTTGGTGGTTTGAGATTTCGAGTTCTGATTGATGTTAAACGTGACTTTTTCATTATCAAACCGCAGTGTTATTTCTTCACCATAAACATCAATCAAAGCTCGGCCGGTCCTCAGGAATGATCTTCCAAGAATTAGAGGAACCCGGGGGTCAGCATCAAAATCTACCACCACAAAATCGGCTGGAAAATGGAACTTCCCGACCTTGACAAAGACATCCTCGGCTATTCCAAGTGGACGGGTTATGGTCCGGTCCGCAAGCTCGAGGGTCATGCAAGTGGGGGTATATTCGGGCAGAGAAAGTTTTTGCCAGACAGAAAGCGGCATTAGGTTGATGCTTGCACCAAGATCGGCCAAGGCATAGCATTCAACCATTCCCGGAAATTCACATGGAATGAGAAATCTTCCGGGATCTCCAAGCTTTTCAGGGAGCTTTTTAAGGAGAACCGCTGAGCAATTTTCGTTCAGAGGAGTTCTTTCCAGTTCAAATAATTTTTCCTTATTACTCAATAAACCTTTGAGGGTGGAAGCAAACTTAGGCATCAGAAGCAAAGCATCCGCGAAGCTTATGTCAAAATGCAATTCCTGGAGGATTTGGAAGAATTTTTCCATTTGATTTGAAGCTTTTTCGCGGAGCTTTTGATCATTCAATCTTGAAGGATACGGAAGTTTTGCTTTTATGGGAGCTTCTTCGGGCTCAAGCACATCCTTAGGTTTAGACTTTTGGACAATCGGAGGTTGGACGTCTTCGGTCCTTCCGTTGTTAGTAGGAAGTTCCGTGTCCTTTGTCACCTCGGTCTCACGGACAACTACCTTGGGAGGAAGAGAAGAAGCGGTAGTCGGAGCCGTGGGTCCATCATATGAAACACCACTTCGGGTGGTAATTGCTTTCATATCACCCCTCGGGTTAGCAATTGTGTTGCTAGGAAGAGAAGATGTACCCGAGGTTGAGGGTTGATTCATTTGTAAAAAACCACTCATCATTTGCTTAAGCTCGAGTGTTTGTCGAGACAATGTCGTATCAATCTCCTTCCGAAGGTCAGCTCTCATGTTGTTGATTTGACCTTGCATAGTTCGTATGCTAGCATCTGGTGTTTTCATATAACTCGAGAAGTCGGGAGAAGGTGCAACTTGTGCAAGAGGAGATTGATAAACTTGTTGTAGTGGAGCTTGATATTGTTGGTTTCCACAATTTTGGTTGTAACTTTGGTTTTGATTGTAACCTTGGTTGGTTTGATGAAAACGATTTTGGTTGTTTTGAACGGGTGGAAAACCGGGTGGTCCCATTATGTTACTAGCATTTTGAGGATGAAATCCTTGATTTTGATTGTAGTTTGCTGCTGCTATAGTAGCATTGCAAACTTGGCTATCGGTAGCAGCACAATTATAATAAGGATGGGGACCACCACATATAACACAAGTTTCTGTAACTGCTTTGACGGGCTCCGGTTTCTGATTCTGGAGCTTAAACTCTTTCATCATCATCCGGATAGCATCGGTAAGCTCGGCCATCTCCGATGGATGGGCCGATGAAGAAGAAGGGGTAGAAGAATTCACTTTCGAAACAACCGGTTTGTTTCGTGAAGTGGGAACTTTGGATTTGTTTTCAATAATCATTAAGATATCTTTCGGCATTCGACTCAAGATATTGCCACCGGCGGCTGCGTTGAGTGAATCTTGATCCGATTGAGTTAAGGCATTGTAGAACGTATCGATTTGATGTAATTCTGAGAAACCGTGATGTGGGCATTTACGTAGGAGATCCTTAAATCGTTCCCATGCCTCACCAAAATTCTCATCAAACCGTTGTTGGAAATTTGTGATTTCATTCCTGAGATTAGTCATTCTGGACGGAGGAAACAAATAATTCACGAATTTATGGACGAGATCTTCCCAAGTACGGATTGATTGTGGGGGTTCTTTTTTAAGCCAAATCCGGGCTGCCCCCTCGAGAGAAAATGGGAATAACATCAATTTCATAGTGTCATTAATGACATCCTTATGATGGTTTGTGGTCAACTGATTAAACCATCGGATGTGTGCGTGGGGATCCTCTCTTTCAAAACCATGAAATTGATTTCCCTGAGAAATTTGTATCAAACCGGTTTTAAGCTCAAAATTTGTGTTGGTAATTGGTGGTATAACAATAGCATCTCCATATCCCACGGTGGGACATTGGAGTAACTCTTGCATGGTACGTTGATCCTCGGCCATTTCGGTAATGGGAGTATCAACTTGAGGACGTAACTCGGGTACGTTAACTCTTTTGCGTCGACGAGAACGACGAGTCGGTATGAGAGAAGATTTATCAATTACGTGTGATTGGGAACGGGTGTGCATACACCAAAAATAAAATAAAAATTAAAAAGAAAAAAAATTTGGAAGAGAAAATCTTTTTGGATTTTTTATATTAAAGTAAAAATTAATCACAATATTTTTGGTACCGATCCCTCAATCGATATCGTTTCTCTTAAGACTACTCGCAGAGTGGCGGAGAAGCAAAGGTCCGCTCGAAAGCTGATTAAAAACCCGCCTCTTTCGGTTTGCAATTTAATGTCAAAACCATCCTTAAACCACTTGTATAGGTTGTAATCGAAAGATAATCCGAAATCAAATGATTTCACGATTGTTTTGTTGTTTTACGATTTTTTTTGGTATTGATAACACTTTAGGAAAAGTGTTAGTGGTATTTTTAATTATTTTTTTTGGATTTTATATTTTTGAAAATATTTACAAATAAAACGATAACTTCCCGGGAGAAGGGTCTTCAAAACACGAATCGAAAAACGGAATCACGAATTCACGTCAACCTTCCCTGGCAGCGGCGCCAAAAATTGCTTTCACCCAATTTATATCCAAAAGAGAATTGCAAAGGAAATATGCAAAACCCAAGGTTCGTTGTCCCGATTGAAGATTGAATGGAATTGTGATTTCGGGATCGTAAAACGTGAAGTGAATAGTGAAAGAGTGAGATATTTTGGTTTTTACACTACGAATATGAAATGACAAATAAAAACAATAAATCAAGCTAAGAGAACAAACAAATTAAGTACACGAATCCTAAAACGCAAACTAAATTTAAAAACAAACGTTACGATTTTAAAAACGTATTTAAAAAGGTGAAATTCTAAATTATAAGTCCTAAAATTGTGAAAATAATTTTCCTAAATGCTAAATATTAAAAGAGAATTTTAGAAAAAAGAAATATATTTTTTTGACTTTTTTTTTTTTTTTTATGAATTTAAAACTAAAAGAAAGAAATTAAATGATTTAAAATAGCAAACTGATTTGGAAATTTATGAAATTTTGCAGAAAAATCTTAAATGATATTTAGAATCTAAGAAAAATGAAAATGGAACTTTTCTGAGCCCTAATAAGCTGTTTGGGCTAAAAAGCAGTTTCTAAAAAGCTCAAAAATAAGCTAATCAGCACCAAAAATTTCCAAAACCTCAAAAGCAGTTTAACACACCAATTGAAGCATGAAACAACTTTATAAGACCAGAGAAGCTTATCAGAATAAGCTAAAAAGCAGTAAAGTGCAGTAACCAAATAGGGAAGAAGCAGTGATCAAACAGTCAACTTTAAGCTGATCTAGCAGCTAGTAAAAAGCTAATTGGGGAAAACCAAAAGTAGAAACTTAAAGCTGATACTACAAACTTCTTTCAACCTCAAAATGCCCAAATCTTATAGTCAATTGCTCACTTAAATTTGATCAAACACAGATGCTCATGGAAACTGAAAATGTTGCAGGCCTAAGAACAGTCCAAATGGGTTATTTGCAGACTGTTTTTAAGCTAGTAAATAAGCTACTGGGTGGAAATTAAGTTCAGATACCTTAAGCTTATACTAAAAGCTACCTCTAAATCAATTTTCATGCAAAAAGAACAAGTGGATAAGCTAATGCAGACCAATCAATAAGCTGAGTTGGAACAACAAAATGTGCAGGTCTGCACTTTTGTCTCTGATGCAGCAGAAATGGTTCTTTGCACTTAATTTTTACAAAACTTGATGAAATAACTCAAATACTTGCAATCTCACTTAAAGCACTAGTTTGAACATAAGTATGCCAAAAAAATGATGGTCAAGATAAGCTCAGCCTATCTAAAGCTTATGAGGGCAGTTTACAACCTAGATTAGCACCTAATGACTCAAAACCTCAACTCAGTCCTAATTGCTTTAAATCTACTGAATACTGCTTATATAATCCTCAATAAGCTCAAACAAAACTCATACTATGGCACATGAACAGTAGAAGCCAGCTTTTGACCTCAGATTGTTCTAATGCCAAACACCCTCTATCAAACTGAATTTGCACTTTTACACTACAAGTAGCAGATTTAAGCTACAAAACCAACTCAACTATAGCTAAATAAGTTACTTATCAACTAAAAATCAAAAATTAATAAGCAATAAGAACTAAAATAAGTTGAACAGAGTAATGCAAAAATTAAGCTATTAATGAGATTTGAAACTCACAAGTGATTGCTGCTGAACATGAATGAACCAACTGTCAAATTTTAACCCAGGCTTATTCTATTAAGCCAAAAATACCCCAAATAAGCTCTTCATAATAGCTTATCACCTCCACAGCTTAATTGACCATATCAGTTGACTTTCTTTGACTTTTTTGAGAATTTGAGACAAAACAGTTTTAAACCTATTCAAAAACTCACAATAAGCTAGAAAGCTTATATGAGCTTAATATGATGATGAAATAGCTTAATGAAGCTGAAGTTGCATATACTTTTTTATATTTTTAATGTTTTTCTTAAATAATTAATTTTTTTTTTTTTTTTTTTTGTATTTTTGATTTTTGGAATAACAAAAAAGTGACAAAAATATTTTGATGAAAACTTAAATAAAACTTATTTAGAGCTTAATGAACTGAAAATAAGCTAGGGTAAGCTTATAACAACAAACTTAAAAGCAGAAATAGATGATCAAGTATAAGACAAATTCAAACTAAACTTTCATTAAACTTTAAAAAGACTGAGTACAATGATTCCTTACACTTTAGAACTGAGATTACACTATTAAAAACATAAACTTGGCATAAATTTAACCCTAACTTAGACTCTAAAAAAAGATAAAAACTAGACTCCCCATGTGAGGAAGAAAGGCTGCTATTTATAGACTCCCAAAGAGCTAGGGTTTCTTCTGGGAACCTTCAAGATATCCATTCACGACCCTTGGATTAAACTTGGGCACCAATCCCTTCATCATGGCCGTTGATTGTGATTTGTGGAGATACCACAAATGAAAACGCTGGGATTTTTGCCATCTGTCATTCCCTGTTCTTCTAGAAGCATAGTAGATATTTTAGTGAGGTAATAAATGTGGGGGTGCAGGGTGAATATTATGGGGAAGGAGAAGAACAGTAACAATGAGGGAATTGGTGGGTAAATTAGTTGGGTTGACTTGGTTTTTTTTTGGGAAAACAGGTATTAAGGTTTTACCCGGGTATGTGTTTTAATGTAGGATTGTGGATCGGGTTGTGGTAAAAGGATTGGTGGCCTTGGGTTAATAATTTTGGGATGTGGGTATTTAATTGGTTAATGGATTGTGGGTTTAATAAATCCGGATAAGGTGTGTAGGTTTTGGACTTGGTTTTGGTTAAGGTAAAATTCAAGGACCATATTTGTAATTTCTGTAATTCTAGGGACCATTGCTGCCACTTTTCCAAAATAAATCCAAGGGCCATTCTTGTCATTTGGTGAGAATCTGAGGGTTGACTTTGACTTTTGAGCAAAAATATCTCTCCCGGCTTCGGCTTTGAGTCTTTACCAAATCTCGTGCTCGTTTTCCCGATTTTTTTGTGTCTTTTGTCGTTTTTCGTTTTTCTGTTTCCTGCACATATATAAACACAAAAACACAATATCTTTTGGCATTTTGGTTAGTTTTTGGTCTATTTGGGTCCGGTTTGGGTCAAGAAAAGGTATGTGTTTAAGCACATACCAGAAAACATAGACACATAACTGAGACTGGTCTTGCTATGCGTTTTAACTCCCATGCACCTGCAAATTTATGGGCAGACGCCTTTTCCTCTACAACTTATATCATCAATCAATTACCTACTCCGTTACTAGATTTCAAATCTCCCTTTGAAATCTTATATGGTAGACCTCCCACCTACTCCAATTTTCGCATCTTCGGTTGTCATGTGTTCCTTTATCTCTGGGACTATGCCAATTACAAACTCTCTCCCCGTAGTGCCGCTTGTGTTTTTATCAGCTACGATGCAAAGTACAAAGGCTACCGGTATCTTGATCCTTAATCAAGTCGTATCTATGTCACACGCCATGCTCAATTTGATGAGGACAATTTTCCCTTTAGCGGCCATGCTACACCGATTGATGATGCCAAACTAGTCTTCTCCAATTTTGATGAAACCTTATCGCCCACACCCTTACCCACTCCGAGTTCGGTCCTAACCACACCCTCACCCAACCCGCCACCCACAACCCACCCCACTCCGTGTACTCTCTGCCTACACCCTCATCCCTCTGCTCCTTCCGCCCATACCCAAACAGCCCATACTCCTTTAGGCTCATTACCCACGACCCAACACACTTCCAAACCAACATCTTCCTTGGCCCATCCGTCCATTTTACCCAACACTCCATTAACTGTTCCTCACCAATCTCCCCACCCACACACTACTTCCCTTCTATCCGACCCACCCCTTCCACGTCTGCTCCATCTCCGCCACCCTCTCCTGCAGCCCATGCACCTGAACCTGAACCCGGACCACCTCCTACGCTGATACCGTCTCATCGCATGAGGACTCGATCAAAAAATGGAATCTTCAAACCTAAATATCATGCTAACTTATCTTTGTTTACAGGTTCTTTACATCATAGTTAACTTGCAGCTCATAATCCTAAAGGTTACAAGTCAGCAGCTAAACATTCAAAGTGGGTTAAAGCTATGGAGGAGGAGTTAAGTGCCTTGCAGACCAATAAGACCTGGGTTCTAGTCCCACATCCCGCTCATGCGAATATTGTGGGGTCAAAGTGGATTTTTCGGACCAAATACAAATCGGATGGGTCTATTGATCGATATAAGGCTCGCCTAGTTGCACAGGGGTTTACTCAAGTCCTTGGTCTTGATTTTTTGCACACGTTCAGCCCAGTTATTAAAGCCTCGACAGTTCGAGTTGTTCTTGCTCTTGCTACTATTTATGGATGGCCACTTCGTCAGTTGGATGTTCGTAATGCCTTTCTCAACGGTACTCTCACTAAAACCGTTTATATGGAACAACCACAAAGTTTTGTTGATGCTCGTTTTCCCAATCATGTATATCAGTTACAAAAAGCTCTTTATGGACTCAAATAGGCTCCACGAGCATGGTTTCAACGCCTCAGTACCTTCTTAATCAATAATGGTTTCGTATGTAGCAAAGCTGATACTTCGCTGTTTATTTTCAAAAAGGGCGCTGCTGTCATTTATCTTCTTGTGTATGTTGATGATATTATCATCACTGGCAGCGATGCTACTCTTATACAAACCTTTGTTTCTCGACTTCACAAAGAATTTTCGGTTAAGGATTTGGGCACCTTAGGCTACTTCTTGGGACTTGAAGTCACTCATACCACCATAGGCCTCTTTTTGAGTCAAGCTAAATATGCTCATGACATTTTAGCTCGTGCGGGTCTATTAGATGCTAAACCGGTCAAAACACCTCTCGCTACTACTGACACTTTTCTGAGTAAAGGTAACCCGTTTCATGACCCTACTCTTTACAGGTCCTTAGTTGGTGCTCCTCAATATCTCACCATCACTCGCCCAGATTTGTCCTATGCAGTCAATCAAGCCAGTCAACATCTACAGTCTCCTACCGACTCCCATTTTCAATAAGTCAAACGTATTCTTCGCTATGTCAAGGGGACAATTACTTTTGGCTTAACCTTCTCTAAACCTACCTCTACCACATTAGTTGGTTATTCTGATGCAGAATGGGCCAGATATGTTGAGACCCGCCGGTCCACCTATGGTTATTCTATTTATTTCGGTGGTAATCTTGTCTCATGGAGTGCAAAGAAACAACCCACCGTCTCCAGATCCAGTTGTGAATCTGAATATCGTGCAATGGCAAACACTGCGGCTAAAATCATTTGGCTCACTCATCTCCTTCGTGAACTTCTGTTGATCCCAGTTGAGCTTCACGATCTTATTGATTACTTTAGATAAATCTAAGATAATCGGTATAGAAACTGATCTTGAATTGTATATCAAATATTATGCGGAAACTAATACTTGATCTTAAGAAGAACGAATTCTCAAACAACACTTCAATATATTAATACGATTGCTCTGAATAGCAATAGGGTTACAAGAAACCTTGAAGTGTAAAACAATACGTATGCTAAGATAATCGATATCTAACTCTAACCCTAGAACCTCCTTTTATAGCGTAAGGAGTTCTAGTCGGTTTACAAGACTTCCTATACAAGAAAAATATTCATACGTATCTTTTCTATACTTATCCTTAACATACTATACATATCCTATAAGCAGCAGAGTAAATCTTCTAGCAGCAGAGTCTTCGTGAGCTAGCAGCAGAGTTACACTATGCCTATTATCCAAAACAGCAGAGTTATCAAAACAGCAGAGTTAATACACTAATCAGCAGAGTCACATAACTATCCAGCAGAGTTATGTTTCTCGAATCAGCAGCATTTTAGACCCAACAATCCTCCCCTAAACTTGATATTTTTCATCAAAAATCATCAAGTTTCCTTAAATCCAATTATCCACCAGGAGGATGCTTTCAAACACTTCACTATTTTGATGTCTTTGACTCAAGAATCTTCTCATATTTCGTTATCAATTTATAAGCCTGAGTATCTGAAAAGAAACTATTCTGCAATGTCAACATACCAGGCTTTAACATCTGAGTAATCACTGCTGTATTGTTATTCAAAGGGTAATCCTTCTCCACAAGCATGTAGACCTTAACACCCTTACAAACCAATTCATGTACCCCACAAGATTGATACAAATACCACCTATCAACTCTGGAGTTCAACAAATCTCTCCATTCAATATCTCTCTCATCAGGTTCAAACATGTTCTTCAAAAAGTAATAGTGAATTCTTTCATACATCACCTCTGGTCTAGTATCACCATACTTTTCTTTATATAATCTCCATGTCTGCATCACATCACCTCTATCCATAAAATGTAGCATCTAAGAAAATCTAACAAATCCATAATACATATTATTAGACCTCTTAAACTCCCAGTAAGCTTCACTTCCATCCCTGACTGTATGTGCATAAGAGATAATTGAATATTTTGTATCTAAAGGAACTGCATTAACTATCTCTGGTTCCTCTTGTGTTACATGAACTGTGATATCCATTGTTCTTTTCATATCCTCAGCAGTTACTTCCTCAAAATGATGCTCATTACTTTCTTCTTTTTCAGAATCACTCTTTACCAATGACTCAGTCTTCCTCTTCTTTCTAGCCATCTGCTTTATTCTCTTACCTGTCCTCTTATAACCAATAACCTTCTTAACTTCTTCTCTCTCAAACTCCATGGTTTCCTTGTCATCTTGTTTCTTTGAAACACTTCCACTCCCAGATGCTTTCATACTGTCAGATCCCATAACTTCTGGATTTCTCTTCTTCTCAGAAACTTTTCTTGGATTTAACTTAGCATAAGTTTCATAAAACTCCTTTTCAATTAAGTGATCTGACTTGCCTTTGAAATCCTTCATCTGATAGCCTCTTGCATTCTTCAAATAGTACTTCATGTCTTTAACCAATGCTTTCCTTGAAGATGACTTTTGCTTGTAACCATGCTTTTGTGCATCTGTAATCCTCTTAATCAGCTCTTCCCACTTAGCTAATCCATTATTTTTAAGTATAAAATCAACAAGCTCTTTTGTCTTTTCACTTCCATCTAACTGCTCATCATTTGCTATCATCCTAGCTTCACCTCTTACAATCATATCAGAATCAATGAAATACTGCAATTGTTCATCTACTTCTTCTTGACTAACTTCATTAAATGTAGAGTATTCCATAAATTCAAACTGATTTCCTTCCTCTTCAGCTGCAACTCTTGTTGCATATTCTTCATCTTGAGCAATTTGAGCTTGTTCATCAGCCAACTTTTGCATCCTTTCAAACTTTTCACTTGATTCAGCAGCAGGTTGTTGTGATTGTGTAGGTGTTTTATCTTCTTTGTTCATGTTCAGCAACACTTGAGCTAAAGTCATCTGTTCATCATCTGAATCAGCAGAGTTCTTTACTCCAGCAGAGTCCTTTACTCCTTCACTTTGCTCAGTCTCATCAGCAGAAGCCTTTAACCCATCAGCAGAGTGTTCTGCACCAGCAAAGTCACCCTTTTCACCAACATTTTCAACAAAATCCTTTTCAACCTCCCCTGAACCTATCACATCCTCTTGATCCTTATCATTCACCACAGCCTCTTGTTCATTCCTCCCCTGTTTGGAAGCATCCTCTTCCAAACTTGGTTTGGACCTCTTCTTGAGCCTCCCCTCAAGGTGTGTAACCCTTAGCTTAAGCCTCCTTATTTCAGCACCTTGAGTAGCTCTGACTGTCTTTAACTCCTTTCTTAGATCCAAGACCTCCTTTGACAATTTTGTACAATTTTCCGTCAATTCTTTCAATTGTTTCATGATATCCTCACAACTTCGGTCTGTGTAACCTGACCCGAGAGGTTGATCATTGGAATTGACATTTTGTACAGGTGTTTTAGCCGTCAAATCATCAGTTTCAAGTTCAATTCTAGCATCAACACTTCAACCTGTGTAACCTGGTCCGAGAGGTGTATCATTTGCAATGTCAATATGTACATCAGTGTCCATCAATTCAATATGTTCATCTCTGTCCTCATCACTTCGAGATGTGTTACCTTCTCCGAGAGGTGAATCTTTGGACATAAACTCAGTCTCATCCCTAGGATGAACATCTGAGCCCCCCATAAAAGCCATTTGGCTGGGGTTACCACCAGTTGTGTCAGGTTCCTGAGAACCTTCTATAAATGATGTTGCCATGGTTGAGGTCTTAATTATGTTGACATTGTCCTGTTCAACTACTAAGTTGAAAACAGTAGTGCCAGCCTCTTCCATCATGATACCTCCAACACCTGTATCAGCCTCATCTGCTACCATACTGACATTGGCCTGAGGTTGCACAATGCCCTCTTGTGAAGTCCTAGGTGTTTGGGTATTTTGTGGTTCAGTGGAAGATGACTCATTTAAGCTTGTAGATGAGGATGTGTGATGGGAAGCTGTGGGTGTTCCAGCCTCTTCATCCTCATTCACTTCAGCCACTACATTCAAGATATGCTCAGTTAAGGGAGTAATAACACCAGAAAATCCTTTCCCATTCTTCTTTAAAAATGCAAACATCTTGATGGCCATTCTACTACAGGGCTTAATTTGTGAATGCCTCAATGGTTCCCTTAGTTGTCTGTTTATTATAAGTTGTAGAAACCTTGGGTACAAGTAAAACTTCTTCTTGATAAACTTCTTCATCCCCTCAAATATCATAGAAGAAAAATCATAGGGCTGCCCTGTGGCTAAACACACTAAAGCCATTACTTGAGAAGCATTAAACTCACTCCAACCACCTATTTTGGGAAACAAGCAGTGTTGTAGAGTATGCAGTAAAAACTTCCAATGGGGACACATACGACCTTTCAAAAATGTTCCACTATTCTCAGGTCTCTCATATCCAAAAGTCTCAAGCTCAGTCATAACTACTTCTGGGGTAATAGTAGGTGGTGTTGGGGTGCCAGATAAGCGCAAACTTCTCTTAATTGTTGTTTCACTAACTACAATATCTTCCCCATCTACACTACCTATCAATCGTTCCTCACCATCTAATACATCCAACCTAACAGTTGACCAAAATTGCTTCATATGTGATTTGTAAATGGTAGGAGCAACTGTTAATGCATACCTTAACTTAGACGAACCCAGAAAATCCATAACCTCATAAAATCCATCCGCTGCAGTAACCTTACTGAGAAATGCTATCTGATTGTGTTCTTCCGGAAACGTTCTTCGAGCCATTTGATTTGGGGGTTTTGGGTGAAATGATATGAATTGATGTTCTTGGTGATAGTCGAAGGTAATTCTTGAGCAAATAAAATGGAATTAGATCAAATTGGTGAAAGATACCGTTTCTATCTAATTAGGTTTAAGAGCGCGCCAAAAGTTACAATTTGACCCTTCAACTTTCAAACTCATCAGCAGAGTTATGAAAGTGTTGACCTAAAGTCAGCATCCCCAAAATCTTTAAAATTACCTCCTTAAATACCATACCAACCCCACATTTAACTCCATAAATCCTTAATCACTAAATTAAATCCCCAATTCACAACCCTAACTCCAATAACAATCAAACCATGAGTTCTTCAAAAACTCCAATCATCGAAATATCTTCAGATTCATCATCCGATGAATCACAAGGTTGGGCTAGTTACTTTCCTAAGAATGCATCAACATCACAACAAAAGGAAAAGCAGTCATGGAAGATTCATACTCCGATCCACTCCCATCAACACCATCTTCGTTTGAAGATTCAAGCGATGAGGAAACAGCAAATTGGCCTGGGAAACAGCAAGGTTGGCCGAAATCAATGACCTACTACCAAGGGGCCTGGGAAATCATCCCTCCAAAACATCCAATAACCGCTGAACTGCAGAAGCAAATGGAGAAAGCCGCAGCCGACTTTGCAAAGAGCGTCCACATGCCTCATCCAAAGCCAAGTCCGGTTGAGCAGAAACCTCCAGTTCCAAAGAAAAAGAAGCAGCAGAAGAAAGCAGCTCCCTCTACCAGTCAGCAGCAGGATCCACCACCACGTCCAGTGGTACTTGCACTCCCCTGTCCAAGGGTGTTTGAAGCAATGGGCACTAGGGGACCTCGTAGCAAGGTCATGCCTGACTTTGCTAAGATTTAGGTTGTGAATCTTTGTAGCTTGATGTCTTTTGATCTTTCCTTTTGAACAGAGTGAATGTATGATGTACTTATGCCTTTTGAATCAATGAACTTCCTCTGTTTATGTTTTACTTGATTGTGTATGGATATGTATCTGCAAAAGGTTAGAAGCAAACAACAAACACAAGCAAGAATATTCCAAAATAGCAGCAGAGTAGGCATAATATACAACTAAACAGCAGATTTTGACTAAACACCAGATAATGACTAGCAACAGCACAAATCCTTAGAAAAATGTACAAAAACATACAGAGATAAGATAGTTAAAAGATTTAAAGATTGATCATACCAATACTAGCAACTAGAAACTGAAATCTACTTATGTCAAAACATTTGGTAAGTAAATTAGCAACATTGTTGTCAGTATGAATTTTAACCACTTGAATTAACTTTTTCTCATAACAATCTCTAATAAAATGATGTCTTATCTCTATGTGTTTTGTTTTAGAATGAAAAACAGGATTCTTGATAATACACATTGTGCTGTTGTTGTCAATGAAAATTTTTGTGTTCATGAAATTGTACCCATAATCCAGCAATTGGTTCTGAATCCAGAGCACTTGTCCACAGCAGCTAGAAGCAGCAACATATTCTGCTTCAGTTGTTGAATTAGCCACCACTGTTTGTTTCTTACATTGCCAAGAGATAAGCCTATGACCAAGATACTGACAGCCTCCTGTAGTTGATTTTCTATCCATAGTAGCTCCAGCATAGTCACTATCTGAGTATGCTATCAAGTCAAATGGTGAATTATTAGGATACCAAAGACCCAATTTTGGTTGACCCTTTAGGTACCTAAAAATTCTTTTGACTACTTCCAAGTGTGAAACTTTTGGGGACACTTGGAATCTAGCAGAAGCACACACAGAAAACATGATATCTGGCCTTGAAGCAGTCAGATACATCAATGAGCCAATCATTGATCTGTACAGATGTACATCAACCTCTACCCCATCTTCATCCTTGAGCAAAGGTTTATTTTTATCCATTGGTGTCTTGGCTGCCTTCACATCTTTGAAACCAAATTTCTTCAACATATCAGCCACATACTTGTCTTGCCTAATAAAAATCCCATCTGACTTCTGCCTAACTTGTAGTCCTAAAAAGAAAGTCAGTTCTCCCATTGAACTCATCTCAAACCTGCTGTGCATTAACTTCTCAAATCCTTCACATAACACCTTATTTGTAGACCCAAAAATGATATCATCTACATAGACCTGAACCAGTAGAATATCCTTTTTGTCTTTCTTAATGAACAATGTTTTATCAATGGTTCCTCTGTGAAAACCATTATTCAACAAATACTGAGATAAGGTGTCATACCAAGCTCTAGGAGCTTGATGTAGTCCATACAGTGCTTTCTTCACCTTGTAGACCCTATCAGGATACTTAGGATCTTCAAACCCAGGTGGTTGCATCACATAAACCTCTTCAGGTATCTTTCCATACAAGAAAGCACTTTTCACATCCATTTGATACACAGGAAAATTCTTGTATGAGGCATATGCCAAGAAAAGTCTGATAGCCTCCAATCTTGCAACTGGAGCAAAGACCTCATCATAGTCTATCCCTTCTTCCTGAGTGTATCCCTGAGCCACCAATCTAGCCTTGTTTCTGATGACAATACCTCTTTCATCTCTTTTACATCTGAACACCCATTTTGTACCAATTGCCCTTTTTCCATTAGGCAAATCAACTAATGTCCAGACCTCCTGAAGCTTGAACTGCAGCAACTCCTCTTGCATAGCTTCAACCCAACTTTCATCTTTCAAAGCCTTGTGTATGGTCTTGGGTTCTTCTTGAGATAAGAAACAGGCAAACATGCAATTTTGTAGATCCTTGTGGCTATTCCTCTTCTTAAGTGTTTGAGCAAATAATCCCTGATCAAGCAAATCACTCAACCCTTTTGATTTACTTCTAGTCTGAACAGCAGAGTGAACATCACCAATTATTTGCTCCTTTGGATGATTCCTGTGGATTCTTGTTGTTGGTGTGGGACTAACAGGTATGTCAGTCTCCAAGTTTGATAAATCAGCTTCAGCACTAAAAACATCAACAACTTCATCATCAGTATCCACATACACTTCTTCTAATTCAGGCATCTCATCAGCAGAATCATCATCAGAATCACCATCTTTAACAGCAGCAGAGTCCTTATCCATAGCAGCAGAGTTACCAAACCTAACAGCAGAGTGTGTCGGCCTAACAGCAGAGTGCTTTGGCTTATCAGCAGAGTGCTTTGGCTTGGCAGCAGAATTGAGAGAACTGCTGCTATGTTTATTTCCTTGTTGCCCAGCAACATCTGACTCTGTATTCCATTCCTTATCATCATTTTTGACATCATGAGAAGGTTCATCATCACCTTCTACATTAACCTTTGGAACTTCCTTATGAACAGCAGCATCATCTGAACTTTTTCCCTCTTTATCTGTTGGTGTGAGGTACTGATCAAACTTGCTTCTTTCAATCAAAACAAACTCCTCTGCAGGCTCATCCTTCTTTGCTTATGTACCTGCATTAGGGTTAGTTTGTGTACCTGCAGACATGTTAGTAGAACCTGCAATGACTGGTTGATAATTCATACTCTTGGTTAAAGAATCAATATCAAACATCCACTCAGGACCTTTTCCATCAACATTAGGTGTGGATTCTCTAATTCTAACATGCAAATTTTCCACCACATGCCCAGTCCTTTGATTGAAAACCCTAAAAGCCTTACTTTCAGTAGAGTATCCAACAAAGTAACCTATGTCTGCTTTCTCACTAAACTTGTCTAAGTGGTCAATGGTGTTTAAGATAGTGACAGGACACCCAAATGGTCTAAAGAAATCAATCAGTGGTTTCCTACCATGCAATAACTCATAAGGGGTCTTATTGTGAGGTTTAACTATCTTAGTTCTATTTTGCACATAACAAGCAGTGTTGACTGCTTCAGCCCAAAAGATAGTGGGTAACTTAGACTCTGACAACATAGTCCTAGCAGCTTCAATTAATGTTCTATTTCTCCTCTCAGCCACACCATTTTGCTGAGGAGTTCTAGCCACACTAAATTGTCTAGTTATACCCTTTTCCTCACAGAACTGATTCATTACTTGATTCTTAAACTCAGTTCCATTGTCACATCTGATGATCTTAACCTTGTGATTAAATAGGTTTTCTATCCTAGTAATAAAAGCCTTAAGAATACCAGGAGTCTCATTCTTAGTAGCTAGGAAGAATACCCAAGTGAACCTACTAAAATCATCAGTAACCACTAAGCCATACATCTTTTTGTTCAAACTACTCACATAAGTGGGTCCAAATAGGTCCATGTGTAACATAAACAAAGGTTCAGTTATGGAATTCACCAATTTGGACTTACAAGATGCTCTATGTTGCTTTCCCATTTGACAAGCAACACATACTTCAGGATTCTCAAAAATCTTTGAAGGTAATCCTCTGACCAAGTTCCCTTTCACCAACTTGTTGATAGCCTTGTAGTTCAGATGTCCAAGCCTTCTGTGCCATAGTTTAGATTCATCAATAGTGGCTTTGGCAAACAGACAAGTTAAATCTCTTTTGGGAATAATGTTCTTTATGTCCACACTGTATATGTTGTCATTTCTAGGGACTTTAAGAAGTACTAATTTGTCATCAGGTATCTTAAAGTCGGGAGATAAGACAAGACATTCAGTGTCTGTAAAAAGAACAAAATTCTTTCTGTCACACATTTGTGAGATACTAAAAAGATTGAACTTTAAACCATTCACCAAATACACTTTCTCAAAATCCAATTTTCCAGTTCTGATTATGCCTTTTCCTACAATCTTTCCTCCTTTGGGGTCATTCCCAAAGGCAACATATCCACCATCCAAAGCTTCAAAATTCTCCAAATTGCTCTGGTCTCCAGTCATGTGTGAAGAGCATCCACTATCAAAAATGCATTTGTCCTTTAGCTCCTTTTGTAGATTGCCCTGCACAAAAAGTAAGAGAATTAGTTTCTCTTGGGGACCCAAGCCATTACTGACTGGGATCTACCTTGTGCATCAAAGTAGTCAAATTTCTTCAACTGCATTGGTGCACTGCTGTGTCTGAGAACATGATCTAAAACTTTAACTTTTGGTTTCCAGACCCAGCAAGCTGAGGCTTTAACAGCATAAAAATGATTTCCCACAACAGTATCAGTAACAACTTTAGGCAAAACAGCAGAGTTTGCTTGAACAGCAGAGTTTGCTTGAACAGCAGAGTTTGCCTTAACAGCAGAGTTGACTATTTCCTTCTTTATTGGCACTGTTGGTACAATAGGAGAGATAACTCTAGAAGTACCATCTCTCATCAGAACTTCCTTGGGAACCATGTTTCTTTTGGGGTGAGGGTGAGTCTTTCTAGCAAAATTTCTATGGTTCACCCTAGTGTATTGGTTCCAAGCTGGTTTCTTATAGCACTCATCTTGCAGATGTTCAAAACTACCACAACAATAACATGCCCTCTTAAGTAATTGAAAATCAGTACCTAATTTGTGTGAAACTAGGTTGTTCCAATTTCTCTGGTTTCCCCTAGGTAAGTTATTTGTTCTTTTAGGATATACTCTAGGTGTGTTTTCATACTCAGCCATCTTCCTAGAGATACCTTTACCAAACCTAGGCTTAACAAAATCAACCCTTTTAGCCCTAGGTACTTTTGATTCAACAACAGTAGGAATTTCTTCCTTTTTGTTCTTAGAGGTTGAATCAGTTTCTACTTCATCATCATCACTATCAGACACCCAATCTTCAATCAGGGGTGCTTGTTCATACTTCTTTATCTCAACCTTAGGTGACTCTAATTCTTTTTCACTAGTTTCAACTACAGGTTTACTAGTTTCACCTACAGGTGTGGCTCCAGACTCAGATATGAAAGTCAATGTCCTAGTAGGAGGGGCATTGGCACTAAGCTTGTAGGGTGAGCAACAGCATTATATCCTATACCATTAAAGTGTCTTCCTAATGGTTTACTGAGAATGTCAGTGGCAAATTGTTGTTTTTCCACCCTAACAATGTGTTTTTCAGTCTCACTTTTAGCTAAATCTCTAGCCTGTTCAGCCTCTCCTACTTTTTCCATAAGAACCTTAATCTCATCATCTTTCTTGATAATTTCATTTTTCAGGATAGTGATCTGATCAAGATATTCAATTTCAACCTTTTTATAAAACTCCAGTTTCTCTTCTAAGTTCTTTAAACCATATTCATAACTAAGATTATCTAGCTTAAGTGTTTCTTTTTCCATTTTAAGGCTTCCATTGCTAGACTTAAGTATCTCAATTGTATCAGAACATGATTTAAAAGAACAAGATGATTCATTTGATACCTCAGAGTCTGATCCAGAAGAAGAATAGGCCATGAGAGCAAAATGTTGTACTTCAGGATCTTCTTCAGCTATCAATGCACAATTTGGACCATCTTCAGCAAGATCACTCCAATCAAAATCACCTAACCCATCACATGATACCATAGCAGTAGTAGAATTTGGCTCTTCATCAGCAGACTTCTTGAAATTTTCATTGCTTCTTTTTGGTGCTTTGCATTCTCTTGCAAAGTGTCCCTTCTTTCTGCAATTAAAACATTCAGCCTTTGACTTGTCAAATCCCACACTCTTATTCCTTCTGAACTTCATCTCTTTCCCAGTACACTTAAGAAACCTTCTTGCCCTCATTGTTAACATTGCAAACTGCCATTGCATATCAATCTCCTCAACATCATCAGGATCAAGTTCATCCAAATCTTGAGGCATAACTGAAGTACTTGTAGTAAGTTCAGCCAAATAAGCACAAATTGCAGCATCACTGATGGTGTTAGTGTTAGCAGAGTCAGCAGCAAAGACATGTGAACCAACAGCAGGAGCAAAAGCACCACCAGCAGAGTGCTGTTCTTGATGTCTACCAGTATTCTTGCTGTTTGAGGAAACAAAAGCAAGATTATTTGTGGAAGAAGATAAACTTGACAATCCTTTCACTTCAGATTCATAAACCTTCAAGTTGTTGTACAGATCGTCCAATGTCATAGTATCAAAATCTTCCTTGTGCCTCCAAACCACTGTATGAGTGTTCCATTCAGAAGATAGACTTCTCAGAAACTTTAGATTAACATCTTCTTGAGATGGTTCAATCTTCAAAAGAGCCATCTGACTGGTTAACTTATGAAGTCGATCATAGGTTCCCTCAATGTTCTCAGAACCCAAAGCAGAAAAAGTCTCAAATTGGTGCTTCAGTAGATTCTTTCTTGATTTCTTGGTAGCCTCATTCCCACCAAATCGAAGTTCAATTGCTTCCCACAACTCCTTAGCAGACTCAAGATGATTAAAACTCAATTGATAATCATTAGGTATTCCCATCATGAGAATACTGTGAGCCTTAACCTCCAATTTTCTCTGTGCTTTTTCCTCACTTGTCTTGAGAGTCAAGACTGATCCAGTAGCAGTCTTGGTTTGTACCTTTTCGCCTTCAAGAACAACATCCCAAAGTGAGTAATCAACCATTCTCATGTATTGTTGCATCCTCATCTTCCAGATCTCATACTCTCCAGTCTTGAGCATGGGAACTCTTGATGCAGTAATCATGTGTGTTGAATCGGAATCCATTGCTTACTTTGATGATTAACAGATCTTGTATTTAGTAATTCTTCTTGGTACCAGTTTCTAGATCACAAGCTCTGATACCACTTGTTGATCCCAGTTGAGCTTCACGATCTTATTGATTACTTTAGATAAATCTAAGATAATCGGTATAGAAACTGATCTTGAGTTGTATATCAAATATTATGCGGAAACTAATACTTGATCTTAAGAAGAACGAATTCTCAAACAACACTTCAATATATTAATACGATTGCTCTGAATAGCAATAGGGTTAAAGAAACCTTGAAGTGTAAAACAATACGTATGCTAAGATAATCGATCTCTAACTCTAACCCTAGAACCTCCTTTTATAGCATAAGGAGTCCTAGTCGGTTTACAAGACTTTCTATACAAGAAAAATATTCATACGTATCTTTTCTATACTTATCCTTAACATACTGTACATATCCTATAGACAGCAGAGTAAATCTTCTAGCAGCAGAGTCTTCGTGAGCTAGCAGCAGAGTTACACTATGCCTATTATCCAAAACAGCAGAGTTATCAAAATAGCAGAGTTAATACACTAATCAGCAGAGTCACATAACTATCCAGCAGAGTTATGTTTCTCGAATCAGCAGCATTTTAGACCCAACTCCTTCGTGAACTTCATGCGTTACTAATGGATCGTCCAACTTTTTCTTGGAAAGGGTTTTTAAGGAGGCAAACTTCCTGGGTCGCCTTGCTCCCTTCGTGCTTATGGATGGAAGCGGGATGTTCGCTGGTTACAAGTTTATTCTTGTTATTTTACCTAGTTAGGTGATATGTAATATAGCTAGGTTTGTTGTGTTTATGGCCTGTCATAAACACTAGTTTATCAAGCTTTTGCTTGAGGTTAATGTGATACTTCTGCCACATTCCATTTGTACTTAACATTTTTTTGGATATATATACTTACCGGGGTAAAACCCTTTACCCAAAAAAGACAAGAAAAGTGCAATTTTCCTCAGTCAGAATCTAGTTTCCCATAAACGTGCTAAACATATAGACATCGACTATCACTTTGTACGAGAACTGGTCTCATCAGGATGACTTTATACTAAATTTGTTCCATCCAATCTCTAGGTAGCGGACATTTTCACAAAGAGTTTATCACGGCCGCTCTATGAGAAGTTTTGAACTATGCTACGTGTTGGTCCCCCACCTATTCGATTGAAGGGGGTAATAGCCTAACGTAAATCAAGCCATTGATTTACAATTATTTACTGTCATTTAGTGTACTGATTATACTTTATTGTGTATATCTCCTTTCCTAGTTTAGGTTGATCTTGTACATCTATATAATGTAATTATTCTGAGATAATAAACAAGAGATTGAGTCATTTACAAAACCATTCTAACTCTACCACATACTCGCCAAGAGTGTCATGTAACTCAAGTATGCATAAAAATGAGAGTTTTTAAAATAATAGCTAGTTTTCATTTAATATGTTTAAGAAAATCACAAACATATACCCAAGTGATTCAACACATATGTAATCATGCAAAAGTCATACTAAGAAGTGAAATAACTCATAAGTAAGTTGTGTAAGGCTATAAAATCAACTTGATGACCTACGTGAGGTGATAAGTAGGATGAAAAGATGAAAAACTCTAGCTTAAACCAAACCAAATCTCCTAAACCCTCAAGGAACACAAATGAGCCCTAGTACTTTCTTGAACTTATGCAAAATCAATACTCTTGCTCTCCTTCTCCTCCTTGTGGTTCGTATGGTATGTGTGAGAGTGTGATGATATATATTATTTTTTTCTTTTACAAGTGTAAGTAACTAAATGTGTTAAGTAATTGTATATATATAGTGAAGGTTTGTCAAACTACCGATAGTTAGTAAAAAAAATCTACTTGGTCTTGGGGTCTTGGCCGACTTAGCTAGGAGGGGGGGGGGAGACAAAAATTCTAGTCAAGCCTCCAAATTTTTTTTGGCAACTACTTGTTTCATGTTATGTGGTCTAGTAATTATGTAACTATAAAATTTTGACTAGGAATTACTATGGCTTAATGAGGGGGGCGGAAATATGACTAATATAGGAGTTCAAGATTCAATTTTTATGTAAAATGTGTATTTTGAATGTATTGGGTGTTAAAAATAGGTATTGGATATCGGTTTGGTAATTAATGTAAGTTACGCGTAATTAAACGTTATGAATAAAGAAATTACATTAGGCGTAAGGAAATATGTTTGGAACTTTGGTAATAATTTAGGAAGTGTAAAAGTGCATTAAAATAATTGTTAGGAGTATTGGGTGCGATGTTCATTTAAATTGCGAAAAGCGTTTATCAACTTAATAAATGTAAGTAACTAAAGGAATTGTTTTAGAGATTAAAATTTTTGAACCGGATTAGGAGCAAGGTATTGGGATGTTGTAGACTAAATATAGCCTAAAGTCCTAGTGCACTTGAAGGGTATTCTAAATTTTATGTTGATTCAACTAAAAAGTTATTCGTAAATTTGTTCTCAAGTAAATGTCAAGATAAGAAATTTGAGTTTATTGAATAGTATTGACCTGTAAAATAGCGGGTTGTCATAGTCTGCCACCCATAAAATGAATCTCGTCCGCGAGATTCAGTCAGTGTTGGTCGTTGGAGTGTTGTCAGTGAAGAGATGCGGATACTTTTGACGGATCTGGTCTTCTCATTCCCAAGTGAATTCGAGACCACGTTGAGAATTCCAGCGAACCTTGACGATAGAAATTCTACTATGTTTCAATTGCTTGATATTACGATCCATAATTTCTATCGGCTCTTCGATAAAATTAAGCTTGTCATCGAGTTGAATCTCTTCTAACGGAAAGATAAAGGATTCGTTGGATTACCACTTCTTAAGATTGGAAACAGGAAAGGTATTGTGCATACTGCTGAGCTCTGGCGGAAGCTCAAGTCTGTAAGCCACCGGGCTGATTCTAGCTAGAATCTTAAATGATCCATTGTATCTCGGGTTTAACTTCCCGCATTTTCCGAACCGTATCACGCCTTTCCAAGGCAAGACTTTCAACATAACTCGTTGTCTAACTTGAAATCCTAATGGTTCGCGACTCAGGGAAACCTAATTCCAATGATTTGCTTCATGTGGTCTCTTGTCGCTTGTAACTGATTCTTGATCTGTACGATTTTTCTTTGTTGTTTCATGAATAAGTTCAAGACTAGTGAGTGGGTCCTTTCCAATTTTGGCCTGACAACAGGCAATTGGTACTTCGACCATAGAGGGCCTCAAATAGTGCAGTCTTTATACTCGTGTGATGACTATTGTTGAAAGTGAATTCTGTCAATGTCAAAAGATTATCCTAACCAATTCAAAGTTGATCATACGGCACTGAGCATGTTCTATAGTGTTTGGATAGTTCCCTTACTATGTTCATTGGTCTGAGGATGGTAGATTGTGCTTATATCTAATTGGGTTTTTTTTTTAAAATCTTAAAGGTATTGCCAGAAGTTTGAGGTGTATCGACTACCTTTTATTAGGAGTATTTGAAATTGGTACAACTTGTCTCGTGACTAATTCTACAATGATAAGTTTGTCGGAAAGGGCGTTATCGGACGGATAAAGCTATGGTAACAGTTTTGATTCCTCGTGTTTTGCTCTAACTGATGTCACGATATGAGTCTTTCTTCGCCTAAGGTGCTTAGTCTTCATTACTAATATTTTACTGTTTAATAGTGTTTCTCTAGATTTCCTACATCAAAAAATTTCCACGCTACTGTTTATCAATCACAAAACCCTAAATGTATGGAGTGTTTTAGTATGGTGGTTAATTTTCAAAATTTGACTCGATATTGAGTGTTTTGTTTGAAATCTTTCTCTGAATAAATGAATTTACAAGTTTGAACAAACGACTTTTTAAGTACTCTCTTTCTTGATGATACAAAACTTAGTAGTTATGCAGGATTGGACTATTTTCAAATATGACCCATGGTTTTATAAACGGGTTTTCAACATGATGTGAATAGGAATGTTTAGCAAAGATTGATGTTATACATTTCTTAACGTATAATAGTTTTGTTAAAGGTTGACCAAAAGGGATTTACTCGTCAAAATAAGTACTTTAGAAAAATATTTTCCTACAAGGTATATGATTTGTATAAACGCATTTTAAAGAAAATCCATTTGAAGTTAAAGCATTAAAAAGGATGAAATAGTCGGGTAGGTATGTCTGCATAAAGCTTAGATGTCTAACGTTTTGTTTCTGATGTTGGATAATTCCTATTGGTTAATATTAGGCAAGACTTACAGGTATGAGTATCCAACTTACTTGGTTATTTCTAAAATGAATCATGACTTAGGTTTGTTATCTTACTTGGTCTAACTAGTACTTCTGAAATGATAGGATTGGGCGACTATGTCAGATATAGTGGTTTGGATTGCCTCGTGAGATCTTAAGATCTCCGTTGCGTTATGAATCAACTTACTTTATATTTCTAGTCCTTGTTTGTAGTTCCGTGATCCTTTCATTGTTTTCTTATGTCATGGAATCCTCCTCGTAGATGGAAAGTCCTTCCTAGAAAGGTCAATGGTAAAAATCCAACTTAACGGTTGAGTGAGTGACAAGTGGTGTAGGTATCTAGAGAGGGTTTAACAAAAGGGATGTTTATGAAAATTTTATTTGGTTACAAAGCTTTGCTTTTTGATGTTTTGAATGAAGATTGTTTTAAGAATTTGAAAAGATGATTGTTTCCTTCATGGCATAATCCTTCCTGAATTAGACATAGGTGATCAGGCTATGTATAATTGAGGACTAATGATGCGATGCTCGGTTTAGTCAAAGTAGTATTATGTTTCTCAAAAGTTTTAGATGGTATTCAACGTGTTGTTTTGTAAAATGGTAGCCTAAACAAAATTTTTTTTATAACAAGAAAAATCGGTTCGTATAATATGGTAGTAAATAGTTGGTAGAATAACAGAAAATCAATTTATGAGGTGGTAGTAATATAACTTGTTTTAAAATTCTGTGAAATAATTTCCTAGGATGGTAGTAAAATAGCTTTGAGTAAAATTATGTGAAAAAGTTTTATAAAGTGGTAGTAAAATAGCTTGTAATAAAATTTGTTGAATGGGTTATAGGATGTGTGGGAGAATCTTAAAGAATGGCAATAGTCTATAGTCAAAGATGAAATTTGCCAAATCCCTAATAGGATAGTTGTATGTCATTGCAAAACGGTTAGGAATAAGGTAAACGGAATAGAAAATGTAATAGACGAAGGTTGTGGGTATTGTGGATATAAAAAAAGATAGAGATTACATTAGATAAAAAAGGTACTTGTTACAACTAGGTTACGCTAACTTCCTAAGGTGAAGTACAATAGGAAAATACAACCCTAGAGGGCTTGAGCTATGGTTTATAATTAAAGTAGAAGCTCCTTCTTCTAACTCATTGTTGTTGTCCTTGACATTGATAGTATCCTGAAGAGGTCCTCCTGTGATAACCTACTCTCTTCCTCGAGCTATCCCCTTCTGGTTCTTGGATTCTTGATTACATTGCTTTGGATTGACACACCTAAAGTTTCCTTTCTTTCCACAGCTAAAACATATTACTGGAGGTTTCTGATTTCTGACAACTATAGGAATTCTGCAATTTTTGGTCAGGTGACCATTCTTCTTACAGTTACCACATGGAGCAGCGCAACGACCAGGGTTATGGTGTTTTTGACATTTGTTACATTTTGGTAGAGTACCAAGGTACCCTTTCTTCTTAGCTGGGCTTTAGCAAACTCTTGTCTCTTAGGTGGTTGTTATGCAACACTTCCACCCTGATTATTGATGTTTTTCCATTTTTGTTTGTTGTCATTATTGTTTCCTACAGCCTTGGTGTGAGCTATGTGTTCCCTAGCCTGGAGCGACATACGGATAGCTTTAGGCATGGTATCGGGTTCTAATGGGGCGACCAACATACGAATTTTAGGGGAGAGTCCCCCGATATACCTCTCAAGTTTCTTGCATTCCGGTTCATCCATTGCAGAGCATAGTCGTGCTAATTCGTAAAAACGACTAGTGTATTTGGCAACATCATCTCCTACCATGGTAAAATCCAGGATTTCCTGTTCTATTGCTCGTAATTCACTTGTAAAACCCCAAAATTAACACAATCCGAAATGACTAAAATGCCCTCAAGTTTAAATTTTAAGAACTTATGAAAATTATATAAGTAACATCATTATACTTAACCTAAAATGATTATGTCCTAAGTTATGTAATGAATTAAGCTCCAAATAAAAACATTACACTATAAGTAAGATGTACAAAATAAAAATCCTATAAACCTAACTAAGCTAGTCGACCCATATTATGTGTTACACATTATAATTTTCGGCCCAAATATGAAGAGATAATCATGCATTGATTTTGATTGATCACAAGCCCATAATAACATTCATTCATTCCTTATTTGTCCCAATCAACAAAAACGGTTTCCCCTCAAATGATTATAACCGAACCTATTGCAAACCCTAGACTCCTCCATCTAAAAAATTTCGGCTGCCTTTCTTTGCTACTGTTGTTCGATCCAAACAAAACCACAAAGGAGGCTTTTGGTGATCTTGATCTTGTGTTCTTGTCCTAATTCGTATCACACATAAGGTAATCAATACATATCCTATTTAATCTATTCGAATTTTGGTGGAAAAAAACCCTAATTGATCCATAAAATCTTCTTGTGCTTTTATTTCTATTCGATCATCACAAGAGGAAGGAAGGAGGAAGTTTTGGTGATTGATCTTGTGGTGTTCTTGTTCGTTGATCATGCTACGAGGGTAAACGTATCATCTTTGTTCAATAACCATTTTCTTATTTGATTCTTGAAGTTCTTGTCAAGTTAAAAATCACATATGATGATAAAAAGAATCACATAAAATGATAACATGTTTACATGAAATAATGAATATGAGAACCCTAATATTAATTGATCTATTGTTGTGATTATAATTTGAATTAATATGAACATGTTAAAACCTTGTAAGGGTCGACCTAATGTGTTTTTATATCATATATAAAGGCCTTGTGTCAATGGATGAGTTTTTGAATTAGTTACACATAAAATAATGAAACCAGTTTCTGACCAGGAAATTTAGGCCGACTTTAATCGATTGGATCTTGATGATAATAAAGTGTATTTGGGTGTTTCTGGAGTCTAAAAATAAGTTTAAAAAAAGAGATTTCTGGAAAAGTAATTCTTGTAATTTTTAGAGGTCGGGAAGGCAACTTTTTTATTTTTGGAAGTTCAAGTGTAAAACTGAATTCGTATGTCTGGAAAAATAGTCCGTGTTTTTTATTTTTCATTTGCAAACCATGTCAAATTAGAAGATTCCCTTTTCACTGAGTAATATTTCATATGTCTAGTAATTACTGAAATTTTTGTAGATTTTTATAAATTTTCTAGATGGGGAAAAGAAATACAAACTTTTTGGGTGTTTCATCAGATCCGATTCGGGAACATGTTGTGGATATTGATTTTTAATTCGTACTTATATTACTCAATAAAATCTGGAAAAATTATGTAAAATACCTAAGACATATAGGTACACCTGGGTAAAATTATAGAATTTTATGAGCTCGTTTATGGTGTGTAAAAATTAGCTAAAGTCGGGTCTGATTTCAATGGTTATGCTGAAATTAAGTAATTAATTGTTTTAAACACTTATAAGCTCATTTGCTTAACTTTTGGGACTTCAATAAGCTACTTATCATTTAAAGAGTATTTAACTTATGTTTTGACTAATTTTCATATTAACCCTTAACTTTGGCATAATTACAATAGTAACCCTAATCTTACCATAATGACACTGTAATCCCTAAACTTGTTGTATTTGCATAATAAACCCTAAAACTTATGAAAACTACACTATGAACCCTAAACTTATATAAATGGCATTATGAACCTTAAGTTACTATTTTTGGAAAGTTACTGAATATGGAAACTGTGGAAAGGTTGATTGTTGCACAAACACTTGGGATGTGAATCTTAGTAACGTGTTTGGGAAATTTATGTATGAATGTGTTTAGCATGCGGAATCTACTACAACACACTTAAAAGAACACAAGGTGGTGAGTTATGTAAACGTGAGGATGTAATGAACAAGGAACACAACTTTAGTTAACACAAAACGATTCAATATTATTGATGAATTAATACGGATGATCTAACTATCACCGGGATTACAAAGTAATCTTGAATCTTAGATTGTAAAAAGGATTTGTGAGTTGAGTAACTAAGTTACTTGAGAGATAGTTCAGTTTTGGTTAATAGTTGGAAAGATACATGCATGAAGGAGTGACTTAGGGAACCTTTTATACGATAAGGCACCCTAATTACAAGTTGTCAAGTGGTTGAATATAATATGTTACTTTGACTATTCTAGCCTACAATTAAATACAACTACCAATGTACAACTCTGCAATATTCTTCTGTGAACCACAGAAGACTAAACTACTTCTACATAACGTATAACAATGTACAAAGACTAATAATTCCACTAAATATCTATTACAAAATATCTAACAACTTGACATAATGCTTGGCAGGATCTTTATCAACTAGCAGTACCTTCTACCCAGAAGGTACTGTTAGTACATCTTCATACTCTTCAAAATCAACTAGCAGACTCTTTGACATCTTTGGCAGGCTCTTTGACTTGAACATTTTATTCCCAACAATCCTCCCCTAAACTTGTCATTTCCATTAAAATACACAAGTTTCTGATGAATAAAATACATACCTTGAGGATTTGAGGGAACTCTTCCAAAAACCTTCACTCTCTGTTCTTCCTTTTTCTTTCACATTGCTCAAATATGCTCCTCAGCAAACTTTGAACAATTTCTGAATTCTCTTCATCTTTGTCACATCTTAATCTCTTGGAGATCATAGTTTTAAGCACTTCATAACTACGTGGATACCCTTTCTCAGCCAACATAAAGACTTCTATCCCACTTTGTGTGTAAAGATAATGAATATTGCTAAGGCTTAGAAATTCCCATGTTGTTGAAGGATCATGATAGGGAAATTTCCAATGAACATCTTTTGGTTTAGGATCATACATCCTATTGAATTCTACCCATAGTTCCTGTTCCTTAACATCAGTACTAGAACTTGTGTCTAGCCTAATTTGCACTAGATTCCATAATTCTTCCAAGTCTGCTCTGTCGCATGCTCTAACTAGATTTTCAAAATTCTTAAAGATAGCAGACTGACCCCGAACCCTTATTATTTTCCGTGACTTTCCTAATCTATCATGGTTGATCTCCCAATCAATAATAGGGCGTCTACAGCTAATTGGATCAGCATGTATGATAGTTGGCAAAGTAATTAACATCTTACTTACTTGCTCTGTGTCCAATTTTGCTACTTCTTTCTTCTGAGCATCTTTCTTCTTTATTGAGGGCTTTGCATCAGATGGAACTTTGTAGTAAAGACTTTTGTAGGCTTGAAGATACAAGTAGTAGATTTCATCATTAGATTTCTTCTTTAGTTGATAATCAGTCCAATTTGCTTGACCTTTTAGAAATCTCTTCATAAATGTCACTTGATCTTTCCATGATTTGCCCACCTTAAAACCTCTTTTCTCACTTTCTTTCATCTTTTCAAAAATGTCAACCAGAGCTGCTTCTTTATACTTCTTGTTGATAAAAGATTCAAGCTCTGCTGTTTTCTCATCAGAATTGAGATTCTTGTCATTCACTATTATTGATGCTTGGCCTTTCACAATTGGATCATTAGCAATAATCCATTGCATCTGTGCATCAAAGGTTTCTTGAGCAATTTGAGTATCAAGAAGAGTCTGAGCAGCATCTTTATTCTCTTTCATTTCTGTAAGCATTCTTGAAGCTTCAAATGCTTTCAGTTCTTCTTCATGAACCCTTTTGGCCTCTTCTTCACCTAAAGCCATCTGTATTTGCTCTGTTCTTTTCAACTTCTTGGGCTTTGGCTCATCTTCAATCATAATGCTCTTGCCCTTATCCTTTGGAGTTGGTTCTTGAGATGGAGCAGAAGATTGCTCATCAGCAATAAATGACCTCCCTTGAACAAACAAATCTCCTTAAGGCTCTAAGTCCCTCTTTCTTTTGTACACTTTCTCAGTAGACCCTTTGTACTCCATAGTCAATAGCCTTTCAATCCTAGCAGGCTCTTGTTCTGGCCCAGCAGGCTCTTGCCCTGCACCAGCAGGCTCTTCATCATAAACTTGAGTTCCTTCATGGAATTCAAATTGAGCCTCCTCTTCATCTTCAGAACTATCCATCCTCCTCTTTTTGGAAAAGTGACCTAACCTATCAGCATCTGATGTTGAAGAACTAGATAAAACAACCTTTGCAGATCTTTTACCCTTTAGCTTCTTCACTTCACCCTCCAATTTCTTTACCCTCTTGACTAACTTGATGTTGATCTCAGAAAATTTGTTGTTTTGACTTTTAAGAGCGTCTTCTAAGAACTTCACCTTGTCTTTTAGTTCTTGCATTGTCTGAGGTGATTGGGTTTGTGATACATGATGTGATGATGTTGGTGGTGTTGCTGATGGTACTGGAGATGGTATTGGTGATGTTTGATGTGTTGGTGAGATGTAACCAGTTGAAGAACTAGATGATGGTGATTCAGGTGATGGTGTTGGTTCTTCTGGATGTTGTGGTAACATTTCATCAAATAGTGGTATTTCCTCCCCTCTGAAACCAATTCTCATGTTTGAAAATACTTTGTGAGAAAGTTTGGGTGTTTCATAAAGTGTGTGTGGGGGAAGCAACAAATGTTTTGATTTTGCAAAGATAGATGAAATAAATCTTGGATACATCAAAAACTTTGTTTCACTATTCACATTTTTAATCAATCCTTCAAAAATATGTTTGGAAAAATTGTATTTTCTGTTTGTAGCCAAGCAGATGAGAGCAGAAGCCATGTTTCCACTAAATTGCTCCCAAGAGGTTTTCTTCTGGCTCAAACAATGAAGGATTGTGTGAATCAAAAATCTCCATTGTGGAGTAAGATGCTTCTTTAGAAAAGTGAGTTTTGTAGAAGTAGCATGATACCCCATTCGTTCTAAATTTTCAAAAATTTCAGTATCTGGCAACTGACTAATACCATCAGAATCATCCAAATGAAGATGTCTTCTTATGGATGACTCAGTAAGAGTCAAATGTTTGCCATCCACTTTGGCCTTAATCCTTTGTTCCCCATTTTCAGAAGTTTTAATTTTAGCAGATTGCCAAAATTGTAAAATTTGAGATTCATAAATAGTGGGATTGACTAGTAAAGCAAACCTGATGTAGGAGTTATTTAAAAAGTCCACTACTTGATGAAAAGAGGCATTATCCTCTGACTTCTCCAAAAATGCTAATTGATTGTGACGTTGGACAAAGTTTAGAACAACTGTGGAATCCATAATGAAAATTTTGAATATGATGGTGGGATTTGTTGGTAGTACTGGTAGAAGATGAAAGGTGTATGTGAATTATGATAAGGACTGATGAAAGAAGATATGTGAGAATTACTTTTAACCGACAATAAGAAAGATTATAATAAGTAAATGAAAAGGCGGTTAAAAAGATCTTTTATATGTGAAATATAATATAATATAATCATCAGTAATTTACATAACTACCCCAACGGCTAATTTTAACTACCAGGCCCAACGGCTAAAACTTTTTCTGACAGGCTCAACGGCTATCTAGCAGTACCATTTTACTCTAGCAGTACCAATTTTTGAACTACCAGTACCTTTGAAAGTTTTGTAAAAATCCCTTATAGTTTTTAGCAAACTACCAGCTATCAACGGATTTGAGTTGTCTTTACCAAAAGCCGTTTGCTTAAGGACTAGCTAACTATTTACAATTAAGTATGGTTAGTTAACAACCATATAGTTTTTGGTAAACTATCAACCATCAACGGATTTGATTTGTCTTTACCAAAAGCCGTTTGCTTATGGACTAGCCAGCTCTTAAGTTTGTAAAAACTTGGTGAACTGAATACCAAAAGCCATATTGGCCTAAAGATGGTGCAATTTCCTTGGATGGAGGAAATTAAAAAGGTAATGATGCTGTGTATCTTGGATGATTGGTTCAACAAGTGAAATCATCTATTAGCATGCCTTTGAGTTGAAACTTTTCTTAGTTTGATCTAGATAGAACTTTCTCCTTTAGGAATGCTTCATCCCTTCTAGATATGTGATCTAATTCTCTCTTTTTCAACTTTTGCATCATCTTGTATGCTCTTGTCTTTTTCCTTCATAAATTGGTTTTTCTTCCATTCTGGGCTATTATTTCCTCCCCTGAGATTGTTACCTCCCCTGAGATTAATATAACTTTTGTTTCCCCTTTTTGTTTGAAAGATCTCTTGTTTTGTTATCAACCTGAAATGTGTTAGTTGCAAACCAAAAGAACAAAGTGCAAAGCACTTGATCTATAGTATTTTAAACATTTAAGCATCAATATGAACAAAACATAGCAAATTATATACTAGCAGGACCAATTATGAATAGACAGTACCTTTTGACTAACTAGCAGTACCATGTTTAAAAGCCAATACCAGTTAATTTTATGTACAAAAACACATGTTTTTCAAAGATTTATCATTCCAATACCTCCTACAAGATATTTGAATCTACCTAAATCAAAAGCTTTGGTGAGAAGGTCTGCATAATTCTTTTCAGAATCAATCTTAACAACTTGAATTAACCTTTTCTCATTGCAATCCCTTATGAAATGGTGTCTGATTTCAATGTGTTTTGTTTTTTAGTGTTGAACTGGGTTTTTAATGATACATATAGTACTGCTATTGTCAATATAAATAATGGTGTTAAGAAAATTGTACCCATAGTCAAGCATTTGATTTTGGTTCCAAAGAACTTGCCCACAACAACTTGCACCAGCAACATATTCTGCTTCAGTTGTAGAGTTCGCCACCATTGTTTGTTTCTTGCATTGCCAAGAGATGAGTCTGCAACCAAGAAATTGACATCCACCAGTTGTGGATTTTCTGTCTAGAGTTGCACCAGCATAGACACTATCTGAATAAGCCACCAATTCAAAAGATGATTCCCTTGGATACCAAAGACCCAACCTAGGTTGACCCTTGAGATATCTAAAGATTCTTTTGACTGCTGTGAGATGAGAGATTTTGGGATGTATTTGAAACCTTGCACATACACATACTGAGAACATGATATCTGGTCTTGATGATGTAAGGTACATCAAAGACCCAATCATTGATCTATAATTATGCAAATCCATATCTTCTCCTTCAGCATCCTTGAGTAGCCCTTTATCTGGATCCATTGGTGTACTTGCAACCTTAGAATCAGCAAACTAAAATTTCCTTAGGATCTCTGCTACATACTTATCTTGGCTGATAAATATGCCTTCTTGAGATTGTTTCACTTGGAGACCCAAAAAGAAAGTAAGTTCCCCCATGGAACTCATTTCAAACTTACTATGCATAAGTTTTTCAAATTCTACACACAAGTCTTGGTTTGTTGATCCAAAGATAATGTCATCAACATAAATCTGCACTAGCAAGATGTATTTCTTTGTTCTTTTGATGAACAAAGTTGGATCAATCCTGCCTCTTTGGAATCCACTTTCTAGTAGAAAACAAGCCAATGTTTCATACCATGCCCTAGGAGCTTTGTGTAGGCCATAAAGAGCCTTGGTAACCTTATAAACCTTGTCTGGATACTCTGCATCAATGAAGCCTGGAGGTTGAGAGACATATACTGGTTCTTCAATTTCACCATATAAAAATGCACTCTTAACATCCATTTAATAGACAGTGAAGCCTATGAATGAAGCATAGGCCAGGAAAAGCCTAATTGCTTCAAGTCTTGCAACTGGAGCAAACACTTCTTCATAATCTACCCCTTCTTCTTGAGTATATCCTTGGGCTACCAATCTTGCTTTGTTTCTGATCACTATACCCCTTTCATCTTTCTTGTTTCTGAACACCCATTTGGTTCCAATTGCCCTATGACCTTTGGGCAAATCAACCAATATCCAAACCTTCTGAATCTTGAATTAGAGAAGCTCTTCTTGCATTGCTTCCACCCAACTTGCATCATCTAAAGCTTTGTTTATGTTTTTGGGTTCAGCCTGAGATAGAAAACATGAAAACAGGCATATATTGGAAATATCATGATTCTTTTCTTCATAAATAGAGGATATAAACCCTTCTTCTTCTGAAGTCAAGACTTGAGATAAACCAACTTGAGATCTTGTTCTAACACCAGAATCCATGCTACCAATCACATCATCAGTTGAGTGATCTTTGAGAATTCTTGTGTTTATGTGTTGTTGGAACTTCATAGGTAGATGGAAGATTGCTAATCCCCACCTCTTCTGGTAAAGAATCATCTATTTGAACATTCAATGGCTCAGCAGTATCAATACTTGAACTAGCAGGACCATCTGGTGAACTAGCAGTACCATTATCATTTGCACCACTTTCTTGATTCTCTTGATTCTGAGTTCCATGATCATCTTCATTGCCTTCATTTGTTGTGTTTGAAGGTTCTTCTTGACTTGAAGATAGATCCATTCCTTTCCAAATTGGCATCCAGATGTAATCTTGATCTTTAGGAGTTTCAACATTATCTTCAAAACCTGCATCATCATTAGTATTTGTACCTGTAACAGGCACATAATTCATAGATTCTGAAAGCCTATCAATATCAAACATCCAATCTGGTCCAATTCCTTTCACATTTGTTAGTTTCTCTTGAAACTCTATGTGAAGATTCTCTTCCACTAGCCTAGTGCAAGTGTTAAACACTCTATAGGCCTTACTCTGCAAGGAATACCCTATCAAATAGCCTTCATCTGCTTTTCCATCAAACTTTCCTAAATGATCTTTGGTATTGAGAATAGTGACATGACAACCAAAAGGTCTCATAAAACTTAAAGATGGTGTTCTACCAAAGAAAAGTTCATAAGGTGTCTTTCTATGTGGCTTTGTCACAAGAACCCTGTTTTGTACATAACAGGCAGTACCAACTGCTTCAGCCCAAAATGAAATAGGCAACTTAGAGTCTACTAACATAGTTCTAGCAGCCTCTATAAGTGTTCTATTCTTCCTTTCTGCTACTCCATTTTGCTGTGGGGTTCTAGCTACACTAAATTCCCTTTTTATGCCTTTTTCCTTGCAAAAGTCATCCATAACCCTATTCTTGAACTCTGTGCCATTGTCACATCTGATGATTTTAACTTTCTTATCAGATTGGTTTTCTACCTCAGTGATATAAGATTTAAGAATCTCACTAGTTTCATGTTTAGATCTTAAAAAGAAAACCCAAGAAAATCTAATATAATCATCAGTAACAACAAGACAATATCTTTTACCATTCAAGCTACACACATTAGTAGGACCAAAGAGATCCATATGAAGCATATGTAAAGCCTGAGAAATAGAGTTTTGGGTCTTGGGCTTACAAGAAGCTCTATGTTGTTTGCCTTTTAGACAATCAACACAGGTTTGGTCGTTTTGGAAAATCTTTTTGGGTAAACCTCTTACCAAATCATATTTTGCAATAGTGTTGATTGTTTTAAAGTTTACATGACCAAGCCTTCTATGCCAAAGCATAGATTCATCCAATGAGGCTTTTGCTACCAAACAAGTTAGACTCTCCTTAGGATCAATGTTCTTTAAATTAACACTGTACATATTGTTCCTTTTTGGGATTTTAAGAAGGATCTGACTCTCATCAGGCATTTTAAAATCAGAAGAAAGAACCATACATGCATTGTCAGTAAATAGAACATTGTTCTTTTTGTCACACATTTGTGAGACACTAAGGAGATTAAACTGAAGTTCTTTCACAAAATACACATTTTCAAAATCTAGTTTACTGGTTTTGATAGTACCTTTACCAGTGATTTTTCCTTTTATTCCTCCCCCAAAGGTAACATATCCTCCATCAAATGTTTTGAAGTCTGAGAGGAATGACATGTTGCCTGTCATGTGCCTTGAACATCCACTATCTACATATCCTTGATCTCCAATATCAGATGAATGTTCCTGCACATGAATAAACATATTAGTTTCCTTGGGGTACCCAAGCCATGACAGACTTGGGTTTGCCTCTTGCATCAATGAAATCAAACCTTTTCAGGATTGTTGATGCACCTTTTGATTGGATTGGTTTCCAGATCCAACATGCTGAGGACTTAACAGCATTTTCCCTTTTAATCCATTGTGTGGTCTTTGGTCTATTTGTACCAATTTTGGCAATACCAATTTTGGCAGTACCATTTGGTCTAGCAGGACCTTTGGTTTTTGGTTTCCAAATTTGTGTTTTGACCACAAATTTCTTTTGAATAGGACTATTCTCAACTTTTGGTACATATTTGAAAGTGTTTCTTGTACCCTTATCAGTTGGTTTTGTAATAACAGGCTTATTTTGTCTAACAGTATGTTTAACTTTTGTGGTGTTAGACTTAACAAAACTTTTTCTGGGGTGAGTAACATTTGTATTAGACTTTGATTTACTCCCAGAAACCCATTTATTACAATAAGCATGAAGATGATTAAAGCTACCACAGTAATAACAAGCCTTATTGAACATAACAAAGTCATCACCTAGTTGTTGTGACTTAAGGTTGTTCCAATTTCTTTGGCTTCCTCTAGGTTTGTTATTACATTTTTCACAACTTTCAACTGTTTTCAAAACAGCTTTAGCCTTAGCCTTAATTTCTACTCTTTTAGGACTGATTGGTCCTACTTTGATTCCTTTGATAGGAACAGTCTCATCTTCATCATCATCAAATACCCAATCCTCAATAATTAGAATATCTGGTCTCTTATCAGTGAGCACCTTAGAGAGTGAGGCAATCTTAGCACTCTCAGAAGGTTCACTTTTCTCTACAGGTTTAGCCAATGGTTTGTTAATGAATTCATGTAAACCTGATTCAGCAAGATCTGATCCTGGGGGACAAGGAATTCCTCTATAAGGAGGTGGACATTTATTGTATCCTATCCCAGATTTTATTCTTTTATTCATCTGATTTTCAACTATGCTCCTAGTGCAATCAGAAGCAATTTCCAATTTAGTAACAGTCAGTTGAATATTATCTCTAGCCAATGTCACTTTAGTACACTCAGTTCTTAGCATTTCTATTTCTGAATCTTTCAAAAATATTTGTCTATTAAGATTAGCTTTTGCATCAGAAAAGGTAAGTTCATTTTCTCTAAAGTGAATGATTTGTTTTTCAAGCTTGGCCATACCACACTTATAATCAACTAAGGTTTGATGGGTTTTTCTTTCTTCTACTTTCAGCTCATCATAAAGTTTTATATAAGATTTTAATTCATCAAAAGCTTTACAAGTAGTAGAACATTTTGTAATATGTACCTCAGGAGTGGAGAATGCCATCAAATCCAATTCATCTGAAGTTGACTCATCTTCACCCATGAAACTCCAATCAAAACCCATGCCATCAATAGCAACCATTGCTTTTGGCTCAATGATTTCCACTTCCTTACTCTTGCTCTCAAAGCTTCCTTTCTTCTCAAAGCTTCCTTTATTCCTGTTGTCAAACCCTCTACCCTTGTCATCTTGCTTCTTAGGTCTTCTACACTCTCTAGAGTAGTGACCCTTCATGTGGCAGTTGTAACACTCCACTTTTTACTTATCATACCCAGCAGGCTCATTTCCATTTATCATTATCTTCTTGCCAGTCCTCATCAACAACTTCTTAGCCCTGATGCTCAGAAGTGAAAGTTACCACTTTATGTCCATCTCTTCAAGATCATCAGGATGCATCTCTTGAAGATCTTCAAAAGTTAGTATGGACCCATTGTGTTGAGATGTAAGAAAAGCACACCCAATTGTTTCATCTAAAATAGTTTTGGTACTACTGGAAGTACTAGCAGTACCAAAGTTTGTGTTGGCAGTACCTTCTTCTCTGCCATCTTTTTCTTCATCAACAACCTTTGAGATGCTTGGAGATGAAACAAAAGCCATATTTCCTGAGCTTGACCCAGTAGTCTTCTTTACTTCATGCTCTACTATTTTGAAATTGTTGTAGAGATCATTAAGACTCATCTGATCAATATCTGGCTTGTTTTTCCAGACAATGACATGCATGAACCATTCTGTGGGTAAACTCCTAAGAAATTTGGAGTTTAAATCTTCTTGAGTTATCATCACTTCATGGATGGCTAACTGGCTTGAAAGCTTCTGAAGTCTATTGAACATACTGTCCAAAGACTCATTTGTTGTGGCTGTGAAGTTCTCAAACTGCTGTTTGAGGAGTGTTTTCTTTTTTTTCTTGGTAGCATCATTACCACCAAATCTAGCCACAATAGCTTCAAAAAGGGTTTTAGCATCTTTGTATTTGTTAAAGATCAAAAGCTGATCATTTGGAATATCAGTAACATACTCCTACCTTTTAGATCATTTCGCTTCTGAATTCTTTCTTCTGCATTTGATGGGTGTTCTTGTATTTGTGTTACAAGAGCATCGTTTACTGTTGTAGTGGTGATTGAAGGTTTTAATGAGTTGCCTCCTTCAATGATCTCCCAAAGTGCATAGTCCTGCACTTGAAAGTATTGTTCCACCCTTAGTCGCCACATATCAAACTCATTTTGCTTGAGTAATGGAAGTTTAGCTGCAACATTTGTTTGAATATGTTCAACATCCATTGTTCTTTTAATTTGTAAATATCAGCCTAGCTCTGATACCACTTGTTGAAAACTTTAAAGAACAAGGGAACTAACTACTTATAAGTTTTCTGATCGTTTATGGGCTCAAGGTTGTTAAGCCTTTGATCTAGGATATTGGTTATCACAACAAGGTTTTGTATAATTCACCGTTTGTTATTACTCTTAGCCCCAATGTTACATGATCAATTATAACACGATTACACTCTAATCAGGGATCAAAGATCCTTGAGGCTCCTAACAACAATAACAACATTAGACCCCATGTCCAATGTTCATCAGACCCCACGTCTGATGTTCCCACACACACTCTTTAAGTGCTTTACATTTTAACACAACTTTGTGTTGTAATTTGAGAGTACTAAGCACTTTGGTGATCACTAATCACATAGTGACACACTTTTATCTAAGGGGTATGATCTTCCTTTTATAACATAAGGAGATCATTATAAACTTGATAAGTCTTTAGTCATCCACTCGCTTTTACATGTGTCAAGTCAATAAGATACAACTTGTATCTTGAGTGTTCAACTTGATGACTTGATAAAATATCTAGATATTATATTTGTATAAACATGACTCATACAAAATAATATCTTCTTCGTTCTTATCTTTATAGCAGCAGAGTGACTCATTGATTCAGCAGCACCTTCATTTGAACTAGCAGCAGGTTGTTACACTAGCAGCAGTCTCATTTTGTACTAGCAGTACCTTGTTGTACTAGCAGTACCTTTGTGTTGAACTAGCAGTACCTTTGAGTTTGCACTGGCAGTACCTTGCTTGTGAATCAGCAGTACCTTGTTGGTCTAGCAGTACCTTGCTCTTAGACCAGCAGTACCATAAAATACACTAAGAGTACTGATGAGTGGCCTTTTACTCATCATTTTATACCAGAAAAACCCCACAAAAACGACCAAAAACACCCAAATGGACCATATATTGTTACAAATATCCTTGGATTGTGTTTTTTGTGTTTCAGGTACAAAAGGATTGAAAACGAGGCAAATATGGACAAAACCGAGCGTGATATGGAAAAGAGCCGAAACCTGAAGCCGGAAAAGACATTTTTCACTTGGATTTTTATTCGAGCTCAAAAATTCCAAAAATGGCCCTTGGATTATTTCTACTTGACACTATTGGTCCCTAGATTATCTTTGAAGAAGTGGCAGATTTAGTCCTTGAAGTTAACACATTTACATCTTTGGTCCTTGTGTTTAATATCCACATTATCCTAACTCTGAAAAAAAAAAAAAAAAAAAACAATAACACAACCGGATCCACACTTCACTAAATGCAACAACCAAGCCCACTCTCCCCTAAACCCACAGCCCATGAACAAATACCCAGCCCATCCTACCCTAGACCCGATCCAACCCATCTTCTAATAATAATAACAACCGGGGTCAAAATCCCCTTTTTCAGTCAAATCCCTAATTAAAAATCCAAACGAACCCTAATTCCCCTCTCCTTCTTCTTCTCTTAATCCTTCAACCTCCCACCTTTTCTCTAAACCTTCTGTTAATCCTTCCCCATCACTTTCATCTCTTCCACCTCACACTACCCTCCAAAACAATCACATGGACGTGTCTATGGTCCCCCACTCCACCTCATCGATCCGAAACAACCAAGTAAATCCAACGGCTCAAGATCAAGAGATTGGGGAGCAAGCAAAAATCTACGGCCATCAAAGTAGCACAAAGGCACGATGAGGGACACACTCACACAACAAACACACAAGAGAACTAGGGTTTTTCGTATTTTTTAGTATAAATAGTAGTCGAGTAGGAGCAGTAGAATTTTTTTCTAGGTTTATTTTAGCGTTTTTTTCCGAAGGTACCTTGTATTTTATTTTTTAAGTTGTAATTTACTCTTGTTTTAATTTAAGTCGAGTTTCTTTGTTTTGTTTATTTTTTTGTTTTAATCACTGCTTATCTTTGCTTATTTGCTTTTTAATTTCTGCGTATTCAGATTAATATTCTTGTATTAATTTCTGCGTATCTTTGCTTATCTTTGCTTATCTTTGTTTATTTTTTGTTTTTAATTTCTGCGTATTAATTTAGTTATGTTTTGATTAGTGTATGTTTGACTTTTTGTGTTATTATTGTTAGTTAATTTTGGTAGTTTGCTTATTATTGTCAATTTTTGGAAGTAGTCATACGGGTATGATAATATCAGCGTTATAAAATCAGTATTATTGTCATGATAAAATCAGTCTTTCTATTGTCATGATCTATGCTAAGCTTGTTGCTTTAAGCTTCTAAAAGAAAGTCAGGATTTTGGATTTTGCTATTGAGTTTGATTGTTTATTTGCATTTTGTTTATGTTGGCTTATTACTAGGCTGTGTTTGAATTTTGTGTTTGTGTTTGATAAAGGTTTTAAGAAAATCAAGAAAAAAAAAATTAAAAACAAAAACTGCCATTCCTGGGGTTCGAACCCAGGACAGCAGACACACAAACAAGCAACCTTACCACTGCACTCTACAATCTTTTTAGTTAAACCTTACAAAATTTAACTTAAAACCTTTTAGTTTTTTTTCTTTTCCCTTTTTAGCTTATAAGAACTGTTGGCTTATTTTCGGCTTATTTAAAAAAGCATTTTCACTTTTTATATTTTTCATAGCTCAAGTTTAGTATAAAGTATTTTAGGAAAAATTTTCAGAATTTTCTTTTTCCATTTAGTATTTTTAATCAATTATTTTCTTTTAAATAGTTTTTAATTTATAAAAAATTATTAAAAAATCAAAAAAAAAATATTTTTCTTTTTTCCAAAATTTTCTTTTTATATTTAAGTCGTAGGAAAATTATTTTGGTACTCGTAGGGTTAATTTATAAATATTTTGACGTTTTTACTCGTTCGTTGTTTACCGTTCGCGTTTATTAATTTTCGTTTTATTTAAAAACTAAAACAAACTCTCGTCTTTTCAAGCACTTTAATTACGAACCGAAAATGATATTCTCAATTTCACGCCTCGTTGGGACCTCGACCCGGGTATTCACTTATCCGGTTATTATAACTTGATTTTTGCGTTGAACCGTTCCTCGTTGACTTTTCTTCGTGAGAGGTTTAGCTTGTGACGCGTTTCGGTCGATTATCATTTTGGCGCCGCTGCCGTGGAGGTGTGTTGCGACAATATCGTCACGGTTTGACGATTAGTGACTTGAAGAACCTTCCTCGTGAAGTTTCGTAAATATCTTGTAAATATTTTCTATCCAAAATCCAAAAAAATTAAAAAATCCAAAAAACCCAAAAATATTCTTCTTTCTTAATGTTCTTGGTGCATGCGCACACGTTCTTCTTCGTCATCGAGTCCCTTTCTTGAACTCGTCGCAATTCCGCGAAGACGTAATCATAGACGTGCTGCCTCATTAGTCGAACCCGAGATTCGTACTAATCCCGATCCTCCCATTGTCATAATGGCGGAGAATCGCACCATGCTTGAGCTTCTCCAAGCACCCACCGAGGGTTATGGAGATGCTATTGTTGTTCCCCCGATCGTTGCCGATAATTTCGAACTTAAACCGGCATTACTATCCTTAGTAACGTCGAATCAATTTTACGGTTTCGAGAGGGATGATCCTCATTCCCACATTCGATGGTTTAACAAAATTTCATCTACCGTCAAATGTAGGAATGTTCCTCAAGAAGCAATTAAATTGCTTCTCTTTCCTTTCTCTCTCGAGGGGGCAGCCCGGACTTGGCTTGAAAAACAACCCCCTCGTTCTATCTTAACATGGGAAGATTTGGTGTCGAAATTTGTGAACGAATTCTTTCCCCCTTCTAGAACCACAAGTCTTAAAATGAAATTACCAAATTTACTCAAAAATTTGATGAATCATTTAGTGAAGCGTGGGATCGTTTCAAAGAATTGCTTCGCAAATGTCCTCACCACGGATTTTCTGAGTTGCATCAAATTGATACGTTTTACAATGGATTGAACCAAACTGACCAAGATTCTCTAAACGCCGCCTCCGGTGGTTATATATTGAATCGAACTACGCGTGATGCTTTGTCCATCATCGAGAACAAGTCAAAGGTTCGCACTTCACGAAGCAAGCCGGTTGTTTCTCAAGTGAGTGTTTCACCTTCTACTTCACATTCGATGAATACTTCTAGCACGGATGCTAAAATTGACAAGCTCACGGATGCAATTCAAGCTTTGGTTTTCTCTAATCAGAAAAATCCTTCTTCTTCTTCTACCATCTCTTCTACCCCACAAGTTTCTCCACCCGCTCAAGTCAAAGCGGTGGAAGAAAGTTGTGTTACTTGTGGTGGTCCTCATGCTTATTACAATTGTACCGCCACCGATGGCCGTCCTTTTGAAATCAATGCCGTAGCCGGGTCTTACAACCAAGGAGGTACTCAATACCGTCCTCAAGGTGACTCGAGCTATCGTGCTAGCTATCAAGCAGGACCACCCGGTTTTCCTCAAAACAATCAAAACCGATTAAATCAAAACCAAAGTAGGGGGCAAAATGTTCCATATCAAGCCCCTACTAACCAATACCCGACCCAAGGGGTCAATTACAATCAAGGGTATCAAGCTCAAAATTACCCAGCCCCAATTGCTCCCTCTAATGATCTTTCAAATTACATTAAAACAAATTATGTAAAAATGAGGGCTATGCAAAATCAAATCACAAATTTGAAAAATGAATTTGAAAATTCAATGATTAAGCAAGGTAATGAGCTCAAAAGCAAAATTGATCAATCTCAAACAAAGATTGAAAGTATGTTTGATACCCTTATCAACCAATTTCACCAAGCTTCATCCTCAGGAACTCTCCCGGGTAATACAATTCCTAACCCGAAGGGTGAATTGAAAGCCATTACCACTCGAAGTGGTGTAGCTTAAGAGGGACCCACGGTACCAACTACTACTTCTTCTTCTTCTACAAAAGTAGTTGACCGTGAGACCGAGGTGACCAAGGACACGGAACTTCCTACTAATAATGGAAGTCCCGAAAACGTCCAACATACGGTTGTCCCGATGCAGGAGCCAAAAGTTACTCCCGTTAAGTCTCAACCTAAACTTTCTATCCCATACCCATCTAGACTTAATGACCAAAAGCTCCGCGAAAAAGCTAGTATTCAAATGGAAAAATTCTTCCAAATCTTTCAAGAATTGCATTTCGATATAAGCTTCGCGGATGCTTTACTTCTGATGCCTAAGTTTGTTTCCACCATCAAGAGTTTATTGAGCAACAAGGAAAAATTAATTGAATTAGCAAAAACTCCGTTAAATGAACACTGCTCAGCGGTTCTCCTAAAAAAGCTTCTGGAAAAGCTTGGAGATCCCGGAAAATTCCTCATTCCATGTGAATTTCCGGGGATGGTTGAATGTTGCGCCTTGGCCGATCTTGGTGCAAGCATCAACCTAATGCCGCTCTCTGTTTGGAAAAAACTTTCTCTGCCCGAATATACCCCCACTTGCATGACCCTCGAGCTTGCGGACCGGACCATAACCCGTCCACTTGGAATAGCCGAGGATGTCTTTGTCAAGGTTGGGAAATTCCATTTTCCCGCCGATTTTGTGGTGGTTGATTTTGATGCTGACCCCCGGGTTCCTCTAATTCTCGGAAGATCATTTTTGAGGACCGGGCGGGCTTTGATTGACGTGTACGGAGAAGAAATAACTCTAAGAGTTGATAATGAAAAAGTCACGTTTCAAATCAATCAGAACTCTAAACCGCTAACCACCAAAAGCAACGTTGCTATGGTTAATCAAAAATCTGATCCCGTAATCACTTCCAAAAGAAGTGATTCAATTCTTTCAAGATTTGCGGTTAAGAGTATGTCAGAAAAACGTGTTGAGCTCAAAGCTCTAAAAATTACTCCCGGTTCAAGAAAATGGTTTGCAAGTTGTTCCGCGGATGTTAAGAGTATTCTTGATGATGATGAATCAGATTCGGAGATCACAACGGAAGTGGTGGAAATTGCTAGCTCTAAGAGCACACCACTTGTCCCACCTCCGGAATCGATTTATAGAATTGAGATTGTTGAACCAAACCTTTCCGACTCTTCCCATCCTTCTCCTCCGATTGAGGAAAGTGATCTCTCGAGGGAAGAGCTCGATGTGTTCTTTGATGATGCTCCAATTTCGCCGGAAATTGTTGAGACCGATAGTGATCCAGGGGAAGATGTCTTGAAATTTGATGAACCATTATTTCCCCCGGAAGATGTTAAAGAAAAGCTTCCTAAATCCGTTCAAGTTGTTGATTCTAAATCAGAAGAACAAAGTAGTGGCAGTACCACTTCTAGTATTGATTCTCTTCTTGAGGAGTTCGCCGATGAACTCGCTCACATCGATCCAATCCCACCGGGGGATGAGGACGATGACTTTGATTTTGAATCTGACTTAAGAGAATTGGAATTTTTGATGAACCGTGATCCGTCTAAATGTGATTCTTATCCCGAGGAGTTCGCCGATGAACTCGCTCACGACGATCCACTTCCATCAGATGATGATGATCTTTTCGACTTTCATGCTGATCTTAAAGAAGTCGAAAAACTTTTATACCATTCTCCATCATCTGATTCTTACACCGAGCTTAATGATTTACAAGATGATGATGACCTCTTCGATTTTGGGGCCGATCAAACCGAATGGAGAAATCTTTTATATGGGAAACCTAGTGATGAAAAAGGCCCTAAAATGGAAACCATAATTGAGGATGCTACAATTGTTTCTAATGACTTATCTCCTCATTCTCCCGAGGATGATTTCCTTTTCTCCATTGAGTCTCCCATCGAGTACCCTGCTGAGTTTTCTTGTGAAGAAAAAGTGTTTAATCCAGGCATACTCGATGATGGTAAAATTCATCCTTTGATGAAATTGACTCTTGATAAGAATTTAAAGTTTCCCGCCTCATCTAAGGAACTTTTAATTCTGGAGAAAAATGATTCCCCTCTACTTCTTTCCCCTCTACTTCTTTCTGGTCAAAAACTCCCGTTCTGCATGGAGTTGTCTCTGATTGAAACTTTACTATCGTTCCCAGCCGGAAACGAAGACAAAGTTTTTGACCCCGGCATCACCGCTTTTATCTTCTGAAGCCGTGGGTATCTCATCGGAGTGGAACTTTCATATGCTTCAATGTTTATCCAAACATCTTGAATGAAAGTCCGATTGAGATTATCTCTTCCACTTGCTCCCCCAAGGACAATTAAATACGGGGTCGAGTCAAGCTCATGTGACTCGGTTACCAAAAACAAGCGCTTCTTGGGTGGCAACCCATGCTTATCCTTCTATCTTCTTTCTATTTTCTGAAACTAAGTGTGGGGGAGTTCCTCTACTTGTGCTTTGTGGTTGTATGTTTGCCTCTGTTTTCAGGATTCCCATAGATTGTGATGATTGACGCGCCTGTTTTCAATCCAGCCGCCCAATATCCTATCTTTGTGTTTATGCTTATCCAGGGATATCTTAAAAATCCTTTTTGTGAAAACCAAGATTTCTTTTCCATACTTATATTGTAGTGTTTCCTTTTTACGTTCTATAGTGTCGGCTTAGGCCGGTACTTTGAATATTGAGGGCAATATTCATTTCTAAGTGTGGGGGGGGGGGGAATTCTTGCAAATTTTGACCAAATTTTAAAAAAATTTCACAATTTGTACCTACTAGTCCTCTAGCAACCCCCGTTTTGACCAAAAATTTTAAAATTTTTATCATATTTTGCATCAAAAAGAAGTGCTTCGCACAATAAAAAAATAATTTGCTATACATTAATACTTCGGTATTAGTGGAAGTTTAGACTTGATTAGGCTAGAACAAGGGGAATCCCGACTCTGCTAGAGTGTTGATCTAGCTGCTACCCTTAACGTTTAGGCTAAGTTTTTGCGAATTGTGCAAATGAAAATGCTAAGCGTGGAGTAGTTGGTTCTCTTTAGAGCTTATATAAGTAATCTATGGCTTTTCCTCCCAGAAGATCCTAATCTGACTAAAATTAGTGCTATTTTCAAACTTTTGAACGCAAAAAACCGTTTTTGTTAAGCAAATAAATTTTTATACAATCTTGATTTAGAGTACTAGTTCAAAGTTTTATTTAAATTTTGGAACAAGCATACTTTCTTAAAAACATAATAAGAACGCAAAATGAAAGTGAGCAATTGCTTGAAAGTTGCAAAAGTTAAAGTTTTAAGTATGAATAAATAAGTGCTCTAAGCTACGGATTCGAGATCGGGCCTTGGATCCTTATTTCCGAAAGGCGTTTAGGTCTTGGCTACCCTCTTGCACCGGCCCTTGGACCTCTAGTTCAGGAATGTGTGAGGTCTTGGTCTAACCACCTTGGATCCTCATTTCAGGAATGTCTAGAGTCTTGGAACACTCCGTTGTAACGGCCCTTGGATCCTTTATTCCGGAAGGTGTAAGGTCTTGGAACTAAACCGTGAAGCTCCGTCGTTTAGGGTACGCAAGTAAAAAGTTAAGGTAAAAAAAAAAAAAAAAAAAAAATGTTTATGAATAAGTGTGAGAAACTTGCTTCTTCTTAAATTTAAATCGAAAGTTGAACTAGTATTCGTCGATATTGTCTAAAAGTTGGACGGTGATTTAGAAATTGTTGACTTCAAAGATCCCGTGAGCTCCGATACTATTCTCGAGGGTGTAAAAACCTAGCCTCCTAAGTTTACTAAGGATAAGCTGAGAAGAAAGTCGCTACATGGAGTGATCTCACCTTTGAATCTCTAATTTCTAAATCATTGTCGGTTTTTAACCCTAATAAATGTCGATTTTTACGATCAAAACTTTGAAAACAAGCACACACACCTAACTTATGAATAATTGTGGGAGTGAAAAGTTAAGTCTCGGCTTACATAGGTTGCTAATATAAGTAGCGTTAGCATTTTACAAAAACGTTTGCACAAGGGCTTTTAGACTTAGTTGGGAAGTATAAAAAGAGGATGACGATTACAATTCCCCGGAGTCACCCATTTTGTGTGAATCCCGTTCCATGATGCCACTTTTGAAAATCAAGAATATTATTTACGTTTGTTCTCGTTTAAATTATTTGCATTTTATAATAAAGTCAAAATGGGATAGCCTTGATATTTTTGATCCTTTCATTACTTTATATGATCGGATTCCTAGGGACTAGCAATTGCTTAGTGTGGGGGATTGATGAGTGGCGTTTTACTCATCATTTTATACCCGAAAAACCCCACAAAAACGACCAAAAACACCCAAATGGACCATATATTGTTACAAATATCCTTGGATTGTGTTTTTTGTGTTTCAGGTACAAAAGGATTGAAAACGAGGCAAATATGGACAAAACCGAGCGTGATATGGAAAAGAGCCGAAAGCTGAAGCCGGAAAAGACATTTTTCACTTGGATTTTTATTCGAGCTCAAAAATTCCAAAAATGGCCCTTGGATTATTTCTACTTGACACTATTGGTCCCTAGATTATCTTTGAAGAAGTGGCAGATTTAGTCCTTGAAGTTAACACATTTACATCTTTGGTCCTTGTGTTTAATATCCATATTATCCTAACTCTGAAAAAAAAAAAAAAAAAAAAAAAAAAAAAAAAAAAACACAACCGGATCCACACTTCACTAAATGCAACAACCAAGCCCACTCTCCCCTAAACCCACAGCCCATGAACAAATACCCAGCCCATCCTACCCTAGACCCGATCCGACCCATCTTCTAATAATAATAACAACCGGGGTCAAAATCCCCTTTTTCAGTCAAATCCCTAATTAAAAATCCAAACGAACCCTAATTCCCCTCTCCTTCTTCTTCTCTTAATCCTTCAACCTCCCACCTTTTCTCTAAACCTTCTGTTAATCCTTCCCCATCACTTTCATCTCTTCCACCTCACACTACCCTCCAAAACAATCACATGGACGTGTCTATGGTCCCCCACTCCACCTCATCGATCCGAAACAACCAAGTAAATCCAACGGCTCAAGATCAAGAGATTGGGGAGCAAGCAAAAATCTACGGCCATCAAAGTAGCACAAAGGCACGATGAGGGACACACTCACACAACAAACACACAAGAGAACTAGGGTTTTTCGTATTTTTTAGTATAAATAGTAGTCGAGTAGGAGCAGTAGAATTTTTTTTTCTAGGTTTATTTTAGCGTTTTTTTCCGAAGGTACCTTGTATTTTATTTTTTAAGTTGTAATTTACTCTTGTTTTAATTTAAGTCGAGTTTCTTTGTTTTGTTTATTTTTTTGTTTTAATCACTGCTTATCTTTGCTTATTTGCTTTTTAATTTCTGCTTATTCAGATTAATATTCTTGTATTAATTTCTGCGTATCTTTGCTTATCTTTGCTTATCTTTGCTTATCTTTGTTTATTTTTTGTTTTAATTTCTGCGTATTAATTTAGTTATGTTTTGATTAGTGTATGTTTGACTTTTTGTGTTATTATTGTTAGTTAATTTTGGTAGTTTGCTTATTATTGTCAATTTTTGGAAGTAGTCATACGGGTATGATAATATCAGCGTTATAAAATCAGTATTATTGTCATGATAAAATCAGTCTTTCTATTGTCATGATCTATGCTAAGCTTGTTGCTTTAAGCTTCTAAAAGAAAGTCAGGATTTTGGATTTTGCTATTGAGTTTGATTGTTTATTTGCATTTTGTTTATTTTGGCTTATTACTAGGCTGTGTTTGAATTTTGTGTTTGTGTTTGATAAAGGTTTTAAGAAAATCAAGAAAAAAAAATTAAAAACAAAAACTGCCATTCCTGGGGTTCGAACCCAGGACAGCAGACACACAAACAAGCAACCTTACCACTGCACTCTACAATCTTTTTAGTTAAACCTTACAAAATTTAACTTAAAACCTTTTAGTTTTTTTTCTTTTCCCTTTTTAGCTTATAAGAACTGTTGGCTTATTTTCGGCTTATTTAAAAAAGCATTTTCACTTTTATATTTTTCATAGCTCAAGTTTAGTATAAAGTATTTTAGGAAAAATTTTCAGAATTTTCTTTTTCCATTTAGTATTTTTAATCAATTATTTTCTTTTAAATAGTTTTTAATTTATGAAAAATTATTAAAAAATCAAAAAAAAATATTTTTCTTTTTTCCAAAATTTTCTTTTTATATTTAAGTTGTAGAAAAATTATTTTGGTACTCGTAGGGTTAATTTTTAAATATTTTGACGTTTTTACTCGTTCGTTGTTTACCGTTCGCGTTTATTAATTTTCGTTTTATTTAAAAACTAAAACAAACTCTCGTCTTTTCAAGCACTTTAATTACGAACCGAAAACGATATTCTCAATTTCACGCCTCGTTGGGACCTCGACCCGGGTATTCACTTATCCGGTTATTATAACTTGATTTTTGCGTTGAACCGTTCCTCGTTGACTTTTCTTCGTGAGAGGTTGACTTGCGAGTTGTTCGACCGACTGTCAAGTACCTTTCTTGAATTGGCAGTACCATGTATTTTGCTTATCATTCAGTATTCTATATGTTTCATTCTTCTTGTTTTTGATCATCAAATCTATGGAATATTTAATTTCTTACAATCTTCCCCTATTTGATGATTACAAAACAAACACTTTCTTGTACGAATTTCTCTAGACGAAGTAGAGAAATTGAGATAACTAAATCTCACCATGAATGAAACTATACTGACTTCCCCTTAATCTATGCTATCCACCACGTCTCTTCCCCTTTTTGTTATCAACAAATAGAAAAAGTATACAAATATGATTTTTACAACTACAAACTAATACTAATCAATAGTAGTAAGAATCAATAACTTTCCCTTGTGGTGTTGCACAAATACAATAAATGGTTATACATCTTTAACATTGAAGCTTCCCCTGAAACTAATATGTTAACCATTCGAATCTCCATTCTGTAGGCTTTTATGACTGATGAAGAAAAACCAACCATTACCAACTTGTTGATGAAGTTGAATAAACCAATCTTGTGTCCTATATCTTGTACTAAAACTGAATTTGAATCTTGACTAAATCCTCATTTCCTATGAGACACTGAGCGCGACAAAGCAACTCCTTTAAGTGATAGTTAACTAGGTCTTCGTCCATCCTCCCCTTGACCTATGAAAACTAGATTTAACAAGTCGTAATCATATGAAATTGTAGCAAAAACAAGTTATCTTTTCTTCCAAAGATATGACAAAACACAATCTTGAAGAATACAACCTCAACTTCAAATAAGCAACAAATAACCTTTTTCACCAATAATAAATTGATAAACAAGCCTTTATATCTTTTAAGAACCAACTCTCTTCTGTGTGTGATTCTTCCCCTATGTGTGTGTAAACCAAGAAAGAAAAACCAAAAATTCGATAATACCTCAACTGTTTCTGCAGCAGTTTTCAACGATGCATATCTTGCAACTTAAGGCTCAGATTGAAGATCCCTTCCGTGAGAATCTACCTTGATATACCAAGAACCTTCAACAAAAATTTCAGCCCAATCCAACGGTTAACGAAGGAGTTATAGCCTTTTCAAAACTGCTGTGCAGAAAGTTGCGAAAAATTAAGCAAAAACGAATTTTTCTTCTTTCTTTAGCTAAAACCTTTTCTTTTCCTAAATCCAGAGCCCCCTGCTCTGATACCACTTGTGGAAAGGTTGATTGTTGCACAAACACTTGGGATGTGAATCTTAGTAACGTGTTTGGGATATTTATGTATGAATGTGTTTAGCATGCGGAATCTACTACAACACACTTAAAAGAACACAAGGTGGTGAGTTATGTAAACGTGAGGATGTAATGAACAAGGAACACAACTTTAGTTAACACAAAACGATTCAATATTATTGATGAAATAATACGGATGATCTAACTATCACCGGGATTACAAAGTAATCTTGAATCTTAGATTGTAAAAAGGATTTGTGAGTTGAGTAACTAAGTTACTTGAGAGATAGTTCAGCTTTGGTTAATAGTTGGAAAGATACATGCATGAAGGAGTGACTTAGGGAACCTTTTATACGATAAGGCACCCTAATTACAAGTTGTCAAGTGGTTGAATATAATATGTTACTTTGACTATTCTAGCCTACAATTAAATACAACTACCAATGTACAACTCTGCAATATTCTTCTGTGAACCACAGAAGACTAAACAACTTCTACATAACGTATAACAATGTACAAAGACCAATAATTCCACTAAATATCTATTACAAAATATCTAACAACTTGACATAATGCTTGGCAGGATCTTTATCAACTAGCAGTACCTTTTACCCAGAAGGTACTATTAGTACATCTTCATACTCTTCAAAATCAACTAGCAGGCTCTTTGACATCTTTGGCAGGCTCTTTGACTTGAATATTTTATTCCCAACAGAAACCTACTAAATATGGAAAGTTACTAAATAAGGAAAGTTACTAAAAATGGAAAGCCGACTAAAATGAGAAATTCTATTTAAGATAAGTTATTAATAAGACGATCATAAATTCGTGTAGATTCGCTGAAGATGGAGTTTGCTTCTGGTCTTTATGTTTCTAGTTGTGTTGTCACTTGCGGTCTAAGGTACATATATTCTACCCTTTTTCAGTAAGGGTGCTTTCGTTCTCATGACTTTCTTGATCTTGATTCATTAGGATTCCCTAAGCCATTGCTATGTTCCCTTATACATTGATTCGTTCTTCATGATTCATTTGACGTTCGTTCATTATGATTCTTGGGATATGTGCTTGCTAGAATTTGTTCGTTACCCTGTGATATTAGTATTCGAATCACTTTACACTTAGAAGGTTCATTTGATTTTGGTGACTAGATGTGAAAACCTTTCTTAATTATATCATGGAAATGTTTTGAGAAAAACTATTTTTAAAATGATGTTTACGAACGATGCGATACCACTTTTATATGGAATTTTGCTATCTTTAATGAAAACTAATTTTAAAAACTACTTTTATGCAAACCGTTATTAAAGATCATTTTTATGAAAAGCATTTGATTAAGATTTTTTTAAATAAACCATTTGATTATGAACCATCGATTATGAACCTTTGATACTTTGAGGACTTGACATTTGACCCTGATATGATTCCCTTATTGACTCATGACTTTCATTGTATGATTGTACCATTCTTAGGGGGTCATTTAAGCCCTAAATCGTATTTATTTGATCAAATATTGCCCTAAATCGTTCCTTTTGTCATTTTAGGTACTTTGGAGAAGAAATCTGGAAAAGGAAGCATTTTGGACGTTTTTGGAGCATAAAAGTGAAGAAAACGACAAAGTCTCCAAAGCTGCTGGAAAAGTACACATGACGACGTCAAGGATTGCTCCTGACGGCGTCAAGGCTTGGCAAAAGAGGTGGATATGACAAATACACGTGACGCGCCAGAAAGTTTTACAATGGAAAGTCTGACGGCGTCACCCTTTAAGGTGATCAAGGCCATCACGGTTTAAGTTAAAGAGAGACGGCGTCAAGCACAATCCTGACGGCATCAACCCTTGATAGGCCAGAGCGGATTTTGGAGGATTAAAGAGGGACGGCGTCAGGAAGACCATCCGGGAACCCTAGCCGCGGCGAGGTGACGGCGTCACCTCCTATAACGTGACGCCGTCAGCCACTAAACTCTATATATAGTTTTGCAATTTTTATTCATAGTGTGCAACTTTGTGAGGAGAAACCCTAAGATGAATTTTCTGCCATTTTTAAGGGTTTTATACCCTTGGATCTCCCATGTTTAATTGAAGATAAGTAATCACTTAATCAATCAATATGTCTATGTGTTGTTTGATTATATCTTGTTCTTGTCTTTTAATTAACATGCTAGGCTAGATTTATCTTGTGTTTGCTTAGATCTAATGAAACCTAACTATTGATTATTAGTTGTTGGTGTGTTATTAATTGTATTGGATGATTGTTTATCGATGTTAGGCTTAAGAAAACTGGCTAACCTCCTATACGGTAACTTGCTTGAACGTCTTAAGAAACATGAACCAATGCGTACTAGGTTTATTTGGTTGTATTTAATGCATGAGCGAATTCTAGTGATCCCATGTTAGGAGCTTCTTAGCCGGCTCGACATAGGAGTGAAGTAGGAGCTTGTAGAGTTGGGGAAGTACGTACGCCACCCCACGATTGGTATTAAGGAATACACCCGTCATCCACGCAATTAATACACATTAATCAACCGGTGAAAGATAGTTAGGGAGTAAGGAAGTCTAAGTAAACACATTTCTCCCCATATAAGTTCCACAACCTTTTCATTTTCAGTTATTTTATTTTATTTGCATTTGTAGTTATTTGGGTTAGTTGACTAGCAACTAATTCCGCCCACTCCTTCAAACCCGAGATTTTACTTGCTTTACATAAAATATAAAAATACAAAAAGAATCTTCCCTCACCCTTAGACCTATTAGAGTAGTTTTTCAATCCTAACGACACTATTCCCCTAGAGAACGATCAATCCCCCGGTACTTGCCACTACACTATACTACATCGGTCAGGTACACTGCCTGGTGGGGATTGCATGCCTCTTGAGATCCCTCGAGAGGTAAAACCTGTTGTAAGGTCGCAAAACCACGCATCAAGTTTTTGGCGCCGCTGCCGGGGAGTAGTTATTGCTTAGGTTGAAATTTATTTTTATTAGGTCTACTCACTAGATTCCTTTCTAGTGAGATTTTTATTTTATTTTTCTAGGATTTCTTGTAGTCTATCTTTTTCTTTGTGCCCTTTGTTTGTAAAACCATTTTCATTTGTCACTATGATGGATGAAATTCCATTTAGATCATTGACAATAGATGAACAATTATATTTCACCAATAGATTTGTTTCCTATCATTCCTATGAATTTTTGTGTGATCTTTGTGATTTCCAAAAGGAGTTAGGGGTAAGGTTAGATGGGTTTAATTAATTCTATGCATGTGAGATTTCTATTAGACGAGCATTATCTGGATCAATTCCTTTTAGTCAGGCCCTTTGGATGAATTTTGAGGAAAGCTTCCTAACCATGACCCATAAGTGGAACGAATTGGTGGATTCGTATGAGCAAAGAGACCTAGTTTCTAAGAACATGGACTTAGAATCAAACCAAGATTCTGAGATGGTTAGTGTTGAACTACCTAGTTGCATGAGTGGGATAGATTTCACCAAAACACATGATGAACATATAGGTGATATAGATACTATAGAGAATGAGGTTAGAAATGTAAGCCCACCAAGTACCCCACAAGTCCTACCATCATTTGAGGCACACACACCACCCATGACTTACCCGGAAGAAGTAGAAGAGACTATAGGAACCCCAATAGAGGTAGAGCCCTTGGACCAAACAAAACTAGAAGAAATAGGTTTGAATACTTGTAGTCATAACCTTTCTTTTAGTTCTATGGAAGTTCCTAGTTTTGATGAACCGGAGCCTCAACCGAGACCCTTACCCAATTTTCTATCCTTGGATGAAAAGTTAGGAATTAAAATAGGTCCCGATCCACCCATCAAACCATATAGTCTGGGTAGTGTTACGCTGAAGATAGTAGACTCTAAGCCTTGTAGAGCGGAAGCTGACATAGGAGTGAACCATAACCTTTCATACTTACATCACCCATTCATGATTAATCACAAGAAACACTATGGGTTTAAACCGGGTTTATTAGGTCAAGATGGATTCCCAACTAGGAATCTCTCGAAGTTGATAGAAGATGATCCCTTTTTAGGAGAAAACTTTAATTCACCCATTGACCAAAGTGAACTAGGTAAGGTTATGATGAAAGGAGCACACCCCTTTGAGTATATAATTCATCCACCACTCTTTCCTCACGCGGCATACTTCCACCAAGATGGTGTGTATCGCTACTATCATCCGCACTTAATCCTAAGTGTAGGAAAAACCTCTCCTTTATCCGTTAAATAAGGGTAGAGTCAGGCTCGTGACTCGAACAAAAAAAAGCGCTTCTTGGGAGGCAACCCAAGCTTTATTTGCTTTGTGTGTTTTATTTATTTGTTTGTTTGATTTTATTTGCTTCCGTATGTATGTTTAATTTTTATTACTATTGATTCATGTTCGAAACTAAATTGTGAAAATGCTTTATTTTGTTTTTAACTTCGTCTTAACTACATATAAAGGTATTTTGCAAAAGTTAAGTGTAAGGGAAATCCAAATCGGTTTATTAGAACAAATGAACATGAATCATAACAATAATAAATTAACATACATATTAGTAACTGTTTGAGTCAAATGCTTGTATCGAGTCATAATGATGTTTTGCAGGAATTCCAGGAAGTAAGGTATAGGTTTTTCCAGAAATTTTCCGGAAACTTAACATGAGAATTCTGTCAGATCATTTCTGACGGCGTCAGGCCTTACAACCTGACGGCGTCAGGTTTTAATTTTCTGAAATTTTTGAAAGTTTTGTTATCATAAAAAGTTTTTATTAAATCTCTAACTTATAAACTCCAGGAATCTGCAAAATAATCATTCCACAAGCATTATATCCTTATATAGATTTATCCCGCCGATGCTATGCAGGTTTTCGTGTTTGTTTTCTCAGGTTTAACAGGTTATTTTGGACAAGGAAATGTATGTGGAATCTAGCTTTTGGCGATGCCTTAGTCTTGAAGCTTCTACTTTCTCTTGGAAGAAGATCTAACCATGTTACCTCTTTATCCACCAAACGAATCAGGGGAGTATTTGATTTCATTCTTTTACCTTATTTACTTTTACATCTTGTTATTTGAACATTGGGGACAATGTTCATCTTAAGTGTAAGGGGGGGTAAAGTACGATACTTTAGAGAATGCTATTGCACTTGATTTTTGTTTGTTTAATGGTAGATGTGTAATAAAACTGAGAGAAATACCTGTTAAGGCAATTTTAGTGCCAAATTTAAAATTTTTTACAACATATAGGAGTGAAACTTTGGTCTTAATGAGCGTCTCATGGATAGGAGTTATATGACTAGCACAAAAACCGTACCACTAAAAAAGTTTTCCACCCCCAAATATGTGAGGTTCGCCCTTAGAATTGGTAGGAAAAGCATTTATGCTATGATGTGTGTACCGGTAGCACTTAGATTCTAGAACTTGGTTAGGACCATTCCGAGACCACAAGTGAGACTACATTCGTGTAGTTAGATTTACACATGATAAGAGGCATTAGGATTAACCCATTGTTTTACACCTGTGTTTTTGTTATAATTACATTGGCTACATTGGTCAAGTAATTCTCCCACACCCTTTGCGTTGTACTCATTTTTAGTACACGATACCCCTAGTACACCCCTCAGAGCCTATCTTTTCGTTTCTAACTTTAAGCATTTTACTTAAAGGAAGAATTTGTTACACCCCACTTAAATGTACACCCAAATCGCCTTAGCCTACCTTGTATGCACTCATTTTTAGTGCATTATTGTGACAACATTTGTTTAAACCCCAAGTTTAAATTATCTAATTGATTACATGGTTGCTAAGTCGAGTCATATCCTTGTACATATTTTTTGGGACGATTGGGACTCATGGGTAAAGTACTAGTGTAATGGAGTAATGGGGAAGAACAACATTATTACCCCCATATGTGCTAAATATTTTAAAAGTACTCCAAGTGTTTCGATTACCTTAATTCGAGTCATTAGAATATTTATTTGTAAAGTTATGTAAAAGTTCAAGTGTAAGGGGAATGCAATGCCCCTACGATGTATTATTTTGGATGGTAGGGCAAGAGTGTATGAAAAAAAAATGAAAAAAAATAAAGAAAAATACAAAAAAAAATGAGAAAAAGAAAAGTAGAAAAAACATACGGACTACCATCCCGTTTCATTTTATGTTTATTTTATGTTTTTGTTATTTTTTTCATTAGCTTAAGTCGAGTCTAGTCTTGGCTTAGCAACGCCATATTGTACATGTAATTAATCAAGATCTTTAACTCGCCACCAGTAAAATATCCCTTATCCAACAAAACCGTGTTTATCATATCCCTACAACTCACGTTATAACCCATGTAAAAGCCCTCTTTGATAGTTTATCTTAGGTGCTTACGCCTAGTGGAGGAGGTTTTTGATCCTTTCCCAAGCCTATGGTAATCTATTTGCTATGACAGGTAGTGAGAGATATTATCCATTTTCATTTATGAGATTTACTTTGATGACACCTGAGAGATGTGAGTATCCAAACACTACTTGTGAGGTGCTAGTTTGTAATCTCTGTGCTTATTATGATTAAAGTGGAACGACTATTTGTTGTAATTACTTTTATATTAGCATTAAATGATCCCTAACTTGTATTTTGATTAGAATAAAAGCGCATTTGCTTGAGGACAAGCAAATCTCAAGTGTAAGGGTATTTGATGAAGCGAAAAGTGTACCGCTTTTAGGGGGTCATTTAAGCCCTAAATCATATTTATTTGATCAAATATTGCCCTAAATCGTTCCTTTTGTCATTTTAGGTACTTTGGAGAAGAAATCTGGAAAAGGAAGCATTTTGGACGTTTTTGGAGCATAAAAGTGAAGAAAATGACAAAGTTTCCAAAGCTGCTGGAAAAGTACACATGACGGCGTCAAGGATTGCTCCTGACGGCGTCAAGGCTTGGCAAAAGAGGTGGATATGACAAATACACGTGACGCGCCAGAAAGTTTTACAATGGAAAGTTGACGGCGTCACCCTTTAAGGTGATCAAGGCCATCACGGTTTAAGTTAAAGAGAGACGGCGTCAAGCACAATCCTGACGGCGTCAACCCTGATAGGCCAGAGCGGATTTTGGAGGATTAAAGAGGGACGGCGTCAGGAAGACCATCCGGGAACCCTAGCCGCGGCGTGGTGACGGCGTCACCTCCTATAACGTGACGCCGTCAGCCACTAAACTCTATATATAGTTTTGCAATTTTTATTCATAGTGTGCAACTTTGTGAGAGAAACCCTAAGACGAATTTTCTGCCATTTTTAAGGGTTTTATACCCTTGGATCTCCCATGTTTAATTGAAGATAAGTAATCACTTAATCAATCAATATGTCTATGTGTTGTTTGATTATATCTTGTTCTTGTCTTTTAATTAACATGCTAGGCTAGATTTATCTTGTGTTTGCTTAGATCTAATGAAACCTAACTATTGATTATTGGTTGTTGGTGTGTTATTAATTGTATTGGATGATTGTTTATCGATGTTAGGCTTAAGAAAACTGGCTAACCTCCTATACGGTAACTTGCTTGAACGTCTTAAGAAACATGAACCAATGCGTACTAGGTTTATTTGGTTGTATTTAATGCATGAGCGAATTCTAGTGATCCCATGTTAGGAGCTTCTTAGCCGGCTCGACATAGGAGTGAAGTAGGAGCTTGTAGAGTTGGGGAAGTACGTACGCCACCCCACGATTGGTATTAAGGAATACACCCGTCATCCACGCAATTAATACACACTAATCAACCGGTAAAAGATAGTTAGGGAGTAAGGAAGTCTAAGTAAACACATTTCTCCCCATATAAGTTCCACAACCTTTTCATTTTCAGTTATTTTATTTTATTTGCATTTGTAGTTATTTTGGTTAGTTGACTAGCAACTAATTCCGCCCACTCCTTCAAACCCGAGATTTTACTTGCTTTACATAAAATATAAAAATACAAAAAGAATCTTCCCTCACCCATAGACCTATTAGAGTAGTTTTTCAATCCTAACGACACTATTTCCCTAGAGAACGATCAATCCCCCGGTACTTGCCACTACACTATACTACATCGTTCAGGTACACTGCCTGGTGGGGATTGCAAGCCTCTTGAGATCCCTCGAGTGGTAAAACCTGTTGTAAGGTCTCAAAACCACGCATCATCCATTCTGACATTTATTTAAATGTCTCTGCTATGTTATATTTATGCTTTGCCATGCTTATTTGAGTTACTATCTTGTTTCTCTTGCCATGCTACATTATGATTATGTATGCTATGATAGATCTGTGTCTGAGCTTAACTAGTTGTGGAGGTACCATGACCATGTCTAGGATGGCACCCTAGGCATGACACTCCCGTAGAGGTGTGATAGATCTACGGAGTTCCCCCTTATGTATATGTATTATATCGCGATTCACTATTGGCCAACCTTATGTGTGCTTAGTCTAGTACTGAAGCGTGCGTGCGTATGCTCTAATTTATACCCACGGTATGTCGTTGTGGTTTTAGCAGTATTCAAGTTTTAAATTTATATTTAGCCGACTTATCAATAACACACACACTTTAACGAGCAGTGTACCCGGTCAGTATGAATATAATGGTAAGTAGAGTGTCGATCACTAAGAGTGGAACATATTATCTAGTTATCCTAATCAGTATTTTAATATCTTAAGTTAGCTATACAACCTAATCTAACGCAAGGGGGTTCAGACTGAGAGACTGGCACGGTTTGGTTGCAATTAAATAATAAACTAAACTAATAGGCACGAATCAGCGAGTAGCACACACGTACACAGATAAATACTTGAGACAATAAGAAGACCTGTCCTGATAGTTAAGTAGCTTGTCACTTGTTTTATTGCTAGTTTTATATGAAGTGTATAGTTCGATGCAACGCACCGAGATTAAGTCCTTTCTCGTTGGTTCTAATCTTATCGGCGAGTAAACCCTTAATGATTACTTATGACTATCCTATTTATCTTTCTTCCTACTTTTCTACAGACGATAGAATGCATAGGCGATCTAATAAATAGGCGAGGGCAGAGGCATGGCGACCCGATCAACGCTCAGCTAGACACAAAGGTTATCAATGCACTAATAAAAGTCACCAAAGACATCAACATATAAACTTTAATTAATGGGAAAGCAGTTTTAAGGGAGTGCAACCTTTCCGTTGTCACATTACACAAGCCACCAATCCTGATGAATTAAAGTATACTAATACAATAAAACAAAACTACTTAATGAATTGAATACATGCAGGACCTTCTTACAGCTCTTGTATCTTCGTTCAAGGTGTGTCTTGTGCTGCTACTTCGACTGAATTCGTCCTAGGGTTTCTGTCTTCTCGTACTTAGCTAAATGTCGAACCTCCGAAATTCGTCTGGTCTTGGGGTATTTATAGTTTCTGTCTGAGGGTAAGATGCGGCGCATCTAATAAGTAGATGCGGCGCATTGACTTAACTTCGCGTGGGGTCCAAGATTAATATATTCAGGAATATTCGTACACCGCCAGAAGATGCGGCGTAACTCCATTTCTCTATGCGGCGCATGTCCTTGCCGTCTTGGATTATACTTGTGAAATCTTGATAGTGATGCGCCGTATGTAAAAGTAGGATGCGGCGTATCTGGAGCAGAATAGTCTTGATCTTGTACATTTCAGTAGACTCTTAATATCTTGCTTGTTTTGCTCCATAATTAGTCCAAAATCGCCAAGTTTCACATAGTACTTGTTTTTACCTAGAATTACAAAAGTAAACATTAACGTATCAATTCTCACAGATAATATAATAAAACAAGTCAAATAAATAGGATAAATGATGGTAATAAAATGTACTTATTTGAGTTCATCAAATATCCCCCCACTTGAACTTTACTTGTCCCCAAGTAAACCTTAGAATTAATCTTATGAAAATGTATCCTAAAAGATATTAGGATTTATTTTTATATTTAAGCATGTATTCATTTTTGTCATAATCACACAACCAAACACTTAATGAATTAGAAGTAAAATAAAATATTCTGATAAAAGCAAATCTAATCGTTTAACTGTCCAGTCGTGACGAATATTCTATCATAATCTTGGAAAGTATACACATCTCCCCCACTAAAGCCAAGGAATAACAAGTCTAAAGCGGTAAAAAGGGTTTTAAGGTTTAAGGGTTAATCATTCTCCTTAATCTCTATCGATCTCAAATTCCAGAAAAGGCGACAAAATCACAAATACATGATCGAATCCACGAACACGATACTTGCAATTGCTCAAATCCTTAACTCGAATAGGCTAAAGATAGGACCAAGTAATCTTCACCAATAATATTATATCAAAAAGGGCGACAAAATCATAAATACATAGCCGAATCCACGACTACGATACTTAAGATTGCTCAAATCCCTAATCTCAATAAATCAAAGGTTTGGATAAAGAATAATATAGGGTATGGATAATATTTGGGATACAAATTGGTGTAAAATGAAAAATAAACAAAACAAATAAATTGAAATCCCATGAATAAGACTCATATCACTGAATAACTCACGCTTTAACATTTGAAACACACGCTTTAGGTAGACACGAATTATACTCAACAAGATCTCAATCAAAGAATATCCTTTAGTTGGCGTTCCCATAACGTTCAACTCCCATTCAATCCATAGATATAATATACAACAAATAGTGGTGATATCGACCACTTAATACAAAACTTTACATAAGTTGGTTAAAACAAACTTCCAACTTTTTCTTTTTCTTTTTCTTTTCTATTTTTTTTTTTTTTTTTTTTTTTTTTTTTTAAACTTTAAACATAAACATAGATGTGTAAAATTTCACCACATCACTATAACGATAACTCTGGATAATTTTTCCATACTTTTCATGACTTCAGAAATAACAGTAATAGTGAAAGTAGTAAACACACGAAAAATAAACTCAAAGATATACAATATTTACTTTTACTCCAATTGCATTGTGCAATTTCCCGACCTAACCAAAGATAATGAATTATGCACGCGAACACAGGTAATGTAAGGAAACACACTTTGCCTAAAGCAATTAACCAACCACGGATTTTAATCTACAGGGTAGGCTAAGGTGTAAGGGTGTAACGAAACATTATAACAAAGGTGTAAGAAACAAAAGGAATGGCTCTGAGGGTTTTTCTAGGGGTATCTTACTCTAAAAGTGAGAGTAACAAAAGGGTTTATACGGGGGTTAACTAACAGTGTAGTTAGCTAATAACATATAACATATAAAGGCTATTTGGGTGTAATCCTAGAAATTTACCAATTTAGACAAGTCATTCCAATTATAAAAATAATACATATTATGGTGGTCTCGAATAGTATACGAGCCAAGTTCTAAAGTTTACAAGTCACTGGCACACTCATAGATTTGTGAATTTTGAAAAATCACAATTTTTTGAAAATAACGTTATGTGTGCAGCTATGCAACTTAGACTTTAAACAAAAACATGCTAAAAAAAATTTTAAATTTTGATATATTAAGCACATTTTAAGCATAATTTTTGAAAAGTTTAGGACAAGTAAGTGTTCTAATTCTCCAATCCCCCCACTTAAGTTAAACAACGTCCTCGTTGTTTGTATCAAAGGTTAAAAACTGGAAAATAAAAGAATTAGAACAGAAAAAACTCCCCTGAGATTTGCTCGGTATGATCCTCCATTTGTATAAGAGCAAAAATCAACTTCTTGTGGATGAGAACGTTTAAGCTTCATATTTGATGTATCCACAGGAAATGCAGGAATCTATAATACCACCAAGACTTTAACACACCTAAGTTAAGAAGGTTCAAACTTGCATAATACATTAGTAGTTAGTAAAAATAAAACATAAAAAATTAAAATGAAAATCATCAGGTCAGTCGATGCGCCGTATCTTATGGAAGAAGATACGCCGTATCGAGCCTGGAATAATTACGAATCAGAATAGAAGATGCGTCGCATCCTTAACCAGGGATGCGCCGCATTAAAATACTGACAGAAAGTTTTAAAGTTAAAAATAAAAATGCAGAAAATAAAATAAGATATGACCAGTGCAGGCGATGCGTCGCATCTCAGGATTGAGATGCGCCGTATCTTCTGCAGGTCTGACAGACTCAATACAAAATCAGAAAATAAAATAAAAGATAAGCATGGGTTGCCTCCCAAGAAGCGCTTGTTTTTGTTCGAGTCACGAGCCTGACTCCACCCTTATTTACTGTGTAATAGGGTGTTGTTCCCCCCACTTGGGATCAAGTGCGGGTGATAATAGCAATAAACACGAAAAGAGTGTAAATTTGCTAGTAAAGATGGAAGAAATAAATAAAGATCATACCTTGGCAATATATGTACATCTTTCCTATTCATACCCGGTTTGGTTGATAAATTGGATGACTTGACCATTCCATCTGAAAGAGTAGTGTGTTGAGGAAAAATGAGTCTCCTTTCTTCTTGATTAGTCTCTTTGGTAGTAAGGCGTCCCTTGACTTCCGCAGAAGATGAGAAAGGGTCTTTGGCAAGTAAAAGTTCGAGTTCCTCAATAACCTTCATAGGGTCGAAATCATCATCTTCATCAATCATAGCAATGTTTAAGAGCTCATCACCAAATTCTTCCTCGAGCTCCACCAAAAACGGGTTGATCACAGGTGCTTCATGTGCTTCAATAGGTAGTGTAATAAATTTGACCTCATCATTCTTTTGTTTTGCAACCTGTTTAGGAAAACTAGCAAGATTATTAGTAACGGGATTAATAATATTAAATAAATTTGTACCACTTTGTGTTGTAAGTGACTCCAATTCATCTTGTGAATCTCCATCTTCAACTAGTGGTCTTGCAATTTTAGCATCGTCCCGAATTTCATCCTTAAATAAGTAATCCCAGATTTCTTCAAAATCCCTCATTGCGTCAAATGGTTCGAAATCAAAATTAGAATACTTTTCATCTTCATCCGTTGGATTGTCTAATGGTGGTAATACGATTGCAGAATATTCTTCAACGTAGGGTTCCGTATACACATCATCATCTTGTGCAATCTCCGGAGAAAAAGTACTATCAATAACAATTGCCGGAATTGGTTTCACGGTATATGAATCTTCTTCATCATCATTTGACATACACCAAGTGTGTTGAAACGGCAACCTATTTCTTTCTTTCTTTGACTTAACAATTTCTAGTAATAAGTATTCTTTCATTGTAATATCCGGATCGTCCATCTTCCTGAAATAAAACTTACTCGTGCAAAAGAAGAGTGAAACAATCAAAGTAAAATAAAATTTGCTGATATTAGTAGACAATGCGCCGTATCCAAAAAGTTGGATACGCCTTATCTTACAATCATTAAAATTTAATCAAACTTTTATTCTGAAAATAGATACGCTGCTTATAATCTAGAATGCGCCGTATCAGTTTTAATTATCAAAAATCAACGTATATTTATTAAATTAAATGCGTCATATTAACAAAAGTTAATGCGCCATATTTTCGTTATGTTTCAAAATACCAGATTTTTGATTCAGTAGATGCGCCGTATCGATAAAAATCGATGCGTCGTATCTGTTTAATAATTCGAAAACTGTTTTTAATTAAAATAATAGATACGCCTTATCTTACAATCGTTAAAATTTAATCAGACTTTTATTCAGAAAATAGATACGCTGCTTATAATCTAGAATGCGCCGTATCAGTTTTAATTATCAAAAATCAACGTATATTTATTAAATTAAATGCGTCGTATTAACAAAAGTTAATGCGCCGTATTTTCGTTATGTTTCAAAATACCAGATTTTTGATTCAGTAGATGCGCCGTATCGATAAAAATCGATGCGTCGTATCTGTTTAATAATTCGAAAACTGTTTTTAATTAAAATAATAGATACGCCGTATCTGCTAAAGCAGATGCGTCGTATGGCGTTATCGTTTAGAAAAATTTCTTATTAAAAACAGAATACGCCGTATCTTGGGGAAAGATGCGTCGTATCGAATTTATTAAACGCGTTGTATTTTATAAAAATTAAACGCAATACGCCATATCTAAGAAAATAGATGCGCCGTATCATTTGAATTAGCTCAGTACAATGATAGCAGAATAAAGAAAATAGAAAAACAAAAACAAAAATAAAACAAACGAAAATAAACAAAAATTAAAGAAAAATAAAAACACACAAAAACAGAAAATATGCAAAATAATACAATGAATGCAATTTAACTAATATACAACGGGGTTAGTGGTTAGAAGTAAAAATTAAAAACCTAATTAAAATACTAATCAAATTAACCGATAATAACAATTCACTCCCCGGCAGCGGCGCCAAAAACTTGATGCGTGCGTGCGTATGCTCTAATTTATACCCACGGTATGTCGTTGTGGTTTTAGCAGTATTCAAGTTTTAAATTTATATTTAGCCGACTTATCAATAACACACACACTTTAACGAGCAGTGTACCCGGTCAGTATGAATATAATGGTAAGTAGAGTGTCGATCACTAAGAGTGGAACGTATTATCTAGTTATCCTAATCAGTATTTTAATATCTTAAGTTAGCTATACAACCTAATCTAACGCAAGGGGGTTCAGCCTGAGAGACTGGCACGGTTTGGTTGCAATTAAATAATAAACTAAACTAATAGGCACGAATCAGCGAGTAGCACACACGTACACAGATAAATACTTGAGACAATAAGAAGACCTGTCCTGATAGTTAAGTAGCTTGTCACTTGTTTTATTGCTAGTTTTATATGAAGTGTATAGTTCGATGCAACGCACCGAGATTAAGTCCTTTCTCGTTGGTTCTAATCTTATCGGCGAGTAAACCCTTAATGATTACTTATAACTATCCTATTTATCTTTCTTCCTACTTTTCTACAGACGATAGAATGCATAGGCGATCTAATAAATAGGCGAGGGCAGAGGCATGGCGACCCGATCAACGCTCAGCTAGACACAGAGGTTATCAATGCACTAATAAAAGTCACCAAAGACATCAACATATAAACTTTAATTAATGGGAAAGCAGTTTTAAGGGAGTGCAACCTTTCCGTTGTCACATTACACAAGCCACCCATCCTGATGAATTAAAGTTTACTAATACAATAAAACAAAACTACTTAATGAATTGAATACATGCAGGACCTTCTTACAGCTCTTGTATCTTCGTTCAAGGTGTGTCTTGTGCTGCTACTTCGACTGAATTCGTCATAGGGTTTCTGTCTTCTCGTACTTAGCTAAATGTCGAACCTCCGAAATTCGTCTGGTCTTGGGGTATTTATAGTTTCTGTCTGAGGGTAAGATGCGGCGCATCTAATAAGTAGATGCGGCGCATTGACTTAACTTCGCGTGGGGTCCAAGATTAATATATTCAGGAATATTCGTACACCACCAGAAGATGCGGCGTAACTCCATTCTCAGATGCGGCGCATGTCCTTGCTGTCTTGGATCGTATCTTGTGAAATCTTGATAGTGATGCGCCGTATGTAATAAGCAAGATGCGGCGTATCTGGAGCAGAATGTCTTGATCTTGTACATTTCAGTAGACTCTTATCTTCTTGCTTGTTTTGCTCCATAATTAGTCCAAAATCGCCAAGTTTCACATAATACTTGTTTTTACCTGAGAATTACAAAAGTAAACATTAACGTATCAATTCTCACAGATAATATAATAAAACAAGTCAAATAAATAGGATAAATGATGGTAATAAAATGTACTTATTTAAGTTCATCAAGTACTGACATACATACTTATGTTAGGGAGCGTATGGATGCATCCTAGGTTATATGTTTTATGTGATTATGGTGACCAGGTGGTGTGTGCCTTGCACTCCTTCTCACATTTTTATTTTATTTACTTAGAGGTCTCCCCTCTTCGTATACTTGTTATGCTTAGTATGATTTGACGATTTATGTATGGAGTTCTTACGGCACATCCTTATATGAACCTTTTTCATTATTTCATTCTTTCTCTTGATTCATTTATTATTTAGTTCTCATGCATTCCTGATTTTTAGTTCTCTTTAAATTCGTGTTACTTTCATAATTATACTTTCGTTTTGTATTCTTATTCCTTCGTTGCTTATGCTTATTTACCGTCCTGTTATGTTATATATATATATATATATATATATATATATATATATATATATCTGTTCACTGGGCTTTTTAAGCTCAGCCGCATTTCTTTCCATGCGGCAGGTTTTAGATGGAAGTTGGGTTATGAGTGGAGAGCACTTGGGACTTAGAGGACATTTACTTTCATAGCTATCCTGGATTAGAGATGACTAGAAGTAATTACGATTGTAGACTTAGAGTTTATTATTGTTCCCTTTGTAACCTTGTATTTCAGATTTTCCTTTGTAACCTTTGAAATTCATTTTGTATTATTTAGTCATATGCTTGTGTTTGCTTTGATATGTCACCATAACGTAATACTTCTACCCTTATCGGGTTGGGGTGTTACATCACTCCTTGAACAATATTCTAAAATAATCATCCTTCTTAGTTTCTCCCAAGAGATTGAGTAAGCAGCGTCGACCCCTACTATCTGAACATGGTTATTCCACCATACCTGGGCACGATCCCGAAAAGTGCAAGTGGAGAACTTAACTTTGTTTACCTTGAGGCAATTATCACCTCGAAATATTGTTTCTACTTCTTCAATCCATTTGCAAAATCCCCTCGCGCCTTCAGTTCCAATAAAGGTGTGGGGATCGCAATCCATAAATTCCTCGTGAGTAAGATTAGGAATTTTGGGTGCAACGTTTCCTCCTTCTGTGCCTTCAGCTGTCTTGGTGGTTTCAAGTCTTCCTGGTACATTGGTCACATTTATCTCGTGATTGGCGAGGGCTATGGCTATGCTTTTGGCAATGATTTGCCCAACAGTGGCTTGTGTCATGGCTGGAGCGGCTTGCTTCGACATAACTCTTCAAAATCATAAGAGACCATGAGAGTTTATAAGTAGTAAGGATCATCACACTCACATATACGCAACCATGACATGTATAAATGAAGTGAAATCACAACAAGATGCAACCACGAAAATATCATAGATATAATCATAACACACATGAATATATAAGATGAAAATTTCGGCCTACATAGACCGATATCAGGCATAGCACAACCATATCCATATAGTAGAGTCAATACTTGGTAAATTCGTTGTACAACAACCAAGATACTACAAGTTTCTTTGAACTATGCCACACATCCCGTGGCTAGGATAATAGTAAAAGCTAGTAAAGATATAAGTCTGATCTAGAGGCTTCCTGGTGCTCCTCTAGGTAGATCCTGGGTTGTGGCATCCTGGGGTTGTGATGAGTTCTGATGTGGGGCCTGGAGTTGTGCGTCGATCATATCCGAGATAGTATAGATCCCAAACCATTCTTGAGGAATCTGCTGATGTTTCTGTTGACTCGGTGATCTTGGTACTATCCACAGAGTGTCATCTAATTCCTGATATGTGGGAATGGAAAAGGGGAATGACAATGGTGATAGTGGGAAGGTAAGGGAAACCTCCTGAGACTCGAAGGTCTCAGCGTCACATCTGGCTGTCTATAACATCCCGTAAAATTCCCTTCCATTTGTAAATAGTAAACAAAGACTAATCTATCGTCACGATTTAATTAACCATTTTTACGGACTAAATTTTTGCTTTTATTCAACATTATTACTAAACGAGACGATTGTGTTAAAAACTCTTTCCATCATTTTGATAACTTGTATACTCAAACAATAACGACAAAGATTAAAAGGAATTGACCTTTCTAATGTCACTAAACAAATATTTAAAAACTTTCATTTGACTCTTCCTCCCTTGGTTCTTTATACCGACTAACAAATACCACCATCATTTTGCTCACTGACACACTCAACTATTCTCACACTCTATTCCTCACGCCATAACAAACAAATACATAAGCACAAGAACTAACTCTTAAAAATTCATTTGCCCCATTTCTTTGTTTCCTTATGCCGACTAACACAGCCATAAGAAACCACATCATTTAACTTACTCTCACACGCTATCATGATGTGTAATCATCATACTCAATTGAACACTCCATGTCAGAGCCATAAAATATCACCAACACTCCACGCAATCTAAAGTGGATAGTAAAAGCAGTACACTCGGTCAAATATCTCTTTCTCATCTTATATATATCTGTGTTTCCTTTCATTCTAAAAACACAAAGAAGATAACTCTCCTCCCTCCTCTCTTTGGAGATCAACAGCCACCTCACAACGCTCCATCACCACCACTACAGCCTTACCACACCGCCGCTCTCACCACCTCACCTCCACCATAAAACTACTCACCATCACCTCCTCTACCACCGATGCTACTCCACGCGCTCGATCGACACACCACTGCCACCCTCGTTAACACCACGCGCCACCAAGAATTGTCCTCATCACCTCTTCATCTCTTTCGATTTTGTGGTATGATCATGATTATTTCTTTTAATTAAAAACCTACCTATTTAGATTTCGTGGAATTAAAAACTTGATTAAAGATATTTTTATGAATATTTCGTGTGGTAAGAATTGATAAAAAATGTTGTTTGTGTGATTTGGTGGCTATTCGGGTCGGGTAAAACCCGATTTGGGTTCGGGTCTGAATCTGGATTTGCTTATTTTGTTTGGGTTTTAAATTTGAAATGCTATTTATGAAATCTTTTGAGCTTAATTTGATTATGTAAAAGCTGTCTCGGATTTGGGTTGGATTTAACGAGACACCACAAAGGTGGTGTGTTTGCTTTATTCTCGGTTCAAAGGAAGCCACCCACATAGGGTGTTGATTGTTGTCTTGGTCTCGGTTCACCAACCAATCCACAAGAGTGGTTGCGTTTGTATGCTCGTGTTGACCACCACCCATGTAGGGTGTGTTTGCTTGTTATAATTAGTCAAGTAAAAGGGTGTTGTTCTTGCTTCTTGTCGTTTGGTTTGTTGCGGTTCAGGTGAGTCACCCACATAGGGTGCTTGTGACCTCGGTTTCAAGAAGACACCGAGAGGGTGTTTTGATGTCGTAGTTGTTGATTTAAGTTGGTTTCGTTTTCTTGTGTGTCGCGACTAGTTGAAGCCGAGACCAAGTGGTCTCAACAAGGTGAGAAATTTTGTTTTGAAAAGTATAGGTTAGTATGAAATTATTAAGGTGGATATAGATTGGATAGTAAATTGATATTGTTGTGTTAGTCGTTTTGGTTAACGAGACACTCACTAAAGTGAGCTCGCTTGGTTGAGCCTTTGTTGTTCGACCAACACCCACGTAGGGTGTTGGTGTGTACTTGTCGTTCGACTGACGAAAACACCACAAGGGTGGTCTTACGTTGTGGTTTGGTTCAGTCAAAGTAGGGTGTCGAATTGTTTAGTGGAGTAGTTTGGTTTGACATCAGTGTGTCGTGGTTGTTGTCCCGACAAGCGAATAGAGGTATTCATAGGTGTGCTTGTTTTGTGGGCCAAGCCACATAGGGTGTGCTTGGTGTGCTTGGTTTATCTCATTGATGGACCAAGAAGTCTTTTAAATCTGTTTTGTTACACTTGGCCACAAAGCCACAAGTAAATAAATATGTAATTGGTTTGTGCTAGCTGGGCCGAAGCCCATGAGTTGAAAATGGTGTGTTTGCGTGTCAAAGATAAAAGAGTTGTTTGATTTAATTAAACTAGCAAGTACTAAATTATTTGGAATCATGTTAGTACGTTTCGGACTTTGAGTTCGTAATTTGGATTGTGATACGGATTATTACTTGATAATTGGGACTTGACATTATTGGACAATATGGACTTATGATTACTATTTGGACATTTTCTTTGACTTGTTGAACCGAGGGTAAAGTGAACTAAAAACGTGAAATAACTCGTATAAATATAACCATAATTGGACGTTTAGTCACACGTAGATATATATAAGTTAATTTGAAATAATTTGAAATATTAACTAACAAATGAAAAATTGTTACTTAATATTTAAGATTTAATGGTAAATACCAGATGAAGATAATATGTTATATGTTAAAAAGAAATATTAAGTAATGTTAATACATTAATTAATATTTCTAAGTTAAAAGAAAATGCTAGATAACAATAAGATCGTTATTTAATGGAAATAATAGGTGAATCAAGATGACTTATTTAAACGTGCTTATTTGATTCATGCTTATTTATGAGATGTGGTAAAAGGTTATACATATTTTGGCTTACTAGTTAGAACTCATTCTTTTTAACTTATGCGGCTTACATATGCTTTTATGAAACGACTTGCCAATGTCCATTATGTGAATTGTCTATCAGTTTATTGCTTAATTCGGAACCTGCTTATATATATACTTATGATTATTTCCTTTTGGACCGAAACATGTTTTGAATAACGAATCATATCAAAACTTTTATTATCAACTTATGATCAAAATCCAACAATAAAACGGAAAGTATAGTGTTGAAACTCATGTTTTATTATAAAACCTATACTATTTTGGGAATATCAGGTGAAGGCTTAACCATCTGCTCAACATGTACTTATATGCTTATCTGATTCTTACCTGTTTATTTGCCTTGTATACACGTGCCATATGTTTTATGCGTTAGTGTGCGTTTGTCTGAGTCCAAGACTTTATACCACCACACGAATAAGATACTAAACTTTTACAAACATTGATACAAATATTCCACGAAAACTACAACACTCTATCTTTTGAAACTCATACGTATCGATTACTTTCTGCGTATTATGTTTTGAGACGAGCTTATATTCATTAGGTTACGCTGATTCTGTATCGTTGTGCGATACTCCTTACACTATTCTGCCATATTCTTTGGCACTGTTGTATTATTTACGACAGTACATTCCAAGGTGAGTTCATAGCCCCACTTTTCTTGTTTACTGTTTTATAAACTCTTTGGGGGAGATACATGCTCAAATACAATGTTTTATACTTATTCATAAGTACTTTTAACTGTTTACATACTACTGTGAGTTCCATAGACTACTCTTTTATCTACTCTGAATTATTTTTGAAGGCGATACATGTTCGCTTCACATATAAACTTTACTGGATTACTTTAAACAACGTACTTAATTGATGAAACGCTCTGCTCGTTACTGAGACGTAATACTTGCTTTTAATTATAAAAGTACTTTTAAACCTCTACAAGCTACTATAAATTTATAAATCCACTTTATACATTTTTATATCTCATGGAGAGATACCTGCTATAAACATGATTACAAATGATTTTCAACTGTATGCTATACCTGATTTACTATTGCCTAAGTTTACCTTATTGCCATGTTCGAAGTCCCTCACATCATGAACCTTAATCACTTGCGAGTGAACGTAAATAATTGTGAATAGATCTATTTGGGACTGACAATCCCCGTTTGGGTCTGCTAGGATGAGCCACCCAGGCGCACTTTATTTGAACAAACTTATGGGTTATTGGCAAATACCCATCACGAGGGCCTATATACTTTACATCATTTTGATGCCTGTTAAGCGTTGAGTGTCATGAGACTTAGAGCAATAGAAACGATACTGTAGTCATGATACAGTATTGCCATTATTTTATTAAACTTGAACTTGTTATCACTATATAGCAGAAAATCACTACTTGGCAAACAATAACTATTTTGTGTTGACCCGGTTAGGGCAAACAAACGAACTATGGGTGTATAACAACTTAACCCACCGCTTATTTTATTAATAATTGTATTTGTTACAATTATTACCTAAACTTGGAAACTATTGAAAATCAACTGATTTTATGCAAACTCTATGGATTCACTCACAACTTGAATTTGATAATCAACTGCTTTAACTTTAAACTCTATGGATTCACTCACACTTTGATTTTTGACAAATCAACTGGTTTAACTATAAACACTATGGTATTACTCACTCTTTGATTTGATAATCAACTATTTATCTACAACTACTATGAACTCACAAACTCTTTGATTTTGGAAATCAACAATATTTACTCACAAACTCTTTGATTTTGTAAATCAACAGTTTTCAACTACAAACTCTATGAACTCACCAACCTTTGTGTTGACGCTTTTAGCATGTATTTATCTCAGGTCCATGATAAGCAAGGATGGCACGGAGGAGCACGAATACTTTTGAAGGCTATAAACTTTATTATCATTCGAAAACCTATTTAATAAACTCTGGAACCACTGGGACCTCATTTTGTAAACTCTGATATTCGAATGATAAATCTTTTAAAACGACCAAATTGGTGATCGTTTTCTACTATTCAACTGTTGTGCCATGAAGTAACACCCAATTTAAATTCCGCTGCATATCACGAAATTGGGGGTGTTACACTGTCTCCTTTAGGTCTGTATCAGGTGATGCTAATACCTCAAATAGGTGAAAGTTATCATCTGACGATGGTGAGTGATATGGGGATGTCGAGGCAAAGGAAGGTAAGAGTAGTGATGTAGGTGCATTAGTGAATGAAAAAGCATACTCGATATTCGAGTCTGATGAAATGATGATAGGGTGGTTAGGTGAAGACATGACTCTGTAACAACCCGATATAAAATAAATGTAAATACCTCGTATTAAATAAGTAAAAGCATGTATAGAAATTGCACACACATCATGATATTGTGAAGTGTCGTGACCTAGTGGTTATAGTCTGATGCATCCTAGTTCTCTATAACCTTGGCTTTGGTACCAATCTGTCACACCCCCAAATTTAGATTGCAGTGGAATGGAATTCTGAAGGTATGATGTTCTTGGATAACAAAGTACAAGGAAATAAAGAATGGCCTCTAAGTAAGTCATTTTAGAACAAGCGTTTGATTTAAACATAAACGTTTTACAAAAACATTAATATCAGAGTTCACCATCAAATGTAAGATTTTAATACATAACCAAACGCTAAGTAATGCAAGGAAATCTTCATCATGATGTGCGGTCCAAAACGTGACTCTAGTATGCTCTATACATAACGTAACTATTACCTGATACCAATCTGTCACACCCCCAATTTTGGATTGTAGCGGAATGGAATTCCGAGGGTGTGATGTTCTTGGATAACAAAGTACAAGGAAATAAAGAATGACCTCTAAGTGAGTCATTTTAGAATAAGCGTTTGATTTAAACATAAACGTTTTACAAAAATATTAATATCAGAGTTCACCATCAAATGTAAGATTTTAGTACATAACCAAATGCTAAGTAATGCAAGGAAATCTTCATCATAATGTGCGGTCCAAAACGTGACTCTAGTATGCTCCATAGGTAATGTAATTATTACCGTCCAGTTACCTGAGAATACACGCTAAAAAGTCAACATAATTGTTGGTGAGTTCATAGGTTTAAGTAAATAAGTAAAGTGCGGACCACAAGATTTCAAAAGCATGACAATCACAACAAATATAACGTCATAGCAAAAAATATATATACAGTGCCCTAAGCTCATGACCGCGAAGCTCGACGAAATGGTATGCAATCAAGCATAATAATAATCCATGCCCCAACTAAGTGTTTGTCAGACACTCGGAAATAATCCGAATGATATGCGTCCGTTTGACAAGTTGACGCGACCAACTCGGACGGGGGTGTTAACCAAAATAGATCTATTCATAGCATCCGCGCTTACAAGTAATTAACGGTTCATGATTCAAGGGGACTTTAACGGCATAACGGTAACTTAGGCAATGTAACAATTTTAAAACTTGTGTCCGAAAAATAAGCAATGTATTCCCACCCCGAGGGTTTTAAAATAAGATACAAACAATGTAAAAACCGGGGCTATGAAACTCATCTTAGTTATTAAATCTCGATTAGTAATTTGGTAAACTGTGATTAATGGTCCGTGATGTGTGCGTGTTATGCTCTAATTTTTATCCACGGTATATCGTTGTGGTTTTAGCAGTATTCAAGTTTTAAATTTATATTTAGCCGACTTATCAATAAAACACACACTTTAACGAGCAATGTACCCGGTCAGTATGAATATAATGGTAAGTAGAGTGTCGATCACTAAGAGTGGAACGTATTATCTAGTTATTCTAATCAGTATTTTAATATCTTAAGTTAGCTGTACAACCTAATTCAACGCAAAGGGGTTCAGCCTGAGAGACTGGCACGGTTTGGTTATGGTTAAATAATAAACTAAACTAATGAGCACGAATCAGCGATTAGCACACACGTACACAGATAGATACTTGAGACAATAAGAAGACCTGTCCTGATAATTAAGTAGCTTGTCACTTGTTTTATTACTAGTTTTATATGAAGTGTATAGTTCGATGCGACGCATCGAGAGTTAAATCTTTCTCGTTGGCTCTAATCTTATCGGCGAGTAAACCCTTAATGATCACTTATGTCTATCCCACTATCCTAGAAACGATAGAATAAATAGGCGAGGAAGGGGCATGGCGACCCAAGCAATGCTCAGCTAGACACAGAGGTTATCAATGCACTAATAAAAGTCACCAAAGACATCAACATATAAACTTTAATTAATGGGAAAGCAATTTTAAGGGGTGCCCATGGTTTTCCGTAGTCACATGGAACGGCCCATCAATCTGATGAATTAAAGTGTACTAATACAATAAAACAAAACTACTTAATGAATTCAATACATGCAGGACCTTCTTACAGCTCTTGTATCTTCTTTTAGGGTGTGTCTTGTGCTGCTACTTCGTCTGAATTCGGCTCTAGGGTTTCTTCGGTCTTCGGTCTTGTTGTGTAGAATCGAACCCCGAAATTCGTCTGACTCTGGGGTATTTATAGTTTCTGTCTGAGGGCTAGATGCGGCGCATAGGATAAGTAGATGCGGCGCATTGACTTAACTTCGCGTGGGGTCCAAGATTAATATATTCAGGAATATTTGTACACCGCCAGAAGATGCGGCGTAACTCCGTTTCTCTATGCGGCGCATGTCCTTTGCCGTCTTGGATTATTACTTGTGAAATCTTGATAGTGCTGCGCCGTATGTAAGAAGTAGGATGCGGCGTATCTGGAGCAGAATAGTCTTGATCTTGTACATTTCAGTAGACTCTTAATATCTTGCTTGTTTTGCTCCATAATTAGTCCAAAATCGCCAAGTTTCACATAGTACTTGTTTTTACCTGAGAATTACAAAAGTAAACATTAACGTATCAATTCTCACAGATAATATAATAAAACAAGTCAAATAAATAGAATAAATGATGGTATTAAAATGTACTTATTTGAGTTCATCAAATATCCCCCCACTTGAACTTTACTTGTCCCCAAGTAAACCTTAGAATAAATTTTATGAAAATGTATCCTAAAAGATATTAGGATTTATTTTTATATTTAAGCATGTATTCATTTTTGTCATAATCACACAACCAAACACTTAACGAATTAGAGATAAAATAAAACATTTTGATAAAAGCAAATCTAATCGTTTAACTGTCCAGTCGTGACGAATATTCTATCATAAGCTTGGCAAATATACGCATCTCCCCCACTAAAGCTAAGGAATAACAAGTCTAAAGCGGTAAAAAGGGTTTGTTGGTTAAGGGTTGATCATTCTTCTTAATCTCTATCGATCTCAAATTCCAGAAAAGGCGACAAAATCACAAATACATGATCGAATCCACGAACACGATACTTGCAATTGCTCAAATCCTTAACTCGAATGGGCTAAAGATAGGACCAAGTAATCTTTACCAATAATATTATATCAAAAAGGGCGACAAAATCATAAATACATAGCCGAATCCACGACTACGATACTTAAGATTGCTCAAATCCCTAATCTCAATAAATCAAAGGTTTAGATAAAGAATAATATAGGGTATGGATAATATTTGGGATACGAATTGGTGTAAAATGAAAAAAAAAACAAAACAGATAAATTAAAATCCTAAGTGTGGTAAATTGCTTTCCCAACCATCCCATGAATAAGACTCATATCATTGAATAACTCACGCTTTAACACTTGAAACACACGCTTTAGGTAGACACGAATTATACTCAACAAGATCTCAATCAAAGAATAACCTTAGTTGGCGTTCCCATAACGGCCAACTCCCATTCAATCCATAAATATAATATATAACAAATAGTGGTGATATCGACCACTTAATACAAAACTTTACATAAGTTGGTTAAAACAAACATCCAACTTTTTCTTTTTCTTTTTCTTTTCTATTTTTTCGATTTTTTTTTTTTTTTTTTTTTTTTTAACATCAACATAACATAGATGTGTAAAATTTCACCACATCACTATAATGATAACTCTGGATAATTTTTCCATACTTTTCATGACTTCAGAAATAACGGTAATAGTGAAAGTAGTAAACACACGAAAAATAAACTCAAAGATATACAATATCTACTTTCACTCCAATTGCATTGTGCAATTTCCTGACTCGACCAAAGATAATGAATTACGCACGCGAACACAGATAATGTAAGGAAACACACTTTGCCTAAAGCAATTAACCAAACGAAACGGATTTCTAATCTATCAGGGTATTATAAGCTAAGGTGTAAGGGTGTTAACGAAACATTATAACAAAGGTGTAAGAAACGAAAGGAATGGCTCTGAGTGTTTTTCTAGGGGTATCTTACTCTAAAAGTGAGAGTAACAAAAGGGTTTATATGGGGGTTAACTAACCAGTGTAGTTAGTTCATATCACATAAGATATAAAGGCTATTTGGGTATAATCCTAGAAATTTACCAATTTAGACAAGACATTCCAATTATGTAAATAATACTTATTATGGTGGTCTCGAATAGTATACAAGCCAAGTTCTAAAGTTTACAAGTCACCGGCACACTCATAGATTTGTGAATTTTGAAAAGTTCACAATTTTTGAAATAATGTTATGTGTGCAGCTATGTAATTTAGACTTTAAACAAAAAGATGCTAAAAATTTTAAATTTTGATATATTAAGCGCATTTTAAGCATATTTTGAAAAAGTTTAGGACAAGTAAGTGTTCTAATTCTCCAATCCCCCCACTTAAGTTAAACAACGTCCTCGTTGTTTGTGTCAAAGGTTAAAAAAACTGGAAAATAAAAGAATTAGAACAGAAAAACTCCCCTGAGATTTGCTCGGTATGATCCTCCATTATTCGTATAAGAGCAAAAATCAACTTTCTTGTGGATGAGAACGTTTAATCGTCATATTTGATGTATCCAAAAGAAATGCAGGAATCTATAATACCATCAAGACTTTAACACACCTGAGTTAAGAAAGTTCAAACTTGCATAATACATTAGTAGTTAGCAAAAATAAAACTATAAAAATTGAAATGAAAATCATCAGGTCAGTCGATACGCCGTATCTTATGGAAGAAGATACGCCGTATCGAGCCTGGAATAAAATACGAATCAGAATAAAAGATGCGTCGCATCCTTAACCAGGGATGCGCCGCATTAAAATAAACTGACAGAAAGTTTTTAAAGTCAAAAATAAAAATGCAGAAAATTAAATAAGATATGACCAGTGCATGAGATGCGTCGCATCTTAGGATGGAGATGCGCCGTATCTTCTGCGGGCCTGACTGACTCGATACAAAATCAGAAAATAAAATAAAATATAAGCATGGGTTGCCTCCCACGAAGCGCTTGTTTTTGTTCGAGTCACGAGCCTAACTCCACCCTTATTTACTGTGTAATAGGGTTTTGTTCCCCCCACTTGGGATCAAGTGCGGGTGATAGTAGCAATAAACACGAAAAGAGTGTAAATTTGCTATTAAAGATGGAAGAAATACATAAAGATCATACCTTGGCAATATATGTACATCTTCCCTATTCTTACCAGGTTTGGTTGATATATTGGATGACTTGACCACTTCATCTGAAAGAGTAGTATGTTGAGGAAAAATGAGTCTCCTTTCTTCTTGGTTAGTCTCTTTGGTAGTAAGGCGTCCCTTGACTTCCGCAGAAGACGAGAAAGGGTCTTTGGCAAGTAAAAGTTCGAGTTCCTCAATAACCTTCGTAGGGTCGAAATCATCATCTTCATCAATCATAGCAATGTTTAAGAGCACATCACCAAACTCTTCCTCGAGCTCCACCAAAAACGGGTTGATCACAGGTGCTTCATGTGCTTCAATAGGTAGTGTAATAAATTTGACCTCATCATTCTTCTGTTTTGCAACCTGTTTAGGAAAACTAGCAAGATTATTAGTAACGGGATTAATAATATTAAATAAATTTGTACCACTTTGTGTTGTAAATGACTCCAATTCATCTTGTGAATCTCCATCTTCAACTGGTGGTCTTGCAATTTCATAATCGTCCCGAATTTCATCCTTAAATAAGTAATCCCAGATTTCTTCAAAATCCCTTGTTGGGTCAAAATCTGGTTGAGGTATGTCATCATAAACTATTGCGTCAAATGGTTCGAAATCAAAATTAGAATACTTTTCATCTTCATCCGTTGGATTGTCTAATGGTGGTAATACGATTGCAGAATATTCTTCAATGTAAGGTTCCGTATACACATCATCTTGTGCAATCTCCGGAGAATAAGTACTATCAAGAACAATTGCCGGAATTGGTTGCACGGTATATGAATCTTCTTCATCATCATTTGACATACACCAAGTGTGTTGAAATGGCAATTTGTTTCTTTCTTTCCTTGACTTTTCTTTTCCTAAAATCAAGTATTCTTCCATAGTGATTTCTTTCGTCTCAATGACTTGTGCACCATATCTTGCTCCTTTCCAATCATACACCAAATTATTGCTCAAGGCTTTTTCCTCTTCAAACCTAACATATTCTTCCATTGTAATATCCGGATCGTCCATCTTCCTGAAATAAAACTTACTCGTGCAAAAGAAGAGTGAAACAATCAAAGTAAAATAAAATTTGCTGATATCTGTAGACGATGCGCCGTATCCAAAAAGTTGGATACGCCGTATCTTATAATCGTTAAAATTTAATCAGACTTTTATTCAGAAAGCAGATACGCCGCTTAGAAATTAGAATGAGCCGTATCAGTTTTAATTATCAAAAATCAACGTATCTAATTTTAGCAAATATAACCGATTTTTGATTTTGAAGATACGCCGTATCGATAAAAATCGATGCGTCGTATCTGTTTAATAATTCGAAAACTATTTTTAATTAAAATAGTAAATACGCCGTATCTGTTAAAACAGATGCGTCGTATGACGTTATCGTTTAGAAAAATTTCGTATTAAAAATAGAATACGCCGTATCTTGGGGAAAGATGCGTCGTACTCGAATTTATTAAACGCGTTGTATTTTATAAAAATTAAACGCAATACGCCGTATCTGTGAAAACTGATGCGCCGTATCGTTTGAATCAGCTCAGTACAACAATAGCAAAATACAGAAAATAGAAAAAGAAAAACAAAAATAAAAACAAACGAAAAGAAACAAAAATAAAGAAAATAAAAACACACAAAACAGAAAATATGCAAATAATACAATGAATGCAAATTAACTAATATACAACGGAGTTAGCTGTTAGAAATTAAAACCTAATTAAAATACTAATCAAATTAACAGATAATAACAATTCACACCCCGGCAACGGCGCCAAAAACTTGATGTGTGCGTGCGTATTATGCTCTAATTTTTATCCACGGTATGTCGTTGTGGTTTTAGCAGTATTCAAGTTTTAAATTTATATTTAGCCGACTTATCAATAAAACACACACTTTAACGAGCAGTGTACCCGGTCAGTATGAATATAATGGTAAGTAGAGTGTCGATCACTAAGAGTGGAACGTATTATCTAGTTATTCTAATCAGTATTTTAATATCTTAAGTTAGCTGTACAACCTAATCTAACGCAAAGGGGTTCAGCCTGAGAGACTGGCACGGTTTGGTTATGGTTAAATAATAAACTAAACTAATGAGCACGAATCAGCGATTAGCACACACGTACACAGATAGATACTTGAGACAATAAGAAGACCTGTCCTGATAATTAAGTAGCTTGTCACTTGTTTTATTACTAGTTTTATATGAAGTGTATAGTTCGATGCGACGCACCGAGAGTTAAACCTTTCTCGTTGGCTCTAATCTTATCGGCGAGTAAACCCTTAATGATTACTTATGTCTATCCTACTATCCTAGAAACGATAGAATAAATAGGCGAGGAAGGGGCATGGCGACCCAAGCAATGCTCAGCTAGACACAGAGGTTATCAATGCACTAATAAAAGTCACCAAAGACATCAACATATAAACTTTAATTAATGGGAAAGCAATTTTAAGGGGTGCCCATGGTTTTCCGTAGTCACATGGAATCGGCCCATCAATCCTGATGAATTAAAGTGTACTAATACAATAAAACAAAACTACTTAATGAATTCAATACATGCAGGACCTTCTTACAGCTCTTGTATCTTCGTTTAGGGTGTGTCTTGTGCTGCTACTTCGTCTGAATTCGGATCTAGGGTTTCTTCGGTCTTCGGTCTTGTTGTGTAGAATCGAACCCCGAAATTCGTCTGACTCTGGGGTATTTATAGTTTCTGTCTGAGGGCTAGATGCGGCGCATAGGATAAGTAGATGCGGCGCATTGACTTAACTTCGCGTGGGGTCCAAGATTAATATATTTAGGAATATTTGTACACAGCCAGAAGATGCGGCGTAACTCCGTTTCTCTATGCGGCGCATGTCCTTTGCCGTCTTGGATTATTACTTGTGAAATCTTGATAGTGATGCGCCGTATGTAAGAAGTAGGATGCGGCGTATCTGGAGCAGAATAGTCTTGATCTTGTACATTTCAGTAGACTCTTAATATCTTGCTTGTTTTGCTCCATAATTAGTCCAAAATCGCCAAGTTTCACATAATACTTTTTTTTACCTGAGAATTACAAAAGTAAACATTAACGTATCAATTCTCACAGATAATATAATAAAACAAGTAAAATAAATAGGATAAATGATGGTAATAAAATGTACTTATTTGAGTTCATCAGTCCGGTAACTCTAACCGCAACCTAAATAAGTACCATGTCTTAGGTTCGAAAATAGGGTCGTGCACGCAAGTCCATAAGCTATTGTATCTCTTGTACATGTTTGGTCCAACATTTAACGTCAAAAATATAGTTATGACAACTCGTTCAATTATTAAGTATAAATTACCTCGGATATAACGCGTAATTAGTTTGTCTCGTACTTTAGATAGGGTGATCTTACTAATAAGTATTTTAGAAAAATTATCGTTACGCTTTAACAACATTCTACGATAGCCTCCTAAGTGATTTTTGAGAAAAATAAAGTTTTACGTCAATAATTAACACTTGTTGGATTCCTGAAAATGACTAAGTGGCCCAGTAAAGCTAGCCGTAAAACAATTTCTACTAAGTGTTACTGACCCAACTCAGTGGATTTAGTTAGTATATAGTAAGGTCCACAAAAGCTAACACTGACTTTTAGCCCATTCGGATCCCGATCCCACATTTTTATGGCCATGAAGTTAGGTGGTCAGGCTGTTTGTATAGTTTATGGGCAATTTTTGGGGAAGTTTGTGAGGTCATAAGTTACTCGCTATAAATCCATTTGACGAACGGTTGAACTTTTTTGAATCTTGGCCAGGTGAACTTTATTTTACCTACTAGTGCCATTTTTCCATAACAGAACCTATCTATGAGAAAAACGGGGTTAAACATGGCCACATGGGAAAACAGTTTTGACACTTAGAAAAGTCTCAGTTTGAGCTCTTGGTTTCGGTCAGTTTTCGTCATATTTCAAATCTATGTATCTTGGTCGTTTTAGCTCCGTTTCTTAAGTTCTTTATATCCTCGGGTTCGTATTTAAGTGTACTAACATATTTTTAGTGCCTCGGAATATCTAGCTAGCTTCTAATGTCCATTTTCACCCTTTGAAAAACCCTTAACAGAATCCTATTTTTCAGAAAATTAATTTTTAGATACCTAACTTGTAAATAGCGTAGTTTCTTCGTTATATATCCGTTTTAATCTATTCAAGCGACCACGTTTTCGTAATAGAGTCTAGTTTCTATATTTTTACTCAGATCATTCATCCAACTTACAGATTTTTCTAGAATTTACAAAATAGGACAGCCTTGTATAAAAGTGTTTCAAAAATGTAATTTCTAGTTCCCAACTTATACCAAACCATTTTCAATCACTATAAAACCATTCTAACTCTACCAAATACTCGCCAAGAGTGTCATGTAACTCAATTATGCATAAAAATGATAGTTTTTAACATAATAGCTAGTTGTCATTTAATATGTTTAAGAAAATCACAAACATGTACCCAAGTGATTCAACACATATGTAATCATGCAAAAGTCATACTAGGAAGTGAAATAACTCATAAGTAACTAGTGTAAGGTTATAAAATCAACTTGATGACTTACTTGAGGTGACAAGTAGGATGAAAAGATGAAAAACTCTAGCTTAAACCAAACCAAATCTCCTAAACCCTCAAGGAACACAAATGAGCCCTAGTACTTTCTTGAACTTATGCAAAATCAATACTCTTGCTCTCCTTCTCCTCCTTGTGGTTCATATGGTATGTGTGAGAGTGTGATGATATACTTTTTTTTTTTCTTTTACGAGTGTAAGTAACTAAATGTGTTAAGTAATTGTGTATATATAGTGAAGGTTTGTCAAACTACCAATAGTTAGCCAAAAATATCTAGTTGGTCTTGGTCTTGGGGTCTTGGCCGACCTAGCTAGGAGGGGGGGGAGACAAGAATTCTAGTCAAGACTCCAAATTGTTTTTGGCAACTCCTTGTTTCATGTTATGTGGTCTAGTAATTATGTAACTATAAAATTTAGACAAGGAATTACTTTGGCTTAATGAGGGGGGCGGCAATATAACTAATATAGGAGTTGAAGATTCAATTTTTATGTAAAATGTGTATTTTGAATGTATTGGGTGTTAAAAATAGGTATTGGATATCGGTTTGGTAATTAACGTAATGTAACACCCCCAAAATCACAATATTCGCGGAAGCATACACTTTGGGGTGCTACGTGGTTGATAATCATCACACAAGATATAGCGAACGGATTAAAATCCGTTTTAAATTGTATTACATAAGTCAAGTCATGTAGCGATACATAAAAACCATTTCAGATGAAAATGAAGCCCAATTAAACAAAAGGTCCAGTAGTCAGAGTAAACGCATTAAAAATATTTCCATCATTTATTGTGACCGACGCCATGCACTGCACCCGGCTAAACGCACCTCAGTTTCCTGAGAAAAACATGCTAAAAGTCAGCTAACGCTGGTGAGTTCATAGGTTTAAATAAATAGCACACATGGACCAATAGCAATATCATAAAAACGATTCAGCAGATACACACTATCAGTAATGCAAACACTAAGCCTCATCCTACCGAAACTAAGACAATGCAGCACGACTAGCGTTAGCAAATAAATAAGGGTGCCCGCGAGTGTTAATCCCTAGACACCCGGCTAAAAACCCGAATGGTATACGTTCGCCTTGGCTATGCCGAGCCAACCGAATGGGGACGTCACTCCCAATAGATCTATTTATAACAACCGGCTTCCCATCAGGAATTAACGGCAGATGATAGTGGGCACAAAATGGGATTCAGCAAACTTAGGTTTCTGCATACTAGTGTGATCTTAAAAGCAACATCAATTCTGGTCCATGAAAACATTTTGCATGTTTCTCACCCCAAGCTTATAAAACCAAAATCGTATAAAAATATGGGGCTATAAACTCACCTTTCAAATACAGCAATTCAGCAATCAATCAAAATAATGCAACCGCGCCGATCAGCACCCTAAATTAGTACGGTAAGTCTTAGCAAATCATTCGTGGTTCAAGTCTTTACTTTATTTGAAAAGTTTTACGTTTGACCTGTGCTCGTGTATTTCTTGCTTGCTGTGTGGTAAAGTATATTTCGAAACAATTTATTTTTATAACTCTTTGGGGGTAGCTCATGGTGAAAGTGCATGGTGGGAATACGTAACGGAACATCCGTGCTAGTATTCGCGATTTAAATGTGCAAGTGTAATATATATATATTTTTGCTCAACCTTTATATATATATATATATATATATATATATATATATATATATATATATATATATATATATATATATATATATATATATATTATATCTTAAGTTAAATCCTCATATATAGAGATTAATTAAATGGCTTTGAAGAGTGGTTAATATAACGTAGTTAGTGAAAAACCATTGTATTTAGAAACGTCGTTTATTACTTTTGTTGCAATATTTATTATAAGGAAAACAAGTTTGTTAAATAATTTCATAAAGTTTACTTAAGTTGTGGATTTTCTCAAAATACTCTAAGTGTTGGATTTTTAGAAAATCTGGGCATGACCCATTCGTTTGTACAACGTTTCCATTTATCTCACGTGTTGCAAACTTTTCTCAAATGCTTCGCTAACTAGTTATGAGTGCAAAATACTTTAGTGATATACGTTAAGTGTCGTGAATATATATTTGTCGTTAAATTGTTCGTTATCTTAACTTTTAAATAATAACACCAAATTTCGGCACGAAATCAATATTTCTTCAAAAAGTCAACAAAAGTCAATTTCAATGTCATTTTAGGAAAAATGTCAATTTTTACCCTTTCGGAGACTAAGCGTCTCAAAACAAGTCCAAAAATAGTTATCGTTATATTTATTGTTTCGTTAAACATTTTTAACTTCGGCGAGTCGGAAAATATTCTAAAAATCAAATTTATCATTTTTATTTTGTAGTTGGGCCGAAACTTCCAAAATAAGCCCAATTACTATTTTTGACCCAAAACACATTTTTAGTTATAACGTATATACAACACATTACTAGAAATCATTTTACTCGTTCAATACGTCCGTTTGGTCAAAAAGTCAAAACTACATATTTTCACATGGGCTTCGGCCCAACAGTAAAACAATGGGCTTTTTGGCCCAAAAATCCATTTGGTCCAATTTGTATTTATTTGTTACTTGTTAGTAATTTTTAGTTACCAAATATACTTTATACTTATCAAATAAGCTCTAATAATAATAAGCTCTTAAAATAAAAGTCAACCTTTGACTTTGCTACTGTTCATTCAAACAAAATAAACCATTTCAACTTATTTTCATCTTTTTGCTAATTATTTCTAGTAACTTATAGCTTATTAAATAAACCAAACTAAATATACACTTCACTATATTTTTCCACCATTTCACCATTTGAGCCAAAATTTTATGTTTTTCAAAACCCCAATAATCTTTTATTTTATATATGGGTCGATCCATACTTAACTCACAAAAATCATTATAGTGCTTAAATTAGTGTAAAAATCATAACTAGTGTTTGTATCATCAAACTAGCACTATATGCAACAAGATTTACCACACAAGCAAGAAATTAACTAATTAACTCATAATCATTCACATATGTCGAGCACTACATGCAATAGATCAAACCCTAGCTTTGCTCATATTATCAAAACATGTACATTTAACATTTTTAAACATCACAATACACCATAAGAACAAGAGATTTGTAAATTTAGAAAAGTTTTAGAAATCCTTACAATATCTTGAAAGTTAACGTGTGAAGAAGGACCAAGAACACCCAACACTTTGCTTATTTAACCCAAATCAAGCTTCCAAATTACCCAAAAACCTTTGTGAACACCCTTGATCTTGAATCTTTGAGAGAAAAATTTAGTAAATATGTTTTGTGTGTGTGATACTAGGCATCCAAATGAAGCCAATTAAGGTGGATGAGAAGTTTATTTTGGGTAGCTTTTAAGGATAAGTTCTTGAATATCTAAAAAGTAGTATGCCATACTGGGCAAAATTGGATTTCATTTAAAGATAGAATGATGATGTGTAATGTGGTTTGGTGTGGGCTATGGGTGGCCGGTTGGGGCTTATTAGGAGGGGGAAAGTTTAGTTTTTATCCCGCTTTGGTGTATTGTGTGTCGGTTTAACTTAAAAAGTTACCGTAAAGTCCGGTTTGACGTTTTTGGACCCGATAACGTAAAATAAAGTTTTTAACCACGTTTTTGTCAGAAATACAATAAAATGTCATTACTGACTCAAAAATATATTTATTTGACCTTTACCATATGTACTGTGCTGTCGGTACGCGCGTGCGGTTGTTTTTCAGAAAAATGCGAGAAAGCTCTCAGTAAATTATAATACTTGTCAGTAACTATCAGAAATGTGATAATTTAACTTTACTAACAAAAATAAACTTTTTCTGCAGTGACTGTAAGCTACAGTATGCTGGGACAGCTCCCGAAAATGCTTAAAAATACTCAGAAACATGCAAATGCGCACAGAAATGCTTAGCTTAAAAATAATTAATACTCATATAATATTAATTAGCAACGTGAAAATTACCATTTGTCACAGTCTCCCCATCTAATCGGGAAATCCATCCCGGATTTCAATTGACGCCACTCTTGGTTTTCGGAAAAAGATGAGGGTATTTTGCTTGATCTCGTCCTCTTGCTCCCAAGTGTATTCGGGGCCTCTGCGAGAGTTCCATCGGACCTTCACAATTGGGATACGACTCTGCTTTAGTCGTTTCACTTCCCGGTCCATGATTTCAATCGGTTCTTCAATAAAATTTAACCTCTCATCAAGCTGGATTTCATCCAAAGGAATAATTGCGCTTTCATCGGATAAACACTTCTTCAAATTACTGACATGAAAAACGTCATGCACAGCACTGAGCTCAGACGGCAGTTCGAGTCGGTAGGCTACCGGCCCGATCTTGTCAAGGATCTCAAAAGGTCCTATATAGCGAGGGTTCAATTTTCCACGCTTACCAAATCTGATCACGCCTTTCCATGGCGAGACCTTCAACATTACTTTATCTCCCACTTGAAACTCAAGGGGTTTTCTTCTCTTATCAGCATAGCTCTTCTGACGGTCACGAGCCGCTTGCATTCGGTTCTTAATCTGTACAATCTTTTCGGTAGTCTCATGGACTAACTCTGGCCCGGTAAGTTGGCTTTCTCCAACTTCTGCCCAACAAATTGGTGATCTGCACTTACGTCCATAAAGTGCTTCATACGGTGCAGCTTTTATGCTGGTGTGATAGCTGTTGTTATAAGAAAATTCGACTAAAGGCAAATGCCTATCCCAGCCGTTTCCGAAATCAATTACACAGGCTCTTAACATGTCCTCTAATGTCTGAATAGTTCTTTCACTCTGACCATCCGTTTGGGGATGATATGCCGTACTCATATCGAGTTTAGTTCCTAAAGCATCCTGAAGCGACTTCCAAAAGTTTGACGTAAATCGACTGTCTCGATCAGAGATAATAGAAACAGGCACACCATGCCTTGCAACAATTTCCTTAACATATAAACGCGCGAGTTTATCCATTTCAATTTTCTCCGCTATAGGAAGAAAATGCGCTGACTTTGTGAGACGATCAACGATTACCCAAATCGTGTCATAACCACTCGATGTCCTAGGCAATTTTGTTATAAAATCCATAGTAATGCGCTCCCATTTCCATTCCGGAATCTCAGGTTGAACAAGCAGACCGGACGGTCTTTGGTGTTCTGCCTTAACTTTCGAGCACGTTAAGCACTTGCTGACATATTCTGCTATATCGGCCTTCATGTTTGGCCACCAATACAACTCTTTCAGGTCTAAATACATCTTGTCAGATCCTGGGTGAATGGAGTACTTGGACTTATGGGATTCGTGCATAATAAAATCACGAATTCCTCCATACAATGGAATCCAATACCTGTCTCCATAACGCAAAACCCCATCTGATTTTCTTACTAATCCATTCTCAAGTTCGGGCATTCTGTGAATCTTCTCACTAGGTCGGTTTTCATCTTTGAGCGCTTCATCCTGAGCCTCAAGAATTTTTGCTGGAAGCGGCGAATTAATCGTCATCCCTAACGATCTAACCCTAAGAGGTTTAATCCGTTCTTTTCTGCTAAGGGCGTCGGCAACAACATTTGCCTTGCCTGGGTGATAACAGATTTCACAATCATAATCGCTAAGCAATTCCAACCATCGGCGCTGTCTCATGTTCAGCTCCTTCTGGTTCAATATATGTTGTAAACTCTTGTGATCAGTATACACTACGCACTTAGTTCCATAAAGATAGTGTCTCCAAATTCTTAGTGCAAACACGACTGATCCTAATTCTAGGTCATGAGTTGTGTAGTTTTTCTCATGGGTCTTCAGCTGTCGAGAAGCGTATGCTATTACCTTCTCTCTTTGCATCAACACGGCTCCCAAACCTTTGTGTGATGCGTCACAATACACAACAAAATCCTTGCTACCCTCGGGTAAAGCCAAAATAGGCGCACTACACAATTTTTCCTTAAGGAGTAGAAAAGCTTCTTCCTCATCATTTCCCCAGTCGTATTTCACATTCTTTTGAGTCAATTTCGTCAATGGTTTAGCTATCTTAGAGAAACCTTCTATAAATCTTCTGTAATAACCGGCAAGTCCTAAAAATTGTCGGATTTTCGTCGGCGTTGTGGGCGTTGCCCAATCCTTAATGGCCTCAATCTTAGCAGGATCTACGTGAATTCCTTGTTTATCGATCACATGACCAAGAAATTGCACGGTCGATATCCAAAATTCACACTTCGAAAATTTAGCATATAACTCTTCCTTTTTCAATAATTCCAGAATTTGCTTGAGATGTTCCTCATGCTCTTGCTCATCCTTGGAATATATCAAGATATCGTCAATGAACACTATCACAAATTTGTCCAAATACGGCTTACACACACGATTCATGAGATCCATGAATACTGCTGGTGCATTTGTCAAGCCGAATGGCATAACCTGAAATTCATAATGGCCATATCGGGTTCGAAATGCGGTCTTCGGGATATCCTCTTCCCGGACTCGAAGTTGGTGATAACCCGATCTTAAGTCTATCTTAGAATAAACCGATGATCCCTGCAACTGATCAAACAAATCGTCTATCCTCGGGAGTGGGTATCTATTCTTAATGGTTAGCTTATTCAGTTCCCGATAGTCTATACACATTCTAAAGGATCCATCCTTCTTCTTAACAAACAAAACAGGAGCTCCCCAAGGCGATGAACTCGGTCTAATGAAACCTTTTCCAGATAATTCGGCTAATTGATCTGACAATTCTTGTAATTCCGTAGGTGCTAAACGATAGGGTGCTCGCGCTACAGGAGCGGCTCCTGGCACTAAATCGATTTGGAATTCGATTTGTCTGGCCGGTGGAAGTCCCGGTAAGTCTTCTGGAAAGACCTCTGGAAAATCCCTCACGATTGGCACATCTTCCAACTTTTTCTCTCCAGGTTCCTTTTCTTTCTTTTCAGTGACATGAGCTAAAAAGAGATAACATCCCTTCTCGATGTACTTCTGCACCTTCGTACACGAGATGATTGCCAATCTTGATGAACGCGCACGATCAGAACGGTCACCTTCAACAATCAGAACTTCGTTCCCATAGGGAACTCTAACAATTTTCTCATCACAAACGATGACGGCATGATTTCGATAACCAATCCATTCCTATGATGACGTCAAAACTACCTAATTCCACTGGCATCAGATCAATGTTGAAAGGACGATTCAACAAGTTTAGAGTGCAACCCCTTATGATGGTACCTACTCTTTCTAGGTTTCCGTTTGCTAATTCTACATCGAAGGCATTATCTAAGGTGGTCGGGGCTATGTCAAGTAAAGGACTAAAATTGGTTGATACAAAACTTCTATCTGCTCCCGTATCGAAAAGTACTGAAGCATAACGATTATTTAAGAGAAACGTACCCGTCACCACGTTCGGGTCGTCCTGTGCTTCTCTTCGGCCTACAGCATAAACTCTTCCACGAGCTCTTCCTTCATTTCCCTGATTCCCATTGTTAATCATTGCCACCTGGTTTCCTGGTCTACCACTGTTTCCTTGGTTTCGGGGCTTATTGCACTCATTCCGATAATGACCTTTTTCACACACACCCAAAGCAGGTGACATCTGCCTTACGGTTGTAGGCTGGTGCTGCTTGTGTTGTGGCTAGTGGTCTTGATCTACAGTTCTTTGCTATGTGTCCTATCCTCTAGCAATTGTTACACCTCACAGTGCACTGTCCCCTGTGATGTAACTTACAGCGGTTACAAAAAGGCGTAATCTTGTCATAACCCTTCTTGTCTCCGAACCAATTGCATAAACCTTGCCTCCATTCTGCTTTTTGTTTTGAGAGCTATTGTTGTTACCTTTAGAGTGATCTTCCCACTTCCTTTTGTGGTCAGTACTCTTCTCTGGAATATCCTCCAGTTCCTGATCCATTAATTTGTTTGCCGTCTCAATGGTCTCGTGAAGATCTACAGCTCTCGAGGTAATCACATCACCTCTTATGGATTTCGGCAAACCACCGATATACCTTTCAATCAATCTGGCTTCCGTCCGAACCATTTCTGGACATAGCAAAGCCAACTCCTGGAATCTCTGGTTGTAAGCAGCAATGTTGTTGTTTTGCACCTTCAAATTCCAAAACTCAATTTCTAATTTCTTAATCTCATTTCGTGGGCAATACTTCCTAATCACTAGTTCCTTAAAATCTTCCCAAAGCATGGCATAAGCAACCTCCCTATTAGCAGACTTCATGTAGTTGTTCCACCAGGTCAAAGCGGAATCCATGAAAGTAAATGACGCAAACTTAACCCTGTCATTCTCATGACATCCACTGATATGAAATACAGTCTCAAGTTTCTCAATCCATCTAGTCAAACCAACGGCTCCTTCCGTTCCTCCAAATCCTCCAACCATTATTTTTCGGAACTCAGCGTAGGTACAACCTCGACTGTTGGTTACTGGCCTAGATGTTCCGGTGTTGGTGGTCGAATTGGTCACAGCTGCGAGAGCGGCTGCCACACGGTCAGCGACAAGTTGATCCAGTGTTGCTTGATTCATTGCTGGGGTAGCAGTTGCGGCCCTAGTTGGTACCTCTTCCTCTGCTGTATGAACCGGTGTGTTAGCAGGTCGTCCTCGTGTGACTCTGATCGGGGCAGTGGGTTCAACAGTCCTTCCCCTCACTGACCTTGTCTGAATGGGTGTGTTAACGGGTTGTCCTCGTGTGGCTCTGGTTGACTTTCGTTTTGGTGCCATTTATCTGCATCACAAAAGATGGCGATAAATGAGATCTTTGGTTAAAGGAAAATAAGTTATACGGATATGTGAATAGTGAAAACAAAATGCAAGAATAAAGTCAACCACAGAGGAACAACGAAAGAAGGAAAGAAAAGTATAGATCGGATAGAAAGACTAAGCTTGTTATTGATGAAGCGAAAAGTGTACCGCTTTTAAGGGGTCATTTAAGCCCTAAATCGTATTTATTTGATCAAATATTGCCCTAAATCGTTCCTTTTGTCATTTTAGGTACTTTTGAGAAGAAATCTGGAAAAGGAAGCATTTTGGACGTTTTTGGAGCATTAAAGTGAAGAAAACGACAAAGTCTCAAAATCGGCTGGAAATTACCTTTGACGGCGTCAGGATTATCCCCAGACGGCGTCATGGCTTGGCAAGAAAAAGGTGGATGTGAAAATTACTCATGATAAGCCAGAGAAATTTGCATGGAATTCTGACGGCGTCACCCTTTAATCTGATCAAGGTCGTCACGGCTTAATTTAAAGAGGGACGGCATCAAGCCATAATCTGACGGCGTCAAGCCTTGATAAGCCAGAACGGATTTTGGAGGTCTAGAGAGGGACGGCGTCAGGAAGGCCATCCGGGAACCCTAAAAGCGGCGAGGTGACGGCGTCAGAATCTACAACGTGACGCCGTCAGACCTTAATCTCTATATATAGTTTTGCAATTTTTTGTCATTAGTGTGGAACTTATTGGGGAACTTTGTGTGTGAAAACCCTAAGACGATTTTAGCAGCTTTTTCAAGGCTTTTTGCCTTGAGATCTTCCATGTTACATTGAAGATAAGTTATCAATTAATCATTCAATATGTCTATGTGTTGTTTGATTCTATCTTGTTCTTGTCTTTTGTTTAACATGCTAGGCTAGATTTATCTTGTGTTTGCTTAGATCTAATGAAACCTAGCTATTGATTATTGGTTATTAGTTGTATTGGATGATTGTTCATCTATGTTAGGCTTAAGAAAACTGGCTAACTTCCTATTCGGTAACTTGCTTGAACGTCTTAAGAAACATGAACCAATGCGTACTAAAGGTTTTTATGGTTGTATTTAATGCACAAGCGAATTCTAGTGATCCCATGTTAGGAGCTTCCTAGCCGGCTCGACATAGGAGTGAAGTAGGAGCTTGTAGAGTTGGGGAAGTACGTACGCCACCCCACGATTGGTATTAAGGAATACACCCGTCATCCACGCGACTAATACACACTAATCAACCGGTAAAAGATAGTTAGGGAGTAAGGAAATCTAAGTAAACACATTTCTCTCCACATAAGTTTTACCACCTTTTCATTTTCTGTTATTTTATTTTATTTGCAATTCGTAGTAACTTGGGTTAGTTGACTAACAACTAATTCCGCCCACTCTTTCAAACCCAAGATTTTACTTGCTTTCTTAAAATTATAAAAACATAAAAAAGAATCTTCTCTCACCCTTAGACCTATTAGAGTAGTTTTTCATACCTAACGAACACTATTCCCTGTGGAGAACGATCAATCCCCCGTACTTACCACTACACTATACTACATCGGTCAGGTACACTGCCTGGTGGGGTTGTAAACCTCTTGAGATCCCTCGAGAGGTAAAACCTGTTGTAAGGTTGCAAAACCACGCATCAAGTTTTTGGCGCCGCTGCCGGGGAATAGTTATTGTTTAGGTTGAATTTTTATTTTATAGGTCTACTCACTAGATTCCTTTCTAGTGAGATTTTTATTTTCTTTTTCTAGGTTTTCTTTAGTCTATCTATTTTTCTTCGTTTCTTTGTTCGTAACCATTACCATTCGACATCATGGAAGATGGTAATATCCTTAATCCCAACAACCCACCACCACAACAACCACCACCACCTCCTAGAGCCCGTACTTTAGGAGAGTACTCCCGTCCTAGCCACCATGGCTATCGAAACACCATTGAGCTCACTCAAGGAGCCAATGTCACTCCCTTGCGATCCGACAACATCCGGTTGGTGCAAAGCGGATGCGCATTCCATGGACTTCGTTCTGAAGATCCTAATCAACATCTCAAGGACTTTCTCAAAATCGTTGATTCTATAGACCTTGATGTTGCCACTCGAGAGACGACCCGACTGCGTCTCTTTTAATTCTCTCTGCGGGACCAAGCTAGTCAATGGCTAGAGCGTCAACCCGCAGGATCCATCACCTCTTGGGATGATCTCACCACTCGTTTCCTTGCTCAGTTTTTCCCACCGGGAAGAACTACCAAGCTAAGGAATGATATCTTGATGTTCCAACAACGTCAAGGTGAAACCCTCTACGAGGTATGGACTCGATTCAAGGACTTACTCCAAAAAGTCCCTCACCATGGCTTAGAACTTTGGCTCCAAGTCCAAATCTTCTATGACCATGTCAATCTCTCCACGAGGCAAACCATTGACCAAGCGGCTGGTGGTAAGCTACGTGATCTAAGTGCGGAACAATCATGGGCTCTCCTAGAAGATCTTGCTCTTTATGACAACGAAAGTTGGAATGATCCCCATGATTTGAATAAAACGGTCAAGGCAATATCTTTGCCTTCGAACAATTCAAGCACTTCCGACCGTAGAATCATAGAACTTGAAGACCAAGTCAAGTTTCTCATGAAATCCTACGAGGCTCCTAAACCTTCAAGCCAAGTGAACAAAATCACTTCTTCGTGTAAATTATGCAGTGGTCCCCACGACACTCATGATTGCATGGAACTCCCCAAACAGGCTTTCAAAGAATTCGCATCCTCGCGAATCGATAAGGCGGGAGATGAGTGGCTCACCACTAATTATGGACCCAAGAATTCCGAAGATAGGTATGAGGCATGGAAGAGTAAGCCAAATTTTAATTGGAACCAAACTCGAAGCGTATCATTCAATGACTCTCCCCCACTCACCTGGTCTGAACATTATCCTCTGCAACATACGCATAAACAACAAAATCGCGAGGAATCACAGCAAAAATTCATTCTCTCTCAAGAAACACAGCTCTCCAAGCTTGAGAATCAATTCAGACAACAGCAAGTTGATATGAACAACAAGGTTGATAACCTGTTAAAGGTTATCAATGATCGCCTTGATGGCAGGTCAACTTGTGAGTTGACACGAGTTAATGAGATCAAGTCTGTCACGGTGACTCACCAAACACCCCCTCCTGTAAAAATCAAGCACCCTAGTAAACTCTTCAAACACATATCACAAAACGGAAAAGAAACTAGAGATACCCATACCCCCTCAAAACCACTACACTTCGTGAACGTCATTACAACAATGCCTGTTCCTAAACCCCATCTGGAACAACAATCAACCGAGAACATGGACAATGAAATGGAGGGTGAAGTTCCCGAAAAGGACACAGAGGCGCCCGGAGACTATCTAGACTCACCAAAGAACTCTAATACTATAGAGTTGAATGATGGGGAGGGCTCGGAAGAGAAATCCGAAATGCCTCATGGGCTCCCAGGATTGCTAGACCGCCCCCTAGTGGAGGAACTTGAGAGGGGCACAGCAATTTTGCCTGTAGAATTTGGAGAGAGAATAGAGGATGGCGCTCACAGGGTCTTTAAGGTGTCTTGCACCACTAGGAAGAAGTTTATAAAAGATGCCTATATAAACCCCAACTCTTCTATGAATGCAATATCCCTTACTCTATATAACGAAGCCTTCACCAAACAGGTCAAATATGAAGGGTTTAATATCATCGGGGTAATAAGAAGGGTACCAATTATGATAGAAAAGTTCCTCTTTCATATCGAGCTAACTGTAATTAATAACATGAACTCTATCGTCAGCCCATCCTTAACTGGCCTTGTTCTAGGCAAACCATTCATAAAAGCGACGGGAGTGATACTCGATGAGGATGATAGGAGTGCATTATTTACCGATGGTGTCAGGAAAGTGATTTTTTGGGATGGCTGTGAAGAAGTGTATGAGTATCAACCATCAGCAAGTGGCAACACATGGGGGCTACACGATAGAAGGCCTGGCCGAATTAAGCGACATGATCCGAATAATCTCAAAATACCTTGCATGATTGGTCACAAGCATTTTTATAATGTTTACATTGACACATGTTTACCCAAAAATGTGATGTCCTTGTTTCATTATAACAACATTTGCAGATGGGGAATGATTCATAAAGGGAAGGACGACATTGGCATAGATGATTATGTACAGGTGTTTGTAGGAAACATGACATTCACTATGAGCTTCGCAATCGTCGATAATATCAAAAAGTACATCGATCCCAGGTTATCACAAGTTGTTTTTGGGGCACCTTTTTGCAAGGCCACAAGCTTGGTTGTGGACGAGCTCAATGGGATCATGACTTTCACTGATGGGATTAGGGAAATCTCATACCAAACGCCTTACAAGATGAGAGAATTTAAGGAGATTGATTATGAAGGGCTCGATAGGTTAAGTTCCCAACTCGTGTTATGTGACGATGATGTGAGACGGGGATGTAAGAACACTTTTGACCTGTCGAGTGGATTCTTTATGCATGATAAGGAGTTTAGTTCTAAATACCAAAACAATCCTTTTGATCTCGAGGACCCGAAATACCTTCACTATGAAAGTGATTCTGACAGAGAGTCAAAGGAGAATGGCCTAGAAACAGTGGCCAATGATGGGATCACGTAATGTACGTGACTTTGAGTCTAGCTACAAGACTCGTTAATAAAGAAAAGCGCTTCTTGGGAGGCAACCCAAGTTTTATTTGCTTTGTGTGTTTATTTGTTTATTTGTTTGTTTGATTTTATTTGTTTCCGTATGTATGTTTAAATTTTATTATTATTGATTCATGTTAAAAACTAATTTGTGAAAATGCTTTATTTTGTTTTTAACTTCGTCTTAACTACATATAAAGGTATTTTGCAAAAGTTAAGTGTAAGGGAAATCCAAATCGGTTTATTAGAACACAAATAAACATGAATCATAATAATAATAAATGAACATACATATTAGTATTTGTTTGAGTCAAATGCTTGTATCGAGTCATAATGATGTTTTGCAGGAATTCCAGGAAGTAAGGTATAGGTTTTTCCAAAAATTTTCCGGAAACGTAACATGAGAATTCTGTCAGATCATTTCTGACGGCGTCAGGCTTTACAACCTGACGGCGTCAGGTTTAATTTTCTGAAAATTTTTGAAAGTTTTGTTTTCATAAAAGGTTTTTATTAAATCTATAACTTATAATCTCCAGGAATCTGCAAAATTATCATTCCACAAGCATTATATCCTTATATATAGAGTTTATCCCGCCGATGTTATGCAGGTTTTCGTGTTTGTTTTCTCAGGTTTAACAGGTTATTTTGGACAAGGAAAAGTTTGTGGAATCAAGCTATTGGTGATGCATTAGTCTTGGAGCTTTTACATTCTCTTGGAAGAAGATTTAACCATGTTACTTCTTTATCCACCGAACGAATCAGGGGAGTATTTGATTTCATTATTTTACTTTATACTTTTACATCTTGTTATTTGAACATTGGGGACAATGTTCATCTTAAGTGTAAGGGGGGGTAAAAGTACGATTAGAGAATGCTATTACGCTTGATTTTTGTTTATCTAATAGTAAATGTGTAATAAAACTGAGATAAATACCTGTTAGGGTAATTTTAGTGCCAAATTTAAAATTTTTTACAACATTTAGGAGTGAAACTTTAGTTCTAATGAGCGTCTCACGGATAGGAGTTATATGACTAGCACAAAAAACCGTACCACTAAAAAACTTTTCCACCCCAAATATGTGAGGTTCGCCCCTAGAATTGGTAGGAAAAGCATTTTGCTATGATGTGTGTACCGGTAGCACTTAGATTCTAGAACTTGCGTTAGGACCATTCCGAGGCCACAAGTGAGACTACATTTGTGTAGTTAGATTTACTACATGATAAGAGGCATTAGGATAAACCCATTGTTTTACACCTGTGTTTTTGTTATAATTACATTGGCTACATTGGTCAAGTAATTCTCCTACACCCTTTGCGTTGTACTCATTTTTAGTACACGATACCCCTAGTACACCCCTCAGAGCCTATCTTTTCGTTTCGACCTTTAAGCATTTTACTTAAAGGAAGAATTTGTTTACACCCCACTAAAATGTACACCCAAATCGCTCTAGCCCACCTTGTATGCACTCATCTTTAGTGCATTATTGTGACAACATTTGTTTAAACCCAAGTTAATGATCTAATTGATTACATGGTTGCTAAGTCGAGTCATATCCTTGTACATATTGTTTTGGGACGATTGGGACTCATGGGTAAAGTACTAGTGTAATGGAGTAATGGGGAAGAACATCATTTATTACCCCCATATGTGCTAAATATTTTAAAAGTACTCCAAGTGTATTGATTATCTTAATTCAAGTCATTAGAATAGTAATTTGTAAAGTTATGTAAAAGTTCAAGTGTAAGGGGAATGCAACGCCCCTATGATGTATTATTTTGGATGGTAGGGCAAAAGTGTATGCAAAAAAAAAAAAAAAAAAAAAAAAAAAAAAAAAAAAATCGAAAAATCAAGAAAAATACAAAAAAAAATGAGAAAAAGAAAAAAAATAGAAAAACATACGGACTACCATCCCGTTTCATTTTTATGTTTATTTTATGTTTTTGTTATTTTATTTCATTAGCTTAGATTGAGTCGAGTCTTGGCTTAGCAACATTGTATAGTACATGTAATTAATCAAGATCTTTAACTCGCCACCAGTAAAATATCCTTTATCCAACAAAACCGTGTTTTCCTTTTCCCTACACCTAACGTTATAACCCATGTAAAAGCCCTCTTTGATAGTTTATCTTAGGTGCTTACGCCTAGTGGAGGAGGTTTTTGATCCTTTCCCAAGCCTATGGTAATATATTTGCTATGACAGGTAGTGAGAGATATTATCCGTTTTCATTTATGAGATTTATTTTGATGACACTTGAGAGATGTGAGTATCTAAACACTACTTGTGAGGTGCTAGTTTGTAATCTCCGTGCTTATTATGATTAAAGTGGAACGACTATTTGTTGCAATTACTTTTATATTAGTGTTAAATGACCCCTAACTTGTATTTTGATTAGAATAAAAGCGCATTTGCTTGAGGACAAGCAAATCTCAAGTGTAAGGGTATTTGATGAAGCGAAAAGTGTACCGCTTTTAAGGGTTCATTTAAGCCCTAAATCGTATTTATTTGATCAAATATCTCCCTAAATCGTTCCTTTTGTCATTTTAGGTACTTTTGAGGAGAAATCTGGAAAAGGAGGCATTTTGGACGTTTTTGGAGCATAAAAGTGAAGAAAACGACAAAGTCTCAAAATCGGCTGGAAATTACCTTTGACGGCGTCAGGATTATCCCCAGACGGCGTCATGGCTTGGCAAGAAAAAGGTGGATGTGAAAGTTACTCATGATAAGCCAGAGAAATTTGCATGGAATTCTGACGGCGTCACCCTTTAATCTGATCAAGGTCGTCACGGCTTAATTTAAAGAGGGACGGCGTCAAGCCATAATCTGACGGCGTCAAGCCTTGATAAGCCAGAACGGATTTTGGAGGTCTAGAGAGGGACGGCGTCAGGAAGGCCATCCGGGAACCCTAAAAGCGACGAGGTGACGGCGTCAGAATCTACAACGTGACGCCGTCAGACCTTAATCTCTATATATAGTTTTGCAATTTTTTGTCATTAGTGTGGAACTTATTGTGGAACTTTGTGTGTGAAAACCCTAAGACGATTTTAGCAGCTTTTTCAAGGCTTTTTGCCTTGAGATCTTCCATGTTACATTGAAGATAAGTTATCAATTAATCATTCAATATGTCTATGTGTTGTTTGATTCTATCTTGTTCTTGTCTTTTGTTTAACATGCTAGGCTAGATTTATCTTGTGTTTGCTTAGATCTAATGAAACCTAGCTATTGATTATTGGTTATTAGTGTGTTATTAGTTGTATTGGATGATTGTTCATCTATGTTAGGCTTAAGAAAACTGGCTAACTTCCTATTCGGTAACTTGCTTGAACGTCTTAAGAAACATGAACCAATGCGTACTAAAGGTTTTTATGGTTGTATTTAATGCATGAGCGAATTCTAGTGATCCCATGTTAGGAGCTTCCTAGCCGGCTCGACATAGGAGTGAAGTAGGAGCTTATAGAGTTGGGGAAGTACGTACGCCACCCCACGATTGGTATTAAGGAATACACCCGTCATCCACGCAATTAATACACACTAATCAACCGGTAAAAGATAGTTAGGGAGTAAGGAAATCTAAGTAAACACATTTCTCTCCACATAAGTTTTACCACCTTTTCATTTTCTGTTATTTTATTTTATTTGCAATTCGTAGTAACTTGGGTTAGTTGACTAGCAACTAATTCCGCCCACTCTTTCAAACCCGAGATTTTACTTGCTTTCATAAAATTATAAAAAAATAAAAAAGAATCTTCTCTCACCCTTAGACCTATTAGAGTAGTTTTTCATACCTAACGAACACTATTCCCTGTGGAGAACGATCAATCCCCCGTACTTACCACTCCACTATACTACATCGGTCAGGTACACTGCCTGGTGGGGTTGTAAACCTCTTGAGATCCCTCGAGAGGTAAAACCTGTTGTAAGGTTGCAAAACCACGCATCAGCTTGTTATATATATCGAAAGATGAAGGTTTACAAAATTACAAGCCTGTCAATAAATAGTTCTAAGATACTACGGAGATACTATTAGTCCTAGGAATACATCATCACTACTACGAATCTAGGAATACATCATTACTACTACTATTCTAGGAATACATCATCACTGCTACTACATCTAATGGTCGGTCCTAGCAATACGTAGCTCCTCAAATGCTCGGGTCAATCCTCCAATGGTGGTCTCTAGCTGGGCTACTCGGTCTCTAAGCTCCTGGTTCTCCCTCATCACTGAACCAATGATAACCTCAGCGGTCACAATCCTCTGCCACTGAGTACGATCGACTCCTCTAGCTCGTCGCAACATACCCTGAATCCTCTGCTGTCCTCTACCTAAACCAATGGCTCTAAAGTCCAAACCTCTAAGCTCTCTACCATGTAACCTCTCTAAAGCATCCAATCTAGCCCTCAATCCAATCATCACTCTACGGTCAGAATACAACTCCTCAAACAAAACACAAGCTGCCTGATCAATAGTCCCAATCCGCCTCTCCACAGTCTGAATACGCTCAGACTGCTCCAATCTCCCAAGCTGATCAGAATGAACATCAAGTAAGCTCGCCTGGTTCGTCAACTGAATCCAGATCTGATCCATCTCAGTAAGCTCAGGCTCTGTAAGTGGGGAACCTACTGGTGAAGGGAGTGGAGTAGGTATCGGAGATGGTGGTATAAAAGAAGGAGATGACGGTGTGTACTCTGGGCTGGCTGCATGTACACCCGTGTCAACATCACAAGCAATATCTAGCCACTGACTATCATCCAAACCCTGAATCTGTGCATCTCTCGAGCTCTGTCCAACCTCAAACAATCCCTGAACATCCTCCATAATACCCTTGCCATCCCTCGGCATCCTAACCTGATCTATGTCCATAGGAGTATCCCTATCCCTATCATCCTCTAAACCCATAGAAGTGTGCTCAACAGGTGCAGTCACAGTAGGGGTAGGCTCATCCTGAACCTACTCTGGATCCTCCACTGGATCCTCATCCTCATCGGAATAAGTCTCCACTGATCTCCTACGTCTCTGACTAGGTGGGGAATCATCTGGAGATAGCATAGGTGACTGAGGTGGTGAATCAGCAGGAGTACCCATATAACCATAACGGGTCCTACTACGAGATGAAGTCAATACTGAAGATAACTGAAGACGACGTCCACGGACTCGCCTATATGATGCCCGACGTCTGACAGGTGGAGCATCGGAATCATGCTGAGCAGAAGTGTACAACTGAGCTGGTGATGAACGGTGTGCTGTGGCAGATCTGTGTAGATACGGTGAGGTAGATGGAGTGGTGTGTACAGGCTGAACTGAAATAGATGGCTGAGCAGCAACACGAATAACCTCCATCAGTGGGTCATCCATGAACGGAACTGGCTGCTGTGTCTGAGAAGTGAATCCATCAATATCCACCTTGGAGTGTGTGCCGAATGGGAGAGACATGGTCTGTGACAAATATAGTGCGACACGTATAAGTATATAGAAATTACTTATATCATATATGCTTAGTATAATATACTCATATAACATGCCAAAAACACTTAATCAAATAAGGCAAACAATGCTCAAATCAAATAAACAACTGATGCTCAAATCATAGCAAGCTAAACTGGCAGGCATCCGGCGGTCATGATGGAAAGTTTTTCAAAATCGGTTATAGTTTGAGGTTTTTATAAACCACGTTCTCTATAACCTAGGCTCTGAATACCAATCTGTAACACCCCCAAAATCACAATATTCGCGGAAGCATACACTTTGGGGTGCTACGTGGTTGATAATCATCACACAAGATATAGCGAACGGATTAAAATCCGTTTTAAATTATATTACATAAGTCAAGTCATGTAGCGATACATAAAAACCATTTCAGATGAAAATGAAGCCCAATTAAACAAAAGGTCCAGTTGTCAGAGTAAACGCATTAAAAACATTTTCATCATTTATTGTGACCGACGCCATGCACTGCACCCGGCTAAACGCACCTCAGTTTCCTTAGAAAAACATGCTAAAAGTCAGCTAACGCTGGTGAGTTCATAGGTTTAAATAAATAGCACACATGGACCAATAGCAATATCATAAAAACGATTCAGCAGATACACACTATCAGTAATGCAAACACTAAGCCTCATCCTACCGAAACTAAGACAATGCAGCACGACTAGCGTTAGCAAATAAATAAGGGTGCCCGCGAGTGTTAATCCCTAGACACCCGGCTAAAAACCCGAATGGTATACGTTCGCCTTGGCTATGCCGAGCCAACCGAACGGGGACGTCACTCCCAATAGATCTATTTATAACAACCGGCTTCCCATCAGGAATTAACGGCAGATGATAGTGGGCACAAAATGGGATTCAGCAAACTTAGGTTTCTGCATACTAGTGTGATCTTAAAAGCAACATCAATTCTGGTCCATGAAAACAGTTTTGCATGTTTCTCACCCCCAAGCTTATAAAACCAAAATCGTATAAAAATATGGGGCTATAAACTCACCTTTCAAATACAGCAATTCAGCAATCAATCAAAATAATGCAACCGCGCCGATCAGCACCCTAAATTAGTACGGTAAGTCTTAGCAAATCCTTCGTGGTTCAAGTCTTTACTTTATTTGAAAAGTTTTACGTTTGACCTGTGCTCGTGTATTTCTTGCTTGCTGTGTGGTAAAGTATATTTCGAAACAATTTATTTTTATAACTCTTTGGGGGTAGCTCATGGTGAAAGTGCATGGTGGGAATACGTAACGGAACATCCGTGCTAGTATTCGCGATTTAAATGTGCAAGTGTAATATATATATATTTTTGCTCAACCTTTATATATATATATAACAGTGTTGCAAATATCGGCCGATACGGCCGATTAATCGCTTAAAGGCCTCGGACCTTGAGAGATTTACAAGGTTATCGGCCGATTAATCGGCCGATTCAAGAAAATCGGCCGATTAATCGGTTAAATATCGCTTAAAGGCCCCGACCGCCACAGTACCGATTCACGATTTTTGCAACATTGTATATATATATATATATATATATATATATATATATATATATATATATATATATATCTTAAGTTAAATCCTCATATATAGAGATTAATTAAATGGCTTTGAAGAGTGGTTAATATAACGTAGTTAGTGAAAAACCATTGTATTTAGAAACGTCGTTTATTACTTTTGTTGCAATATTTATTATAAGGAAAACAAGTTTGTTAAGTAATTTCATAAAGTTTACTTAAGTTGTGGATTTTCTCAAAATACTCTAAGTGTTGGATTTTTAGAAAATCTGGGCATGACCCATTCGTTTGTACAACGTTTCCATTTATCTCACGTGTTGCAAACTTTTCTCAAATGCTTCGCTAACTAGTTATGAGTGCAAAATACTTTAGTGATATACGTTAAGTGTCGTGAATATATATTTGTCGTTAAATTGTTCGTTATCTTAACTTTTAAATAATAACACCAAATTTCGACACGAAATCAATATTTCTTCAAAAAGTCAACAAAAGTCAATCTCAATGTCATTTTAGGAAAAATGTCAATTTTTACCCTTTCGGAGACTAAGCGTCTCAAAACAAGTCCAAAAATAGTTATCGTTATATTTATTGTTTCGTTAAACATTTTTAACTTCGGCGAGTCGGAAAATAACGTATATATCGACACGTTTCTAGAAATCATTTTACTCGTTCAATACGTCCGTTTGGTCAAAAAGTCAAAACTACATATTTTCACATGGGCTTCGGCCCAACAGTAAAACAATGGGCTTTTTGGCCCAAAAATCCATTTGGTCCAATTTGTATTTATTTGTTACTTATTAGTTATTTTTAGTTACCAAATACACTTTATACTTATCAAATAAGCTCTAATAATAATAAGCTCTTAAAATAAAAGTCAACCTTTGACTTTGCTACTGTTCATTCGAACAAAATAAACCATTTCAACTTATTTTCATCTTTTTGCTAATTATTTCTAGTAACTTATAACTTATTAAATAAACCAAACTAAATATACACTTCACTATATTTTTCCACCATTTCACCATTTGAGCCAAAATTTTATGTTTTTCAAAACCCCAATAATCTTTTATTTTATATATGGGTCGATCCATACTTAACTCACAAAAATCATTATAGTGCTTAAATTAGTGTAAAAATCATAACTAGTGTTTGTATCATCAAACTAGCACTATATGCAACAAGATTTACCACACAAGCAAGAAATTAACTAATTAACTCATAATCATTCACATATGTCGAGCACTACATGCAATAGATCAAACCCTAGCTTTGCTCATATTATTAAAACATGTACATTTAACATTTTTAAACATCACAATACACCATAAGAACAAGAGATTTGTAAATTTAGAAAAGTTTTAGAAATCCTTACAATATCTTGAAAGTTAACGTGTTAAGAAGGACCAAGAACACCCAACACTTTGCTTATTTAACCCAAATCAAGCTTCCAAATTACCCAAAAACCTTTGTGAACACCCTTGATCTTGAATCTTTGAGAGAAAAATTTAGTAAATATGTTTTGTGTGTGTGATACTAGGCGTCCAAATGAAGCCAATTAAGGTGGATGAGAAGTTTATTTTGGGTAGCTTTTAAGGATAAGTTCTTGAATATCTAAAAAGTAGTATGCCATATTAGGCAAAATTGGATTTCATTTAAAGATAGAATGATGATGTGTAATGTGGTTTGGTGTGGGCTATGGGTGGCCGGTTGGGGCTTATTAGGAGGGGGAAAGTTTAGTTTTTATCCCGCTTTGGTGTATTGTGTGTCGGTTTAACTTAAAAAGTTACCGTAAAGTCCCGGTTTGACGTTTTTGGACCCGATAACGTAAAATAAAGTTTTTAACCACGTTTTTGTCAGAAATACAATAAAATGTCATTACTGACTCAAAAATATATTTATTTGACCTTTACCATATGTACTGTGCTGTCGGTAAGCGCGTGCGGTTATTTTTCAGAAAAATGCGAGAAAGCTCTCAGTAAATTATAATACTTGTCAGTAACTATCAGAAATGTGATAATTTAACTTTACTGACAAAAATAAACTTTTTCTGCAGTGACTGTAAGCTACAGTATACTGGGACAGCTCCCGAAAATGCTTAAAAATACTCAGAAATATGCAAATGCGCACAGAAATGCTTAGCTTAAAAATAATTAATACTCATATAATATTAATTAACAACGTGAAAATTACCATTTGTCACACATAAGTTTCGCGTAATTAAACGTTATGAATAAAGAAATTACATTAGGCGTAAGGAAATACTTTTGGAACTTTGGTAATAATTCAGGAAGTCTAAAAGTGAATTAAAAATAATTGTTAAGAGTATTGGGTGCGTTGTTCATATAAATCGCGAAAAGCGTTTATCAACTTAATAAATGTAAGTAACTAAAGGAATTGTTTTAGAGATTAAAAATTTTGAACCGGAGTAGGAGCAAGGTATTGGGATGTTGTAGACTAAATATAGCCTAAAGTCCTAGTGCACTTGAAGGGTATTCTAAATTTTACGTTGATTCAACTAAAAAGTTATTCGTAAATTTGTTCTCCAGTAAATGTTAAGATAAGTAATTTGAGTTTATTGAATAGTATTGACCTGTAAAATAGCGGGTTGTCATAATACATGCTCAACTACTTTTAATTTCAATCTTGATAATTTGCAAACTATATGTTTTATCTGAACTAAATGTTTATTTATGCTAAATAACATTATTTCCATACTTAGAGTTTCTATATCATGGACCATTAAGCACTATGCATAGTGAGTATGAATATTATCGTTAGATTTATTGGGATTAATGTAAACATTAAGTTGACTCAGTTAGAGCAAACAAACGCGACAAACATTTGAGAACACTAGGTATAACAACAGATTACCTACTAGGCTATGATTGCAACAATTATTCCAATTTCTATTCGTACGAGATTTACATTTTAGTTTTCATAAGGATAGTGCAATAATAAACAATTTTCAACGTTGTGGGTGTATAACAACGTAAACCACGATACAACGGACTTGGTCCAATTACGATTCAACGGACTTAGTCCAATTATGATTTCATGTACTTGGTACAAACTATGTGATCTAATGGACTTGGTGTAATCTCGAAACTAATAGAATTGGTATAATAACAAACAAACGAACTTGGTACAATTGTGAACCAACCAGAAACCAGTAAACTTAAGGTTTCGATGTCAGGAATTTAGTACAACGGAAACACTACCTATATGTGATAATGTATTTAGTACAATAGTCATACACTCGAAAGTTTGATGAACTACATTTACTATTTACATTTACTTGTCACGATGATTTTACAAGGTTTTCACAATTATTTCAATAAACTCTATGAACTCACCAACCATTGTGTTCACATTTTTAGCATGTCTATCTCAGGTCCATAATGATCGAGGCTGGCACGGAGGGGCACGGATACTCAAGAAGGCTATAAATTTTATTATCATTCGAAAACTCATTTACTATAATTTGTAAACCATGAAACTACTAGGACCTCATTTTGTAAACTCTGATATTTTTACAATTCGAATGATATATCTTTTAAAACGACTCAATTAAAGTTCGTTTTCTATTGTTATAACTGTTATGCCATGAAGTAACACCCATTTAGAATTCCGCTGCGTTCACGAAATTAAGGGTGTCATAGATTGGTATCAGAGCTATAGTTATAGAAAAACGGGTCTAATTGAGACCTAAACTATAACCATTTTTACATAAAAATATTTTATAGCCTTTCCCTCTTCGTGTCTTCCATCCTGCAGACGATTATGTGACTTTTAGACATTTTGTGCTACACGAACATACTATTATAGTAATATATAACACACATTGAATTCCGGGACGGAATTCCCTATGAGGTTGTAAGACTATAACAATTCGTATTTTTAGGTTACTATTCATTCTCGTAGTTTACTATTCACTTGCGTATTTTTATTTTTAATTCTCATAAATAAACCTATTTCCATGATAACATGAAAGTTTGACGCTCGTCGGGTTATTTTTGCAACGTACGTCTATGTTACCGGTTTCACGAAACCGTGTCTTGATTTTACGTTTAGGTTTAAACGTCATTTAAACATCCCGAAATGTCCATCCAATTTTCTAAACAAGAAAAATATGTGTTTTTCATGTCTTACGATATTTCCACAAGTTTTGGATTTTTCACGTTTTACGCGTTTTAAACCAACATTTCCAGTTTTAACAGCGTTTACGCGACCCGTTAAACTTATCACTTATTTAATATACTTAAATAAAGTATATTGATAAGTTTAATCATTTCTACAAGTTTCATATTTTTACGATACCCGGTTTTACGTTTCGTGATTTAAATACTTACCGTTAGCGATTACCGGGACCAAAACTCACTCCGTAAAGGCAAGATAATTATCTAAAAATCTTAACCTCCTCATTTTTCCCTATGTGGCATTTTAAATGAGTCACCATAACACATATCATGGTGATATAACATCTTGGTTTAGATCATTACATGTGTAATACTTAATCCTTAAGTCTTAACTAACATATACTAAAACTTCTCCTATAAATAGAACACTAAACACATAGAAAAACTTGCACCCCCCCCCCCCTCTCTTATATCCTTAAAGACCTAAAACCAAAGGCATTTCTCTTATATTTTGTAAGAAAGTTCATGTGTTCTTGAGAAAAGCTAGCTCCGAGTTTTCAAGAAAGAGTCGTTACAATCTTCATATAACTTCAAGTCTCCAAAAAGACTTTGTTATTATCTTCAAATAGCTTCGGGTTTCAAGAAGGTGTTGTTATAATCTTCAAGTAGCCCCGGGTTTACGAAGATTACAAATTTCACGTCGAAGCTCTACTTATATTCCTTTTTTCTTATTAACAAGCATTCTATATTAAGGTAAGTATTTATAAACTTTAAATACTTATGAACTTTTATTTAATTATTTAGTGTTTTATAAACTCTTAATATGTCATATAATCAAGTAATCAAAATATATGTTTCACATATTAAGTACTATGTTAGTAGGGAACTTCATGTGAGGGGCTTCATTTGGGTGAACGTATCGACGAGTTGCTGGATTTACGATTTAAAGTGTCCTAGCTCCTCAAACGTTTACTACATGACCTCTGAATTATGATGGCCCGAATAGTAGTGCGATATTTAAACTAAAAATATTTTACAAGCTAGTAAGCCATTTTTATAATGACATACACAAATACTATAAATTACAAAGTACAAAATCATGATCGATATAATAAACTTAGATAGATTTATTTACATTTTCACTTCATTACTTTAAAACCTAAGACTCGATTTCATATTTTAGGTTGCTCATAGAAGTTTCCACGGCACGTCCATCATTTTCATTATATATTTATCATCCACTCACGGTGAGTCATAGCCCCGTTTTTATACTTGTTTTCTAAATATTTTGGGGGAGATACATGCTCAACTACTTTTAATTTCAATATCGATAATTTGCAAACTGTATGTTTTATCTAAACTAAATATTTATTTATGCTAAATAACATTATTGCCATACTTAGAGTTTCTATATCACTGACCATTAAACACTATGCGTAGTGAGTACGAATATTATGGTTAGATTTATTAGGATTAATGTAACCATTAATTTGACTCAGTTAGAGCAAACAAACGAAACAAACATTTGAGAACAATACGTACAACAACAGATTACCTACTAGGCTATGATTGCAACAATTATTCCAATTTCTATTCGTATGAGATTTACATTTTAGTTTTCATAAGGATAGTGCAATAACAAACAATTTTCAATGTTGTGGGTGTATAACAACGCAACCCATGATGCAATGGACTTGGTCCAATTACGATTCTACGGACTTGGTCCAATTACTCTTCAACGGACTTGGTCCGATTACGATTTCATGTACTTGGTACAAACTATGTAATCTAATGGACTTGGTGAAATCTCGAAACTAATAGAATTGGTATAATAACAAACAAACGGACTTGGTACAAATGTGAACCAACCAGAAACCAGTAAACTTAAGGTTTCGATGTCAGGAATTTAGTACAAAGGAAGCACTCCCTATAAGTGATATTGTATTTAGTACAATAGTCATACACTCGAAAGTTTGATGAACTACATTTAGTATTTACATATACTTGTCACGATGATTTTACAAGGTTTTCACAACTATTTCAATAAACTCGATGAACTCACCAACCTTTGTGTTTACACTTTTAGCATGTCTATCTCAGGTCCATAATGATCGAGGCTGGCACGGAGGGGCACGGATACTCAAGAAGGCTATAAATTTTAATATCATTCGAAAACTTATTTAATGTAATTTGTAAACCATGAAACTACTAGGACCTCATTTTGTAAACTCTGATATTTATATAATTCGAATGATAAATCTTTTAAAACGAATCAATTAGAGTTCGTTATCTATTGTTATAACTGTTATGTCATGAAGTAACACCTAGTTTGAATTCCGCTGCGTTCACGAAATTGGGGGTGTTACATTAATAATTGTTTAACCCAAACCTTTCCAAAAGATTTAGCTTTTAGAAGCTTAATTAATTTATGAAAATAGTTAGATTATGTATCAAGTGGATTTCTTTCCTAAAATAGCTTACCAATTTGTGTTATTTGTTTAATCATTTTGTCTGATATGATTAAGTAAGGTTAGTTGTTTAATCTTGTTTTAATTAAAAAAAACATTTGTTTTGAACTTGTGTAAGTACACGTTTAATGAGTATGTATGTAATTGGGTTCTTTGATCATTCGACGAGCTTTATAATCTCATTGTTTATACCTTAAGTGTTTTTCAGCAGAGTGAAAACTTACTATTAATAACTTGGTTACTTAATCCTTTACGTCTTATAATTTTATATTTGTCATTTTCAAAACTTTGAGAGACCGCAAAATATGAATAATATTTTTATGCGATGTTTGTATTAACAGATGTCATAATGACTTATTGACAAATTAGTTCATAAGTCGGTCTTCAATTTTTATAGCTTGTGTATACTCATAGCACAACCCGAGCTTAAAATAATGACTTCTAAGTATTTCAGCTTAGGACTCATTCTTCAAAGATAGGTGATTGTACGTTTCAGTGCATTTTTCCTTATTTATAAAAGAGAAATATTCTTTATCCTTAGAAAAACTTATTCAAAAATTTTCTCAAATTATGTCATTTGATTATATTTCAGATCAACACCCAATGTTCAAAGAAAGGGCCGTTTTGTACGTTTTAGTGCGACAATCCTAAAGGATAAGAAGAGAAGTCTTCTTAATCTTGAGCAAAATCTAATCAAAAATTTTCAAAAGGTTTTTCAAAACTTTTCAAAATTTTGCTTAAAGCCAGGACTTACAATCCTTTCAGATTGTGACTTGTTCTAAAAAGTTACTCCCCAAAACACTAAAGCTGAAATTTCACAAAACAATTCAATTTTTTAGGGGAAGTAAAAGAGCTTAAAAGAAAAGCTCAAATCAGTTAAACGGATCTCAAAACCAGTTTAATCATCGATGAAGTGAAAATGCTAAAGTGTGAAAAATGTTCCATCGAAATCATGCATAACTTTTCTCCCCAATTACTTTTAAAAAGAACATATCTTTTATTTAAATTGATATGAAAAATATCAAAGATATGCTATTTTTGAGGGGGAGAAAATGTGATTAAAAGAGCTCGAAATATCTTTAACTTATAGTTCTTACTTTTCCTCCGTGTGCAAAATCTTTGATTGAAAAATCTATGCACATGTGGAAGGGGGGGGGGGGTATTTCTAAAAAAGAAAACTTTCAAAGTGTTAAAATGATTTGATTATTGAAACACTAAAATGACTTTTCAATTATTTAATGGCCTTGACCAATACCAAAACTAACTCAACCATTCATGATAAATCTGGAGACATAAGGTGATAAGGTTAGGTATTATCCCATGGTCCAGTCAGAGCCGGAGGGACCTACCCAGGGACATTGCTTAGAGAAGTCCGTAGGTCTTGAAGAAGAATGAGAAATGGAAAAATGCTACCTACGTCATGAGCTCTCATCAGAACAGTTACAACATGATGATAGTAAAGACAATTATGTATGTATTGAAGGGGTTGAAGAATGAAAAAGAATAGTTATGAAAAGGTTAAAAGAAATGAAAAATGTTACTATCAAGATTCAATGTTATCGGGAGGTTTAGGTTGATCAAAGAACACTAAACAAGACATGATGCTTTAGAGAGAGAAAGTAGAGAGAGGATGGGAGTGAAAGTGTTTATGAAGAAATGAGGATGGACAGTCATGAGGGGTACATATAGGTTCTACATATCTATCTTTCTACATATTACAATATGAGCTCCTGCATATACGCAACTCTAGATAGCTAGTAAAATATGAGCCACTGTTAAAAGTAAATTAAACTAAAGCGAAAGTATATGTAATAGACCAATGAGTGGATGAAAAAGATGGGTAAAAGGTACCAATGAACCCAATTAATGCACAAATGGTGACGTGATGAGTATATCAGTGAAGGCAAAATTTTAGGTAAATGGTAAACTAATAAAAGGGAATTTTTACATGGGGTAGGTGTAGATGATATTAACAACCGATAATGTTGAGATTTATGAGGAATCAATAGTTAGTTAATTAATTTACTCACAAATGGAGGAGATGAACTTATAAATGAGGGGAAGGCTCTCATAAAAGACTAGAGAGAGGTTTTAGTTGGTCAGTTTTTTTCTCGTAGCAATATGTGATGTTAAATAGGCATAATTGTAGGAATTTACACATATGTATAATAGTGTGGCATCAATTATGATGGCAATATGTGATGTTAAATAGGTATAATAGAACTAGCAAGACTGGTTTTAGTATAATGAACCAGCGTTTATACACTTTTATCATAAAGACCCGTTAATACTTCCTTTCCCCGCTAGTTTTATCCACAAGAACTGGTTTTAATACAACCGGTCTTTATTAAGGGGTTTTTATAGGTGTTTTTGTAGTAGTGATATTATTTATATATGATCATGTTGATCTTTAAGTAAAGATGTCTAGGGCGGATATACGAAAATGTAACTTCAAATTAACTATTGAAAGATACATCAAGCATCTCTTTGCGAGCTCAAGCTGAAAGGTAAAGTGAATTACACATAGAATTCGTCGGATGAGGATGCATCTCATAACCGAATGCTGCTCTAAATATCCAAACATTATGGGATATGTTCCAATAGGTATACAATAATTATTAGGAATAGAAGTTAAGGTCTACCAGCTTCACAAAATAAACCTGGAAAGTCCTATTTTGTAACCAAGTCTCTTGACATCATCTTGAACCTGTTGTCTAAATTCTCTAAAACTGAATCTTCTATAAATGGAATTTTCGGCACAACTTTGTATCATTGTATCATAGGATGGACAAAAGAAATAAGCAGTGGAAAACCTCTCAGATTGTTTGTTAGCTACCACTCGGTGCTCAACGCTCTTATAGACATCATTGCTCCAGGCCTAAAATACATTTATAGAACATTAGAAGACACTTTAATAGCAAATCTCCAATATTGATCATTAGATTGTTTTCGTTAGGTTTGACAGTAATTTATGGGTAGCAACGTGTAGAATATACTAGTAAAAATATATCCAAACCTGAAAAAGATCCCCAATATTGATGATTAGAGCATCTTTATTAGGTTTAACAGCGATCCATTTTCCGTCCTTGACTAATTGTAATCCTCCAATTTGATCTTGATATAGAATGGTAAGAAAATCACTATCGGTGTGCGGCATCAACCCATAAACTTGTGAAGAAATTGGGCAAGGTGGATATCGATTCATACGAAGGTAGCAAGTGCTAGGCAAACAGTTTTTCTGGAAAAAATCTGACTTATGGCCGAGTTGCTCAGCCAAAATCTCTGCTAAGTTTTCTGCCAAGTCAGAAACCATCGTTGCAAACTGTTCCATCGTGTTACTGAATGAAAAATAAAAGTTAAAATTAAGAAGCTACTTATTCATTGAGTCTAACTTTTACCATCATGAGTAAACTATCTTTTAATCTAAAACTATAACAAATATATAAATATTGTGGATTATTACAATATTTCAGTTTATATTTCAGACGTATATTTCTGACTCTACATGAATCACACTACATGGCAAAGGATGTATAAAGTGACGAAATCAGGGTGGGTTAAGGGGGTTCCAAACCACCCATGAAATTTTTCGGCGTACTATTAATTTTTGTTATACAAAAACGTTGACTTTTCATAAATGCATCCAGTCCATAATAATTGTGTTTCTAGTTTCGAAACTTTTTTCATAATGTAACCTTTCTCAAATTTTGACATCACAATTCAAGTAATTACGTCACTTAAATAATTAATTTCGTAAATATTTTACGAGCTACATATTTTTCTCTATGAAAACATTGTACGATTATCATTTCACATAATCCCGAACCTACAATTCTAGATTTTAGCAACGTTTATACGTCCGTTAATCTTATATTTCATTTAATATACTAAATTATAGTAAATTTAAGAGCTTCGACACTTTCATGAATTCTATATTTTTACCTTGTCCGATTTTAATTTTCGTGATTTAAATTACTTAACAATATCGACTACCCGGACCAAAACTCACTCCGTAAATCAAGATATTATCAAAAACTAGCTAGTCACCTCACTTATTCAAAGTGGTCGACATTTCTAGCTAGTCACCAAGCCACATGGCTTGGTGATAAGTCTTGGTTCACATATACAAGTATTTTTAGTTACTTAATCACTAAGCCTTTAGTAATACTTGGCACAACACATGTTCTACTCCTAATACACCCTTAGTCCTTAAGTCTTGGTGAGTGAATTATTTTTCTACACCATAATGAGTCATGCAAATGGCTCATTAGGATACATGGTCTTGCTATGTTGAATCTTGCATAAGATTAATACACCTATCAAGACTTAACCATTAAGGAAGATGAATCATGCACTCTTAGCCATTAATGAAGATGAATCATGAACTCTTAGCCATTAAGGAAGATGACACATACAATTTTGCACCTCCTCAAAGTCCTATATAAACCCCCCTCCCCTCTTGTTATCATCCAACACAAAACACTATTGTAATTTGATTTCTACTTCAAGTTTCATTCAAGTATTCAAGCTTCAAGCTAACTACATCAAATCACTTCAACCTTTGGTGATCCTCTTGGGTTTAAATCCACTCAAGTCACCAAAGCTTCATCAAGTCTTGCAAATATCACAAGAGGGGGGAGATTGCTCAAAGTCCTAGTTCTAGCCCTCATTTGTTATTTCTTTCTTTTGAAAGCCAAAAGTTGTAAGAAAACCTAGCTCACCTACTTGATCAATTCCATTTACATGTTTAATTCATACTATATATGTCTAGTTATATTGATCACATGATGTATAAAGCCTTAGAAATCAAGCTTACACTTATATGTTGACTTATGTAAGTAAACAAGTAAAACTAGTAATTTTATGCTATGAAAAATGACCAAACTAAATACCCATGACCTTGGGCAATTACTTACTGTTAAATTGGATTTTACAAAGAAAACGTAGCAATTTGAATCACTCAAAACGGACACACGAGTCAAAAGTTATGATCAAAAGAAGTTAACGAAACCGAAAAACTAAAACAGTCAAAACCTTGTTGAATACGACCTGAGGTAATTTTTCGAGGCCCTTTGGTCCGATTCATCAAAAATTTAAAACACGAAAGTTGTCCGGAATGATGTTTTCCATCAACTACTAGAGATCTCGGCCTGAAAACGTAAAACAAAGGCAGTTTTCTGCCACAAATTGTAAAAACAGTTTCGACGTCAAAATTTGGTTTTCACAAAACAAGTAATTAGGAACCATGTTATTTCCAAGACTAAATTAAGTACTAAACATAATAAACTTTATAAAATGACAATCTTCATTAAAAAATAAATTTTCCTATGTTTATTTGACTCTCGAAATAGTGTATTTCACCTATGAAAAACCAACTTTACGATTTATAAACTTGTAGACTTTTAAACACTTGTGATATAGTTCATGACGAGAACTTGTAATAATCCTTGTGATTTCCTAATCATAAACCAAACAACCTTATAACTTATGTTTGCAAACCATATGATCATTTTGACACTTATATCACGGAATCAAACAAGCAAAACATGATTTTCCATATGGAACACTACAAAACTAGGGAGCTTCATGTGAGGGGTTTCATTTGGGTAAACGGATCGATGAGTTGCTGGATTGACGAATTAAAGTGTCCTAGCTCCTTGAATGTTTACTACATGACTTCTGAATTATGATGGCCCGAACGGTAGTTCGAGATATATAAACTAAAAATGTTTCATAAACCGTTTCTATAAGACAATATACACAAACTACCAAGTACTACATCATGATCAATATAAAGACATATATAGGCTCGATTATGTTTTCCTAGACATTATTCCAAATCTAAGACGCAACATCATATTTTAGGTTGCACGTAGAAGTTTTCCAGCTTATCCATCATATTCGTTAAGCACTAAACATCATCAAACTCACGGTGACTCATAGCCCCACTTTTCTCGTTTAAATGTTTATTAAACTCTTTGGGGGAGATACATGCTACAATTTTTATAAATCACAAGTACTTGAAAACTATACTATGTGTTATATCAATCTTTATTGATAAGTGGAACTGTGTGCTTGAAACTATGCGCTATGTCAATCTTTATTGATATTTGGAACTATATGCTTGAAACTATGTACTATATCAATTTTTATTGATATTTGGAACTATGTGCTTGAAACTATGTGTTATATCAATCTTTATTGATATTTGTGACTATATGTTTGAAACTATGTGCTATATCAATTTTTATTGATATTTGGAATTATGTACTTGGAGTTATGTGCTAAACAAATTACTACCGACTGTACTAGTGAAATCAATTACTAGCGATTGTTTTTCTATAAACTCTATAAACTCACCAACCTTAGTGTTGACACTTTTAGCATGTTTATCTCCGGTCCATAATGATCGAGGCTGGCACGGAGGGGCACGGATACTCAAGAACGCCATAAATTTTATTATCATTCGAAAACTCATTTAATGTAGTTTGTAAACCATGAAACTACTAGAAACTATTTTTGTAAACTCTGATATTTATATAATTTGAATGATAAATCTTTTAAAACGACTCAATTAGAGTTCGTTTTCTATTGTTATAACTGTTGTGCTATAAAGCAACACCCAGTTTGAATTCTGCTGCGTTCACGAAATTGGAGGTGTTACACATAAAATGTGTACTTTTCTGTACTAGGATGTATACATACACGTACTGGGAAATATTTATGCATTAACCGAAAGACATGGTCAAATGGGAACTGATAAATGTTTTATGGCTTGTGCATTCCATGCTTCCTATTGAGCCGACTGTTGCTAATTGAATTAGCCACTTTGCCAAAACAAATATCTCCTTTATGGGCCATCTTCTAACTGGGCTTGCTAAGTTTTGTGCTTTTGTATGACTATGATGTCATTACATCGTGGATTCACATTCTACCACTTGGATAATTAGATAAGTTTCATTGAATTAACCGATCTATTATCCAACGTCATTTCACCGCACAACTTGTAAGTTAAAAAAACTCTTAGGGCGAGTTTCCATTAACTACTGCTGTCTTAATATAGTATCTGGTTAGATAAAAATGTTTCTGTTAAGCAACTGCTACTAGGCAAATGATGTTTCTTTTCTAACCTATATGAAAGTCACCATCAACATTAAATGACGATTTTGCCCCTCAATAAATTTCAATATTTAATAACATTTACATTTTAACATCTTAAAACCATTTGTTAATCCAAATCTACCTTAAAATTCTTGAATTTTACATATGAGATCCATATACCATTGACATAAAAAATTAGATAAAAATGTTGGGGCTATAATTTATAGGGAGTGCTCAAGTCTAATCGGTAACTATATGGCTAGAAATACGTGAGCCTATTGAGGTACACATTTATACACCGAAGGAATTTTTTATTAATATGATTAATTTATTTATAGTATATATATTAATTATATTAATATTTCACAAAATGACTAACGGTAATTATTTATACCGTTAGACGTTATAACTAACCAATAGACGTTTAAATAACAAGTAAAGGACTTGTTATTTTATGTAACACCCCACACGATTGGAAACATGAGGGGGGGGGGGTTTGAAAGTCGTCCAAAAGTGTTAGGGGGAGATGTTTGTATTTGGCTTGAACTCTAAGCTATCTTAAGGCTATATAATGAACCCTTTGTTCATTATTTGATTCCCTTGAAAACCTAGAACTAAAAGCGAAAATCCTCTACCCTTTTCTAGTCATAACCGATCGGCCATGCACTTAAACCCTTAGTGCTTCGACCGATCATCTTCAAACAAAAGCAAGCGTGCTTACTTTTTTATTCGTGATAGGAGAACTAGCATTCTAACGTTCTTCTATAACATGTAGTGCATGCAACCTTAGATGTGACTTGTATAATTCAGTATTAGTGTTTTGTGATCCTCAAAGATTCAAGATCCCATAACCAAGTTTGATCATTCAAGAAAACCCAAGAGGTTAGCAATTTATGTGCTTACGTGTTAATTCATATACATTAAACGGGATCCCTAATGGGACGTTCTTTACACTATGTATACTTGTATAATAGTAGTTGTTAGATCACAAATACCAACAGTGGCATCTCGGGTCATCGTTTGATGTTATAGGTTACACTAAAAAACGTAAAACTTGATCTAAAACGCTTGTTTTCTTTGAGAGTTTTTTAAACAGCCCCTATGGCATTTTTTTTATGAAAAGTCGACCCTTGGGGTCTTTAAAAATCAGTAGAAGAAAACCCTGGGTCTTGGTTTTTAAAAATAATCTGCCTTAGCTGTATTATTGAAATTTTTCTGATTTATTCTTGTCTCAGTACCCTACAACATTCAAATGGTCTTTGATAAATCAAAACCAACACAAATCCAATGAAAGGTGGTTGTTGTTGTTGTTGTTGCTGTTGCTGTTGCTGTTGCTGTTGTTATTATTATTATTATTATTATTATTATATTATTATTATTATTCTTATTAAAGGTTATTATTCTTATTTTATTTTATTGAATGAGCAACTAAATGCACAAAACATAGTTACTCCTGAACAGACATTCCTTATTAAAAGAAAATCTTTTCTAAAAACTGTTACCAACTTTCTCGGGATGTGGGAATAACTATTTGCACGAAGGGTCGTGGGGTCCTACAAGGGCAAAAAATCTGCACTTTCGCGTTTAATGCGGATTTCAGAACTTAGTCATTGTCAAAATAAAAATGATTTGAAATCAACAAGTGGGGATCAACTATTCACCTTTTTGTACCTATAAAACCCTAAAACTTTTTTCACACGGAACTTTCGCCGTCAAAACCTTTTTGCAAACATTTTCTCTAAGAAGCTCAAATATCTTTTCAAACTGCTTTGACACCTTAAACAAACCAAGTATCTAGATCAGCATATCTTCAAGGTGATTAACAGACTGCTATATTTAGATATAGCGAAATCTTTTAATTACCCCCGTAATCTTGTTAATCCTGTTTTGACAAGTTTAGAGTCTATTTGCAAGAATTTCAAATGGCTTCCTCTTCATCCTCACACACTGAAATTGTTTTAAAGAAAGATGAAAACGTTGATTTTGAAATAAACGGGTGTAAGATCCAACCAAACAATTCTATTGCAAGGTTGGATCATACACATGACTTTTGTCAGCCTATGATCAAATTTATGAAAAACTGTGACATATCTACTGCTTTCACAAAAAATCCAACAACCTACTACTATGAATACCTTAAGGAATTCCGGTATACAGCTAAGGCAGATAAGGAACAAGGGATTATATCTTTCACAGCTCTGGAAGTTTAACCTTTGGTCTAGATGACTTTGCGAAGGTCAATGGATTAAAGTATGATGGTTCTTACTTTTCTGAAAACCCTTCTCGAAAAATTATGAAAGATCACCTAGCAACTATGGGATTAACTGTTTGAGATAAGGATACTTCTCCCACTGTCCTGATCAACTCATCTTTGGTGAGAATCAGATACTTCACACCTGTATGGAGGATTCTAATGGCACATGTAGTCAGATGCTTAGGTAGGTAGCACGGATCTCACGAGCATCTGAACAACACCCAATAGATGATTGCTTATGGCCTCATCTGGGGAATGAAACTAAATTATGCCAAACTGATTTTTGAGGATTTAGGTGAAAAACTTAGTGAAAATCACGTGGTGATATTGTTTGGTATACCAGATTCAAAACATTGATGATAGAATATCTGCTAAAAGATAATTTCAAAAACCCTCACTACACCCCTTTCACTGATTCTCATATTAGCACCCCAAACCTATCACAAAAGACCACGTGCTGATAAGGTGTCTCTAACTCATCACATGTGTAAAATTGTTGGTGTCCCTGAGAACAACATGTCTGCATTCACTAAGTATGAATCCTCTACTCGATAAACAAAGTTTGGAAATAAGGGTAGGACAAAGAAGAAACCCTCTGAGCCTGAGCCCAGCCCTTCTAAGTCTTCCAAAAAGAAAAAGAATAAAACAAAGAAACCATCATCTCCCAAAGGCAAACCAGCTAGTATAGAAACCTGTGTGCATGAGGATCTAGAATGTCCAAAAGAACCACCAGCTACCACAGTGGTAGCTGAAAAAGAGTCAGGGGATAAACAAGCAGCTTTTCCTTCATCTTCTTAAGAAATGGAAAGTGAAGATCAGAGCCAACCCCAACTTAAAGGTAAGTCAGAGTCAACACCATCTATACATTCTATTTCTTCTATTCACTTTGAGTCTACACTAAGGGACCATGGTTCACGGCTTATAACCCCCGAAACTGACCTTATAACTCTTGGCATGACTCATGGCAAACAACAATCTATGTCTGAAGGCCTGACCTTTGGAGACTTTGAACCTGACCCTGATACTACTGAATCACAAATGATGAAAGATCCCAAAGATGGCATTCTTAAATCACAACCTTTGCCTGAGGGACACCAAGAATATTCTTACGACTTAGGGAAAGACAGACAACTCTCTGATGAGAGGAACACAAACCCTTCACTTCAAACAAAATATTCCGATCGTGGCATTCAAAAAACACATCTTTTGCCAGAGGGGCACCTAGAAGATCCTTATGACTCAGTAAGAAATAAACAACTCACTGATGAGACAGACACTAAAGCTTCACCAAAATCAGTTTATGTCATTATTGAAGTTTTTGGCTCTAAAGATCGAGAAGATCAATCCCAGTCTGCCGGTGAGGAGTTCAATATTGAAACTAATCCTCTAACACTTGTTTCAGATACATATGATATCCTGATGGATGACTCTTCCTCTAAGATAGAGGAGATGCCTGATGATGATATTAATTTTTGCTCAGTGGGCGATGAAGATATGGAAAGTCAAGTGCTTAGCACTATTGACGAAATGCTGGAAGAAGACGATGAAATGGAAAAAGAAGAGAATGAACAATATCTACTCCACCTAAGTCTCCTCCAAGAGTTGATTCGTCACCAGAGAAAGAAATCATCACAAATTTTTCTGCACCTGTCATGGATGATTCTATAGAGCCTAACATCAACACCATCTCTTCTAAAGAACTTATTCATGTGCCCAGTCTGCCTGATGTATTAGGTCTATAGGCCAAACAAAATTTTTTGCTTAAGAAACCATTTGCTGAAAAACAATGGCAGGACCCTTGGTACAAATTCGTTGATATTTAAGAACTTGCAGCTGCCAAACACTAGGAGTCTAGGCAGAATATTGTTAAAGTGTCTATAGATGTGCATATTCAAACTTTGTCTTCTAGAGTTAATCTCATGGGAGCCTATATTCGAAATGCAGCTGATCAACTCGGTAATCATAACAAGTAAGTCAAGGCAGCCCCAAGGACGATTGAAGATATGTTGAATGAAAAAGTTCCAAGAATGGTTGTTGATGCCTTAGAAGAAAGGCTCCCTGAATTGATCAGTGACACTCTGACAGCCAAGCTCTCTCAACTGATCAGTGAGTCTCTAGATTCAAAGCTTCCGAGGCTGATCTCCTAAGCATCGCAACCTAGAAAATTCACCAAAGTGCTCAAGCCCTTGTTCAGAGATAATAAAGTTTTGGATCCAAATATTACCACACAATTTGTGTTTCTTGAATCAACTATCACTGAAATGGTTGGTCAGAAGTGGAAGGGAACCACAAACCAGCTCATAGAAACAAACAATATTCTTTTTGATCTGCTGACCTTATTTGAAAAGGTTCCGAGGAAATCCATCTCCATTCATGTAGAAATCAAGTTTGTGACTAAGGTGGTTGGATACACTCATGATGAAATGACAATGCTAGTTGATCTTCTGACATACTTTTTAAAAGCTGCCAAGCCAGCAACAACTTCTTCAAGCGTTGTTGCTTAGGGGGATAATAAGACAGATGATCCCTACAAAGTCAATATCAGAGCAACCACATATCCATTCGTAGATGACTCCCCTGACCATGTCAGCCCTTCAACAACTAAGGGGAGCCTGTGCCTGAGCTTTCTATGGTTCATGTGGAACAATCTGACAACTCTGTAGAAGAAAAAGGGCCTGAAACCAAGAGATTGAAGCTAAACATTCCTATCCCACCTCATATCTTTCAAATGCCAACACATATCTCATCCATGTTCCTTGCAAACATGTCTTATGAACAATTCACCTCTCAGAATATGTTTTAATCAGATATATAGTAGGAATCAACTATTGAACATTTGTCTCTGACCAAAAGTCCTTCTCAAATCAGCACTGATAAAGGAAAAGGAATAGCAACTACCACTGATCAACAAAATGCAATAAAGGAATTAGTCTCTTAAATGGAATAAGGCGGATCTAATCCACAAATACATCAGGTCCCTTGTATAACTCTTACTATAGAGGAAGCACAAGCCATGATGATGGAATAAAAGAGACTAGCTGACAAGAGAGCTGTGAAAAAAGCTAGTGAAGAAGCATTAGATAAGCTTAAGTTCTCTTAGCTATATAAAGAAAAGAGCTTGAAAAATATGAAACGAAGAAGAAAGCTGACCTTGAACTACTCATGGCTGATTATCAGAGGGTTATGAAGTTCAGAGTAAATAAAGAGCCTATCACTGCCATCAAATACATAATTGAATCAATCAAGCAAGCAACGATGGAAATAACCAGAAATCTTGAAGTTAGGAAACTATTACATCATTTCTAACTTCACTCTGAAGAAGCTTGGGTTCACAGAATGGATAAAAGTTCATGACTTGGTCAGAAAAAAAAAGTTAAAAGCTGCTCTTGATCTTCTCAAGAATCTGGCCAACAAGTTTACATAGGTCAAAAAACTCTGTTGATAAACTCAACCTTCCACATCCACCTGAGCTGAAAAAACTAGATCTTCCAGCTACTATGAAAAGGCAACGCACTAAAAAGGAAAGAAAGAGATTCCAGCTGAATGGATTACTTGTCGCTGAGGAACCGATCGTAGATGGAAGTCACATAAATCTCTTAACGCCTGAGGGAGTAACAAGGGAAGATGGAATGGGATTTCAAGAACCTGAGGCAGGTGTATGTTTCATCACCTGGTGAGGTTAAATCAAGACATAAAGTTGGACTCTGATTTTGCCAAGGTATTTGCTGCAACAATGCACTGGGTGATAAAGGTTAGAGCAGATGCTGAAGAGGCTAGGAGACAAATTAATGAGTTAGAATTCTGAATGTTGTAACATCATCTATGTACTCCTTAATAAAACTATCATCTTTTGTGTATATAGTCTTCATTAATTATGTGTAAGAAGAAGTTGTGTGCTCACTTACAATAATTTAGACTTAACATAATTTATATCTAAATAGAGGGAGATTGTTGGGCCAATTCAGTGTCCAATGGTATCTGACTTGGATTTGGATATAAATTAGTCTAAGCTAAAGAAGACTCGTTGATAATGAAATCAGTCAGCAACTCAGGAAGACTTGCTGATAATGAAATCTACGAGCAACCTCAGTAAAGTTCAAGTCATAGACATCGTCAAGGAAGTCGAAGATTACTTGAAGATATACTCACTAGCTGTTGCGGGTCAAGCAATACGTAGAAGGAACTTATGCTGAAGGATAAAGGTTCATCAGGGGTTGACAATACCCTGATGAACCTCTCAGCTCGCTGACTCTAACAGAGCATAGCCCGGAGTCCTTTGAACATTTAGTTGGGACTTTTTTAACGATGAAAATGAGCGGGATAAAGTGCATTTTGTTGAAAAGTCAAAGCATGTACGAGTAGGTGAAAAGCAGTGAACAGTTGGCAGAACTTTTCACTAAAGTACACTTGGCGGGTTTGTAAGAATATAAGCATTAAATGAAAGATGTATCTTAATCTACTTATTCCATATGCAGCTTGACACGTATCTAACTAACCTCACTAAGTGACTTCCTCGTACATAGTATAAAAGGAATGTTGGTCGAAAGTAAATGCACCACCCGACTCCCATATATGTGCGTCCCTGCCCACCCTGATTCCATCACTAAGCATGACATAGTGTCATCATCCACCTCACAGAGAAATAGATATCCTTAAAATATCCATAAAATATATTTGTTTCATAACATCGTGGATTGGAAATTGTGTAACAAAAGTATCTTCGGTTCATTCGCTACATTTATGACTGAATTTTATTTTTAAATTATAATATGTTATGTTTTCCCTCATTTATTTAAGAGGTATTTCTTTAAATACCCCAAAGGTACACAAACACTTACCCCAAGTGCAAAAAAAAATCAAATTTCTTTAAATGCTTCATGGGCAAAGGTCACCCCTGAAAACTTGGGCGACTATCAAATATTTTTGACACGTGTCCCATAAAAGTTTTTGTGAAGTACATAAACTAGTACATGTGTCACCAATATATGATAATCGCCCAAGATTTCGGGGGCAACCTTCGCCCATGGGATATTTGGAAAAATGATATTTTTTTGAAGCACATGAGGTCAGTGTCTTTGTACTTTTGGGGTAAATAAAGAATTACTCCATCCGTCCCAAAATAAGTGTCAGGTTTGACTTTCCCGAGTCTTTTTTGTCCATCTTTGACCTTAAATATATTTATTTGTGTCATATAATACTTTATAAAAATTATACCAATGAAAATACATTTGAAACCCAATCCATTCAAATATTTTGCATCAAGTATTATATAACACAAATAAAAGTATTTACAGCCAAAGTTGAACAATAAAGACTTTAAAAAATCAAACCTGACACTTATTTTGGGACGGATGTAGTACATATTTATTTAATACCATATAGTTCTTGTGGCTTTCACGTTCATTATGACCCAAGCAGCTAAAGTGGAAATTTAGCATCCTTGTGGTTAACGCTCAGGACTGACGGTAGTTAATTAAATGCCAAATACATCAAATCAAAAAACTTTCTCCGTAAGCATCCTTGTTTTGTTTTTAGACCATTTTTCTCATTATGTATGGGTTTATCCATTGCGACATAAATCTGACACATTTAGTAAATTTTCTCAATTTCGTTCTGTTGTTAAAAATCAATTTAAAACCGATATCAAGGCTTTCCAAAGTGACCATGGTGGTGAATTCGATAACCATAACCTTCAACGTCTTTTTGATAAAAATGGCATCCATATTCGATTCTCTTGCCCCCGTACCTCCCAACAAAATGGGAAATCTGAGAGAATGATTCGCACCATCAACAATCAAATTTGTACCCTTTTATTTCAAGCCCACTTACCACCTCATTTTTGGGTCGAGGCACTTTATATGGCAACTCACCTACTTAACATCCTTCCCTCAAACGCAATTCAAAATGAAACTCCTCATACACGCCTATACAATACCAAACCCGACTACACCTTTTTGCGTGTTTTTGGATGTCTTTGTTACCCCCATGTGGACACCTCCCACAAACTTGCACCCCGTTCCACCCCGTGTATCTTCCTTGGATATCCGTCTAACCATCGAGGATATCGTTGCCTTGACCTCGCCACTAATAAAATAATCATTTCCCGTCACGTCACCTTTGATGAAACCATTTTTCCATATGGTTCGGTTACACCCAACGATGCCCCCTCCTACACATTCCTCGACGAGGACCCAATTATCTTACCCATACCCAACACCACTGAGCCTGCCATGACCCATACACCCCCTAGCCTGTCTACGGACCACCTACAAACTCCGCCGCAACACAACCAAGAAAACCAAACGGCCCACCAAACCCAATCAACCCAAACATCACAGTCGACCCAACAAGCCCACCAAGCCCAATCGGACCAATCCATACAAACAGCTCAACCTATACAACAAACACAATCGCTAGCCCAGGAGGTCGCGACCCCACCACCCAATTCCGTTTCCACTCATCCCATGGTCACTCGGCTTCGCCTTGGTATTCGTCAGCCTAATCCCAAATATAATTGTCACATCTCTACCATTTCCCCAATACCGAAAACCTATAAAGCAGCTTTCACTGACCCAAATTGGCAAAATGCTATGCTTGATGAATATAATGCGCTTACTAAAAATGAAACTTGGATTCTTGTGCCACGGCCACCTGACACGAACATTGTTCGTTCCATGTGGTTATTTAAGCACAAGTATTTTGCAGACGGGTCCCTTAGTCGATATAAAGCTCGCCTTTTCGCTAATGGTCGTAGCCAACAGATTGGGATCGACTGCGATGAGACTTTTAGTCCGGTAGTTAAGCCGGCGACCATTCGTACTGTGCTCAGCCTCGCGGCTTCTAGACATTGGTCTGTTCATCAGCTTGATGTCAAGAATGCCTTTTTACATGGACATCTCTCTGAGACAGTATATATGCATCAACCACCTGGTTTTCGGGACCCCCAGCGTCCCAATCATGTCTGCCTTCTGCAGCGTTCTCTTTATGGCCTTAAGCAGGCTCCTCGGGCCTGGTTTCAGCGATTTTCAGGTTATGCTACTCGGGTTGGTTTTGCTCATAGTCGCTGCGACTCATCTCTATTCATTTACCGACGAGGGACTGATATTGCATACTTGTTGATTTATGCTGATGATATTATTTTGACTGCTTCGTCTGCAACATTGTTACAGCGGATCATTGCTTCTCTCCACAACGAGTTCTCGATGACTGACCTTGGCTCATTACATTATTTTTTGGGCATATCTGTTTCACGTGATGCTACAGGTATGTTTCTTTGCCAGCGGAAGTATGCTATGGAGATTTTAGAGCGTGCCGGTATGCTCAATTGTCATTCTTGTCGTACGCCTGTTGATACTGAGTCCAAACTCGGTGCTGATGGTCCTATGGTGTCTGACCCGACTATTTATAGGAGCCTTGCGGGATCACTTCAGTACCTTACATTTACGAGACCTGATTTGTCCTATGCGGTTCAGCAGGTTTGTTTATATATGCATGATCCTCGGGAGCAACATCTTGCAGCTCTCAAGCGGATTCTACGTTATGTTCGGGGTACTCTTGATTATGGACTTCAGCTGTTTTCTACATCTCCTCTTTCCTTGGTTGGTTATTCCGATGCAGATTGGGCAGGTTGCCCTACTACTCGCCGATCTACGTCCGGGTACTGTGTGTTTCTTGGCAACAACTTGTTATCATGGTCCTCCAAGCGACAGGCTACTCTCTCTCGCTCTAGTGCGGAAGCTGAGTATCGTGGTGTTGCTAATGTTGTTGCTGAGACTGCTTGGCTACGTAACTTATTACGTGAGCTATATTCCCCGCTGCAACGTGCTACATTAGTTTATTGTGATAACGTGAGTGCTGTGTATATGTCTTCCAATCCCGTGCAACATCAGCGCACGAAACACATTGAGATTGACATACATTTTGTTCGCGACCAGGTAGCGGCAGGCCTTGTTCGTGTTCTTCATGTTCCTTCTCGTTATCAGTTTGCAGACATCTTCACCAAAGGCCTTCCATATGCGTTATTTGATGATTTTCGATCTAGTCTGAGCATTCGTCCTTCTCCCGCTCCGACTGCGGGGGGCTGTTAGACATATTTTATATTATGTATATTAGGCCCATGCATTTATTTGGTATTGGGTCTAGCCCGTTTGTATTAGGTATTGTGTATTTATTCTGTGATACGATCTCATTAGAGAGCAGGGAATAATATAATTCTACAACACTTACTATGGTATTCATGTATATCACCTAAATATACATTTTCTTGAAGTCGAAATTCAAACAGGTGACACGTACTTTATCGTGTCACCTAAATATACGATTCATGTGCAGAGGCGAAGACATGAGTGGGGCAAGGTGTCTAACGAACCGATTTGCAGTGTAGTTTTTGAAAATTATCAAAGTTTGCCACTTCGATTATAACTTTCTGACTCTGCTTCTGATCGTGTGAATGACTTAATGTCATGTGCTTCATTTCAAAATTTAAACAAAGTATTAACTTTGGCTAACTGTAAAAAACTATATTTTCATGTATATGTGTTGTACAGCTACACTTGATTAACACGGATATTAAGAAGATACAATGTGCTGTGGTTAAGTGTGTGCAAAAGAAGGTAATAAGCAGGGACAGAACAAGGACTAAATATGATCGGGTGCAAAAGTTTTTTGAAACCGTAATATAGAAACACATTTCAGTAGACCGGATGCATTCAAGATGCATTTAAGAAAAAATTGATGTTTTTTTTCAAAAATTAACACTACATCAAAAAAATCCATAGAGATCCCGGGCACCCGCGAGAACCCCGGTTCCGTCCCTGGTAATAAACTTAGACTTGTGATATTTAGTCCTAATTCACATGCTTAAAAATATATATACATTTATATATCACTTGACATGTGGATTAGCGAGTTCTCACTACTCAATATTACAATTTAGTGATGCAAAGTATTTATTTATTTATTTTTATTTATTATTATTTTTTTATTTTTTTTTTCTGAGAAAAATGAACAATTAAATTACTAAATATATTTGTAAGCACATTAATTAGGAATTTAGGATGAAGTATCATATTTACGCTAGTGAATAATAATAATAATAATAATAATAATAATAATAATAATAATAATGGGGCACGTGCTACTATTTATATTTTTACTAGGATTAATTTTGCTATAGCTAGAGGAGTCGGGGCTCAAATAGTATCTCGCCTCCCCTCTAATTTTTTGTAGATGCTTTGAATTTCTAATAAAGTGATGTTTTATAATAATAATAATAATAATAATAATAATAATAATAATAATAATAATAAACTTATTAAAGGCATGTTTTTTGCGAATGATTCGACTTCTGATTTATGTTCTTATATTTTGCATTGTTATCATTATGGTGAGTTATTCTAATTAAATATCACACGGAAGCATTCTCAAGATTTGAAGCAAAAAAATGTGTCAAAATACATGCATAATAATACAACAACGATAATCAGGTCTAAATGGATTGAAGTTGGAGATATATTGATAACTATTATTGCATTCTTAAGGTATGAAATCATCTCAGTTAACTAATTTAGTTCGCTTATCTGGAAATTAAAAAGAAATTGGAGATTTGAAGTTTAAATATTTCTTCATAAAGAAACTTTATAAATAAGTTGAATAATATAATTAGTTTTACAAAGAAACGGTAGTCAAATTAAGTATTACTTTTAGATCCTTGTTTCTTTTTTGACCGTTTAATTCCATCTAAGCAAACAAAAAATGTAAATTACAACATCTAAAAAGTGCAAACACCTTCACAACAGCCATCCAAACACCCCTTGATAGCAGTCAACCAAAGACCTTGACAACAGCCAAACTCCCCTTAACAAGAACAACCAAACACTTTGGAACAGAGGCCATCCAAAAGGATTGATTCAGGTTAAATAATAAAAATATATTTTATGCTATGCATCCATCAAAGTTTTTGATTTGTCATGCTTTGACTTATGTATCTTCAATGTTATATAAGTGTGCAGCTTCAGCCTTCAAGCTTAGTGACAACAAGTGACAGTCTAATGACCAGAGTTTTAAAAATTGCGCCTAAGGCGCGCCTAGACGCTAAGTCGCACGAGGCTCTAGCCTTTGGGATTTTTTAGATCGAGGCTCACGACATGCATGAATCATACAAAAATCCCAGCGTCTTGGGGATTTTTGCGCCTCGGAGATGTAACGGGTTTTTGGGTTTTTTTTCTCTTTAAATATTAAGATAAGATACATGGGCCTTATAAGTTATATACATGACCCTTTTAAGTCATAGGGTGAGTATTTGTATGATTTGTAAATTTAAATTGATTTTATGTTTATTTTATTGATTGAATTTTTCTTTAAGAAGTTACTCTGTTTCGTTAAGTATTTTCTTTACGACATGTTATCATGAAAATGTGGCATTGTGCCTTGAATATTAATACGTTGATTGCTTGATATTTTGGGTTAAATTGTGAGTTTTGTTAGATTTAAGTCTACAAGTGTAGGACACAAGTATATTTAGTCTGATATGGATTTTAATCTCTATATAGGTCATCGAGCCAAAGAGTTGATCGGTTTTAGATGTGACAACTGATCCATTTTAATCTTTATAATGGTAATATGTGTCACGTATTAAGTATTTTAATGTTATTTTGTGTTATTTAAGCAACATTAATGGTCGAATATGTTATAAAAAAACTTAATGTATTTAGTGCGCCTCGCATTCATGAATCTCGCGCCTTGGAATGCGCCTCGACTCGAGGCTCTTTGTTTAACCGCCGGTAAAATTCAACTTGTACTAAACTATTACATACTTTAAATAAAGATTACTCGTCCATTTTCTACGTCTATTTTTTTTAACGTTAACAGATTAACTAATCACAACAACCAACTAATATGACGTAACTCACATCCTCAATAAACGTGCTCATACGCGGACCGGCACCAACATGTCTTATGTTTATTTCAAATAAACATCTTTATATGTCAAGTACCAAACCTTACAACATTTTATTTTCCACTTTACGATAATTCGTTAACGTACGATTATTAAACGTTCAAACTAAACGTTTTCTATCTATTATGGTTTTCATGAAACCCTAAATTATTAGAACTATGATTTTACATAACTAAATCATAAACCCTAAAGTACATCACCCCAAAGCTAATGTACAAGTTTCTAAAGCACGGAAACCTAACTTTACTTTATTTCCCGATACAAGCCTTAAATTTACAATTCTATGATTTTATGTAATAAAATCACAAACCCTAATTAATATATACATGATTTCTATAAAATATAAATGTACAAGTCTTTCTAGCCCATGTACAAGTCCTTAATGCATGGACACTAATTATTAATATAAAACTTATTATAAACCTTAGTGTACTTACTATAAAACACATAATACAAGTCCGTAATGCACAAACCTTAAATTAGATTTTCTTATACTTTTCAAAGCTAAAGTACAACTCCTTAAAGCTTGTGATACAAGTGCTTAATGCATAAAATTAAAAACTATACATTTATTGATTTTAAACCTAACTAAACTTACCTAAACTTAACGAAACCTAACTAAAGACTCAAAATAAGTTTACTACACTTCTAAACCTCATGTACAACATCAACTAGCCCAAGGTACAAGTACCCTAAGCCAATTCGCAACCTTTGTTCCTTTTTAGTCCAAATCGAACCAAAACCAAACCAAGTGAACCCTAACTAGTTTCCTAAGCCAACTAAACCCTATCAAGGCACAAATTAGGCCACATCAACATGTCCCATGATCTTCAACACCTTGGTCAAATGTGTCAAACTCTAGCACATGGTTTCTTGCTAAACTTATGGTTATTTTTCTTACACATTTCGAAATCACCCTACAACCACACATGGAGTCTTGCAACCTCAAAAGAACACCTCACCATGTTTCTAAACTTCTTGACAAGCCATGGCAAGTGGCAAAGCTCATTAATTGTGTGGCGTAAATATGACGCTTGCATCTATTTTGATACTAGGAGTATATACAGATCCTTCTCAGCAAGATTATAGAGCTTGAGAGTCGTCTAGGAAGAGCATCTGGCAGCCATTAGACTAGATCTTTATCTACCAGCTTTTGTACTATATCTCAGCCACGGAGTGTGTGGCGTAAATATGACGCTTGCATCTATTTTGTTGTATAACAAACTAGCAAGTTATTTATGACTACATGTGGTTGTGATTTTGTTATATCTTGTTGTGTTATGATATCGGTTGATGTGGGCCAAAGTTAATCATTTTATATACATGTATGATAGTATTCGGCATGTTGTGATCTCATGATTCTCATAGACTCCGTTTGTTGTAATTATGGCAGTGTTGTTATGATTTTTACGCATTCACCTTGTTATTTGTATTATTCTAACATAACATGGTCATTATGCAAATTCTAAACATGTGTTTTCTTGTGGTATTAATAGAAATATGTCTCGTAGACAGACAACAACTGCATCACCAGAACCCGTCATGTCTCAGCCTGCTATCCGAAAATTGGTTGCTGACAGTGTTGCTGCAGCACTAGACACTCAAGCAGCAGCAATGGCTCGTACTGGCAGCACTAGTAGGCCTACCGGAGAAAGCGAGACAGCTGCAGCTCGCAAATGCACCTACAAAGACTTCATGAACTGTAAACCAACCTATTTTAAGGGAACAGAAGAAGTAACCGATCTGGCTCGTTGGTTTGAACGCACAGAAACAGTTTTTATGCGGAGTGGTTGTACTGAAGACTGCAAAGTCACTTTTGCCACAAGGACTCTCTTGGATGATGCCATGTCTTGGTGGAATTCTTCTGCCCAAACTATGGGTATTGAAGCAGCTTACCAAATCACCTAGGCGGACTTCAAACAGAAAATGATGAAAAATTACTGTCCCCGTACTGAAATCAAAAAGCTAGAAGATGAGTTCCAACACCTGGTAGTGAAAGGAACCGACCTCAAGACTTACAACAGGAGATTTCAAGAGCTTGTTGTACTATGCTCAACCAAGGTACCAGACCTTGAGAAACTATTGGAAAATATATCGAGGGACTGCCTCAAAGCATTGAGGGGAACGTCACCGCGTCTAAACCCCAGACACTGGAAGAAGCCATCACCATTGCTCAGAAATTACTGGACTGAGAAATCAAACGTGGTTCTACGTAAGGGGATAATGATCATAAACAAAAGTTTGATGATAAATGAACCACTCATCACCACAACCACCACCACAACCAACAGAATCGCAGGCAGGAAGCTATCAGAGACTACATTGCCACACCTGCTAAAGGATGTGGTTATCTTGGAAAGCAACCTCTGTGCAACCAATGCAAAATGCATAACACTAGGCCTTGCATTGCTAAGTGTGGAAAATGCCAGAGAACAGGCCACAAAACAGGAGAGTGCAAAGCCACATGCGTTAATTCGCAGCCAGTAGCCATGATATTCCACGGATGTGGTGAGAAAGGACACTACAAGAATCAGTGCCCAAATCAAAATACCAACCAGAACGACAATGCTCGTGGAAGAGCATAGGAGCTCGTCAGGACATCAACAACGTCAAAGGACAACAACAATGTTTAAACAGAAGAAGAAGTTTCTGCTATAATAATAAACCATAGTTCAAGCCCTCTAGGGTTGCATTTTTCTTTTGTACTTTACCTTAGGTGCGATGGCGTAACCTAGTTGTAACAAGTACCATTCTATCTAATGAAATCTCTATCTTTTACTATTTCCACGATGATCACAACCTTCATCTATTACATTTTCTATTCCACTTACCTTATTTATAAACATTTCGTAACAATATACCGCTATCCTATTAGGGGTCTGGTTAATTTCATTCCTGACCGAATAATAGACTATTACCATTCTATAAGGTTCTCCCACGAATCCTAGAATCCATTCCTAAAATTTTATTTCAAGCTATCCTGTTACCACCCCAGAAATTGATAATCTATCATTCTACCAACTATTTACTACCGTTATGCGAACCGATTTTTCTTGTTACCTTGAAAAATTATTTAGGTTTCCATTTTACAAAAACAACACGTTGAATACCATCTAAAATTTTTGAGAAACATAATACTACTTTGACTAAGCCGAGCATCACATCATTTGTCCTCAATTATACATAGCCTGATCACATATGTCTAATTCAGGAAGAATCATGTCATGAAGGAAACAGTCATTTTTTTCAAATTCCCTGAAACAATCTTCATTCAAAAGCAAAGCTTTGTAACAAGATAAACTGTTCGTAAACATCCCTGTTGCCAACAATCCATAGATATCTACACCTTTTACCCAACACCTCAATCAACACAGACTGAATCTCGGGACGAGATTCTATTTAAGGGGGTGAGACTGTAACCGCCGGTAAATTTCAACATGTACTAAACTATTACATACTTTAAATAAAGATTACTCGTCCATTTTCTACGTCTAATTTTTTTTAAACGTTAACAGATTAACTAATCACAACAACCAACTAATGTGACGTAACTCACATCCTCAATAAACGTGCTCACACGTGGACCGACACCAACATGTCTTACGTTTATTTCAAATAAACATCTTTATACGTCAAGTACCAAACCTTACAATATTTTATTTTCCACTTTACGTTAATTCGTTAACACACGACTATTAAACGTTCAAACTAAACGTTTTATATCTATTATGATTTTCATGAAACCCTAAATTATTAGAACTATGATTTTACATAATCATAAAACCTAAAGTACAACACCCCAAAGCTAATGTACAAGCTTTTAAAGCACGAAAACCTAACTTTACCTTATTTCCCGATACAAGCCCTAAATTTACAATTCTATGATTTTATGTAATAAAATCACAAATCCTAATTAATATATACATGATTTCTATAAAATATAAATGTACAAGTCTTTCAAGCCCATGTACAAGTCCTTAATGCATGGACACTAATTATTAATATAAAACTTATTATAAACCTTAGTGTACTTAATATAAAACACATAATACAAGTCCGTAATGCACAAACCTTAAATTAGATTTTCTTATACATTACAAACCTAAAGTACAACTCCCTAAAGCTTGTGGTACAAGTGCTTAATGCATAAAATTAAAAACTATACATTTATTGATTCTAAACCTAACTAAACTTACCTAAACTTAACAAAACCTAACTAAAGACTCAAACTAAGTTTACTACACTTCTAAACCTCATGTACAACATCAACTAGCACAAGGTACAAGTACCCTAAGCCAATTCGCAACCATTGTTCCTTTCTAGTCCAAATCGAACCAAAACCAAACCAAGTGAACCCTAACTAGTTTCCTAAGCCAACTAAACCCTAACAAGGCACAAATTTGGCCACATCAACATGTCCCATGATCTTCAACACCTTGGTCAAATGTGTCAAACTCTAGCACATGGTTTCTTGCTAAACTTATGGTTATTTTTCTTACACATTTCGAAATGACCCTACAACCACACATGGAGTCTTGCAACCTCAAAAGAACACCTCACCATGTCTCTAAACTTCTTGACAAGCCATGGCAAGTGGCAAAGCTCATTAATTGTGTGGCGTAAATATGACGCTTGCATCTATTTTGATACTAGGAGTATATACAGATCCTTCTCAGCAAGATTATAGAGCTTGAGAGTCGTCTCGGAAGAGCATCTGGCAGCCATTAGACTAGATCTTTATCTACCAGCTTTTGTACTATATCTCAGCCACGGAGTGTGTGGCGTAAATATGACGCTTGCATCTATTTTGTTGTATAACAAACTAGCAAGTTATTTATGACTACATGTGGTTGTGATTTTGTTATATCTTGTTGTGTTATGATATCGGTTGATGTGGGCCAAAGTTAATCATTTTATATACATGTATGATAGTATTCGAGCATGTTGTGATCTCATGATTCTCATAGACTCCGTTTGTTGTAATTATGGCAGTGTTGTTATGATTTTTACGCATTCACCTTGTTATTTGTATTATTCTAACATAACATGGTCATTATGCAAATTCTAAACATGTGTTTTCTTGTGGTATTAATAGAAATATGCCTCGTAGACAGACAACAACTGCATCACCAGAACCCGTCATGTCTCAGCCTGCTATCCGAAAATTGGTTGCTGACAGTGTTGCTGCAGCACTAGACACTCAAGCAGCAGCAATGGCTCGTACTGGCAGCACTAGTAGGCCTACCGGAGAAAGCGAGACAGCTGCAGCTCGCAAATGCACCTACAAAGACTTCATGAACTGTAAACCAACCTATTTTAAGGGAACAGAAGAAGTAACCGATCTGGCTCGTTGGTTTGAACGCACAGAAACAGTTTTTATGCGGAGTGGTTGTACTGACGACTGCAAAGTCACTTTTGCCACAAGGACTCTCTTGGATGATGCCATGTCTTGGTGGAATTCTTCTGCCCAAACTATGGGTATTGAAGCAGCTTACCAAATCACCTAGGCGGACTTCAAACACAAAATGCTGAAAAATTACTGTCCCCGTACTGAAATCAAAAAGCTAGAAGATGAGTTCCAACACCTGGTAGTGAAAGGAACCGACCTCAAGACTTACAACAGGAGATTTCAAGAGCTTGTTGTACTATGCTCAACCAAGGTACCAGACCTTGAGAAACTATTGGAAAATATATCGAGGGACTGCCTCAAAGCATTGAGGGGAACGTCACCGCGTCTAAACCCCAGACACTGGAAGAAGCCATCACCATTGCTCAGAAATTACTGGACTGAGAAATCAAACGTGGTTCTACGTAAGGGGATAATGATCATAAACAAAAGTTTGATGATAAATGAACCACTCATCACCACAACCACCACCACAACCAACAGAATCGCAGGCAGGAAGCTGTCAGAGACTACATTGCCACACTTGCTAAAGGATGTGGTTATCTTGGAAAGCAACCTCTGTGCAACCAATGCAAAATGCATAACACTAGGCCTTGCATTGCTAAGTGTGGAAAATGCCAGAGAACAGGCCACAAAACAGGAGAGTGCAAAGCCACATGCGTTAATTCGCAGCCAGTAGCCATGATATTCCACGGATGTGGTGAGAAAGGACACTACAAGAATCAGTGCCCAAATCAAAATACCAACCAGAACGACAATGCTCGTGGAAGAGCATAGGAGCTCGTCAGGACATCAACAACGTCAAAGGACAACAACAATGTTTAAACAGAAGAAGAAGTTTCTGCTATAATAATAAACCATAGTTCAAGCCCTCTAGGGTTGCATTTTTCTTTTGTACTTTACCTTAGGTGCGATGGCGTAACCTAGTTGTAACAAGTACCATTCTATCTAATGAAATCTCTATCTTTTACTATTTCCACGATGATCACAACCTTCATCTATTACATTTTCTATTCCACATACCTTATTTATAAACATTTCGTAACAATATACCGCTATCCTATTAGGGGTCTGGTTAATTTCATTCCTGACCGAATAATAGACTATTACCATTCTATAAGGTTCTCCCACGAATCCTAGAATCCATTCCTAAAATTTTATTTCAAGCTATCCTGTTACCACCCCAGAAATTGATAATCTATCATTCTACCAACTATTTACTACCGTTATGCGAACCGATTTTTCTTGTTACCTTGAAAAATTATTTAGGTTTCCATTTTACAAAAACAACACGTTGAATACCATCTAAAATTTTTGAGAAACATAATACTACTTTGACTAAGCCGAGCATCACATCATTTGTCCTCAATTATACATAGCCTGATCACATATGTCTAATTCAGGAAGAATCATGTCATGAAGGAAACAGTCATTTTTTCAAATTCCCTGAAACAATCTTCATTCAAAAGCAAAGCTTTGTAACAAGATAAACTGTTCGTAAACATCCCTGTTGCCAACAATCCATAGATATCTACACCTTTTACCCAACACCTCAATCAACACAGACTGAATCTCGGGACGAGATTCTATTTAAGGGGGTGAGACTGTAACCGCCGGTAAATTTCAACATGTACTAAACTATTACATACTTTAAATAAAGATTACTCGTCCATTTTCTACGTCTAATTTTTTTTAAACGTTAACAGATTAACTAATCACAACAACCAACTAATGTGACGTAACTCACATCCTCAATAAACGTGCTCACACGTGGACCGACACCAACATGTCTTACGTTTATTTCAAATAAACATCTTTATACGTCAAGTACCAAACCTTATAATATTTTATTTTCCACTTTACGTTAATTCGTTAACACACACGATATTAAACGTTCAAACTAAACGTTTTATATCTATTATGATTTTCATGAAACCCTAAATTATTAGAACTATGATTTTACATAATCATAAAACCTAAAGTACAACACCCCAAAGCTAATGTACAAGCTTTTAAAGCACGAAAACCTAACTTTACCTTATTTCCCGATACAAGCCCTAAATTTACAATTCTATGATTTTATGTAATAAAATCACAAATCCTAATTAATATATACATGATTTCTATAAAATATAAATGTACAAGTCTTTCAAGCCCATGTACAAGTCCTTAATGCATGGACACTAATTATTAATATAAAACTTATTATAAACCTTAGTGTACTTAATATAAAACACATAATACAAGTCCGTAATGCACAAACCTTAAATTAGATTTTCTTATACATTACAAACCTAAAGTACAACTCCCTAAAGCTTGTGGTACAAGTGCTTAATGCATAAAATTAAAAACTATACATTTATTGATTCTAAACCTAACTAAACTTACATAAACTTAACAAAACCTAACTAAAGACTCAAACTAAGTTTACTACACTTCTAAACCTCATGTACAACATCAACTAGCCCAAGGTACAAGTACCCTAAGCCAATTCGCAACCTTTGTTCCTTTCTAGTCCAAATCGAACCAAAACCAAACCAAGTGAACCCTAACTAGTTTCCTAAGCCAACTAAACCCTAACAAGGCACAAATTAGGCCACATCAACATGTCCCATGATCTTCAACACCTTGGTCAAATGTGTCAAACTCTAGCACATGGTTTCTTGCTAAACTTATGGTTATTTTTCTTACACATTTTGAAATCACCCTACAACCACACATGGAGTCTTGCGACCTCAAAATAACACCTCACCATGTCTCTAAACTTCTTGACAAGCCATGGCAAGTGGCAAAGCTCATTAATTGAAGCCCTAATCCTCTCCTCTATATAAATCAACACAAATACCCCTTTTCACCTCATTCTTTGTTCTAACAACAAAACACTCTTACACACACCTACATTCTGATCTTGAGTCTCAAAGAGAAGGAGGAGGAAGCTTGTGCAAGAACCTAGAAGTCTTGGGAGGCCTTGTTCCAAGTTTTAAGTCTCATTGTTCCTTTCTCCTTAAAATCGAGTTCATAAGTTGTAAGTCTCTCAAACCCTTTTCAATCTCTTTTATAAGTCTTAATCACACTTAAACATGATGACAATTAAGTCCCAATTGAAAGCCATGATCAAAAGCCATAATTTCTTTCTTTTCTTTTTTTTACCGTAGCTAACCAAACACCCCTTATTTATTTATTTATTTTTTATTATTTTATTTATTATTTTTTTTTTGTTATTTTTAAAACTGTATGCTATAAACTACTTTAGGAATGAATTAGATAAGCTAGTAAGCTTGTTAACAAGCTATAAAAATAAGGCCGTAAGTTTTAAGATTGAATTTCTATTTTATTTCCTTTTTCTTTTCTTACCGAGAACAAACCAAACGCCCCACTTTGGCTAATTATTAAACATATAAGCTAAAAGCTTTAAGCCACGAGATTAAGCCACTTAAATGAGCCCCTAGAAAATTTTATAAAGGCACTAAAATGTTGTCAAAAACTCTAAATGCCTCGCCTATTTTCCTTATTTCTTTTTGTATCTCGGCCTAAAACCAAACACACCCTTTAAATGGGCTTTAAGGCCCATAAGCCAAAATATAAGCTAATAAGCTCTTTAAAGCTTATTCATAAGCCTAATATAACTTATTTTGATAACCCGTAACAAGCCACGCCTCTTTCTAAATCAAAAACGCAACTAAAACAAAATAAGGACTACGGGTGTAACGACTAAAATGCTTGGGGGGTAAAAACTGCCAAAACTCTAATTCTTTTATAACTAGGACTAAAATTGTAATCGACATGATACATAGGGGTATAAAGTGTCATATTTAAAACTGTAGGGTAGAAACTGTCATTTCATCAAAGTTGAAGGGTAAAAGTTGTCATTTTATGAAAGTTCAGGGGTATAAACTGTCAATACTTGAAACTATAAGGGTATAAAGTGTCATATTTTATATATTATTTCAGAAATATATTCTTAATACTTAACGACTCGGTTTTTGATAAAACTTACATACGAAGTATTTCTATATCATTAACGATCGATCGAACCTTAAAAGTAAAATATGATAACTTATCATCCACCAACTTTTTAAAAGACTTCAAAATTATAAACATTATCATTTGTACTTTTCTCGTTTAACCATACGCGTTATACTTTTCACCCAGAAACCCAACACATAATAACTACACTAAATACTACGTATTAATAAGGTTTAAACATCAAACAGACATACTGAAACTTGACATACCAAGTCAGGTCGCGTGTCGGAGCCGTTTATTCTCACAACTTGACTTGTTTTCAACTAGACTACTGTATCACCAAGGTGAGTTCATAGTCCCACTTTCATATGTTTTTTCCAAACTTGTGGGGAGATACATGCTACAAACCTGAACACAAGTATTTTTCTGTATGCAATCCTGATTGATATTGCCTAAGACACACTGTTGCCCCTAAAAAGACCCTCATATCATGAACCATTAATCACTTGCGAGTGAACACGAATATTGTGAATAGATCTATTGGAGGTTGACAACCCATTTGTGTTAGCCGGATAGATAGCCTTTGTGCTAGCCGGATTGATAGCCAAATGCACATTATTTGAGAGTTACTAGGAAGTTGGCAAGCTCCTACCCGGGGGCATTGTTACTTACATCATCCTTATGATGTTAGTAATTTATATCAACGAGACTTAGAGCAATATACTGTACTGCAATATTACTATTTTTACCATTATGCAACTTGTGTTCAACTAATTATTATACAAACACTATGGATTCACTCAACATTTGTGTTGACTTTTTAGCATATTTTATCTCAGGTCCGTAATGAACGAGGATGGCACGGAGGGGCACGAATACTTTTCGAAGGCTAAAATCTAATTATCATTCGAAACTTATTTAACAAACTGTTAAACTACCGGGACCTCATTTTATAAACTCTGATATTCGAATGATAAATCTTTCAAAACGACTCAATTAGAGATCGTTTTCTATTATTATAATTGATGTGCCATCGAGTAACACCCAGCTTGAGTTCCGCTGCGTATCCCGAAATTGAGGGTGTTACACTTTGCCCCCCTTTGCGCCTTAGTGCGCCTTGAGCCTTTCAAAACATTGCTAATGACAGGGTTTTCGATTACCTAACAAGTTATATATTACTCCGTATTAGAAGATAAATAAGCTCAAGCTCGGTCTGTGGGCTTCCGGTCCATTAGGGTTTATGAATAGGTTTTCATATATTGTATCATTATAAATAGTTATCAATAAAGAAATGTTACCTACGGGGTTAACATCATTCAATATGGTATCAGAGAAGGTATGATCTTGAGACCTAGTCGTTCATCAAGCTGCCACTTCTATACCAGCTCGTCACACTTACCTATCTCCCCAAAACTACCCATGTCCATCGATCCTCTCCTAAACCCTAATGTATTGTTGGGAATTAAATGTTCTAAAGATTAGTATTGGGAATTAAACGTTTACAAGGTTAGTTCTACTCAAAGAAATATACTAAGTATCATTCTACTGCTAGTGTTAGAGATTCTGCTGCCGCAAGGATACTACTGCTGGTGCATCAGATTCTGCTGTTGAAGAGATAAGTGTCGTGTATTCTACTGCTGTATGGATAAGTATACAAAGATATTTTGTGTATAAAAGTCAAAGATATACGGTAGATAATATCTTTGATAGATGTTCAGTCAACAAGTTGTGTACACAGTTACAAGTTGTATCTTAAGGACAGACCAACTCAAGCAAAGCAAGTAGTTCGACAAGACTTATCATTTATTGTAAAGATCTCCTTAGTTGTATAAAAGGAAGATCTTATGTTAGTTACAAGTGTGTTGAAAATAGACAAACCAAGTGCAAAATTTGTAACTAGTCGAATACTAAGAAAACATATATTGAGTTGTTCATAACAGAAAATAGTTTTCTTTGTAATAAAGATTCAAGGTTTTGTAACCTTAGTGATAGTGAAGATCACTCGTATTATTCTTAATAATATTGAATCGTTTGGTGTTAACATTCATTGTTCATTATCAAATTAAACAACCACCACTGTTCCATTTCCAATAATCAATAACCTTCTAAGTGTGGTTAAGTAGATTTCGCATACTTAATTATATTCACTCAAAGTATCACATACATTCGTTATAAAGGACTAACATCCTATTAAGAGTATCGAAGCATCCTCTCAATTGGTATCAGAGCCAGGCTGATATCTTTGATTTAGAAGAAGAATAAGAAGAAATGGACGTTGAATCTATTCAGACAAATGTTGCTGCAAAATTACCCATGCTCAAACAGAATGAGTTTGAGATGTGGAGGTTGAGGATAGAGCAGTATTTTCAAGTGCAAGACTATGCACTTTGGGAAATTATGGAAGATGGAAACTCTTACCAGCCTACAACCACTACATCAACAGTTGAGGGCAACGTGGTGACAACTCTGCAGATCCACCCAACATCTGCAGAAGACAGAATAAAGAAGAAAAATGACCTAAAGGCCAGAAGTATGCTGATGATGATCATTCCTAATGATCAACTTTTAAACTTCAGCAAGTTCAAAGATGCCAAGTCATTATTTGAAGCCATTGTTGCAAGGTATGGTGGAAATGAAGCCACCAAGAAAACCCACAAGACTCTGCTCAAGCGGCAGTTTGAAAACTTCTCCTCAACCAATAATAAATCTCTTGACCACATGTTTAATAGGCTTCAGAATATTGTGAGCCAACTTGCTATTCTTGGGGTTGAAATACCTCAAGAAGATTTAAACTCAAAATTTCTGAGAAGCTTAATAGAAGAGTGGGCTATACATGTTGTTGTCTGGAAGAACAGGCCAAACCTTGACACCATGGAACTAATGGACTTGTATAGCAACTTCAAAATTGTGGAACAAGATTTGAAGAAAACTGGAGGTACTAGTTTTAATACTGGGAACATGGCATTTATGTCTTCTCCTAGTACCTCAACTCCAGCTGAAGAGGTGAAGGTTGTTGATGGTGTTGGTGCTGCTAGTTCATCCAGCAATACCATGGGTATTTTGGATGAGAAGACTTGTTGTGCTTTCCTCACAAGTCGAAATGATGGGTCCATGCTCACTTATGAAGACCTCCAAGAGATCAATGATGATAATCTAGAGAAAATGGACATAAAATGGCAAATTTTTCTTCTTAGCATGAGGGCTAAGAAGTTCTATCAAAGGACGGGGAAGAAGCTCACAATCAGCAACAATGATACTGCTGATTTTGACAAGTCAAAGATAGAATGCTATAACTGCCACATGATGGGGCACTTCTCAAGAGAATGTAGAAGAACAAGGCAGCAAGATAGCAAGAATAGAGGTTTTGGAAGCAAATCCAAAACAGGGGAGGTTTCTGAGCCAAACTCAAAAGCTATGGTAGCTATTGATGGATTAGATTTTGATTGGAGTTTCATGGCAGATGAAGAAGAAGCTTCTTCACAGATGGCACTCATGGCTTTCTCTACTGAGGTACAAAATCATAAAGTTTGTTCTAATACTTGCACAGCTCTTAAAGAACTACAAACTTTAATTAAACATTATGATTACCAAAAGAAAGAGCTAAGCAGAACTCAACAAGACTTAGTAGATTATAAGTGTGGTTTAGAATCCCTAGAGAAGCAGATCATTCACTACAAACAAAATGAATTTGCTTTTTCTGATGACAAAGCTCTTCTTAGACAAGACATATTCTTTAGAGATGCTGAAATTAAGCTTTTGAGAGATGCTTATGATAGGATCAAAAAGGAAAATGGAAACATTCACTTGACTGTAGAAACACTAGAACATGCTTCTAGAGGTGTAACCAACATGATTGAATGTCAAGTGATTAATAGAGCCAAGTCAGGGTTAGGATATAATGCTGTCCCACCCCCTTACAGAGGAATTCCTGTTCCCCCAGGGATAAACATAGAGAATTCAGGAGAAGCTGAATTTCAACAACCTGAGCTACAATATGGTGTTCAGCCAAAAGCAAAGTTAGTTGTTGATGAACCTAAGAAAGTAAGTGAGAGTTTATGTAAAACTTCACTTCCTGAGGACAAGGTGTCCTCTGATAGGAAATTAGATGGTCCAATCATTGAGGACTGGATATCTGATGATGATGAAGATGAACAGGTTATGTCTAAACCTGAAGTGGTTAAGAAAGCAGGAACAAGTGTTCCTAAGATAGTCAAACATGATACTGATAGGCCTAAAATCAATGTTAAACATGTTAGGCAACCAGTTAGATATTGTGAACAATACAGAACCACAAACAAGCCTAAAGGCAACCAAAGGAATTGGAATGGCTTTAAGTCTCACCAACTAGGTGATAATTTTGACTTCTATAACAAAGCTTGTTTTATTTGTGGAGAATTTGACCATCTTGTAGCTTTTTGCAACCAAAGGGTATCTGGGTATACAAACAATAGGATGAATTTTAAAAGGCAAACACCTAAAAGTCACTCTAATAATACTAGAACAACAGCCAGAGCAGTTTCATCAAAGTCTGGACCAAAAGCAGTTTCTACTGCTAGACCAAAAGATTCTACTTCTAGACAAGCAGTTTCTACTGCCAGACCTTTTTACTCTATTTACCCTAAACCAGCGGTACAAAGTGCAAAAACAACTTACGAACATGCACAGAGACCTTTTCCAAAAAAAGCAGTTTCACTAAAACAAATTTGGAGACCTAAGGGTTCTACTGCTAGGGAAAAGAAGGTCAATGCTGTTAAGGCCTCAACATGTTGGATTTGGAAACCTCTCAAATCCAATGGTGCATCAACTGTTCTCAAGAGATTTAATTACATTGATGCACATGATAAATCCAAGTCAGTAATGGCTTGGGTTTCCCAAGGAAACTAATTTCCTTATTTGTGTGCAGGAACATTCACCAACAGATCATGAAGATCAAGGCTATTCAGATAGTGGGTGTTCAAGGCACATGACAGGAAACATGTCTTATCTTTCCAACTTTCAATCATTAGATGGAGGATATGCTACCTTTGAAGGAGGTATCGGTGGCAAGATTACTGGTAAGGGTACTCTTAAAACTGGTAAATTAGATTTTGAAGATGTGTACTATGTGCAAGAGCTTAAGTATAATCTTTTTAGTATCTCACAAATGTGTGACAAAAAGAACAAAGTTCTTATTACTGATACTGAATGTCTTGTAATTTCTTCTGATTTTAAGATGCCTGATGAAAGTCAAATACTTCTTAAAATTCCAAGAAAGGGCAACATGTACAGTGTTGATATGAAGAAGATTGTTCCTAAAGAGGCACTTACTTGTCTAGTTGCAAAGGCCACATTGGATGAATCTATGAAATGGCATAGGAGGCTTGGTCACATTAACTTCAAAACCATAAATAAGATTGTTAAGAATGGTTTGGTAAGAGGTTTACCTCAAAAACGATTTGAAAATGACCAAACATGCATTTCTTGTCTTAAAGGCAAACAACACAAAGCTACTTGTAAGCCCAAAATTATTAACTCTATTCATCAATCATTATTTATGCTTCATATGGACTTATTTGGACCTACTTCTGTTATTAGTATGATGCATAAAAGATATTGTCTAGTTGTTACTGATGACTATATTAGATTTACATGGGTTTTCTTTTTTGGTTCTAAGGATGAGACTTCTAGCATTCTTAAAACATTCATTACAGAGATAGATAACCTAGTAAGCAAAAGAGTAAAAGTCATTAGATGTGATAATGGGACAGAGTTTAAAAATAGAGTTATGGATGACTTCTGCAAGGAAAAAGGTATTAGGAGAGAATTTAGTGTAGCTAGAACTCCTCAGTAAAATGGAGTAGCTGAGAGGAGAAATAGAACACTCATAGAAGCTGCTAGAACCATGTTAGCCGACTCTAAGTTGCCTATCACTTTTTGGGCTGAAGCAGTTAATACTGCTTGCTATGTCCAGAATAGGGTTTTGGTTGTCAAATCTCACAATAAGACATCATATGAACTTTTTAGAGGTAGAACTCCTGCAATAGGATTTCTTAGACCTTTTGGATGTCATGTGACAATTCTGAATACGTTAGACCATCTAGGAAAGTTTGATAGTAAAGCAGATGAAGGATTCTTAGTTGGATATTCTCTTAATAGCAAAGCTTTTAGAGTATACAAATCAAGAACTGGAATTTTTAGAGAATAAATTCGATGTAGCAGGTCAAGGTCCTAATTGGCTATTTAATCTTGAGACACTAACCTATTTTATGAATTATGTGCCTGTTGTTATTGAAACTAATGAATTTTCAGGTTCAAAAGAAGATGAAACGACAAATGAGGCAGGGTTAGACAAAAAGAAAGATCAAGATTCTGTATGGATGCCAATAAGTACAAGTGTGGATTCAACTTCAAAAATTGATGAACCTTCTTCTGATGAAGCTCAAGAAGGGATTGAAGATGAAAACAAGGAAGATGGAACAAAGGAACAAGAGAATGTTTCTACTGATGATAGTGCTGCCGAGACAGAGCATTCTACTGCTAGGCTTAATTTTTCTACTGCTAGGCCAAATGATTCTACTGCTGGCCCATCAGAACCAAATGAAGCAGAATTCTCAGAAGAAGAGGTGGATTTCAACAATCTCCCACCTAACTATCAAGTTCCTTCTACACCACACACAAGGATTCACAAAGTCCACTCCCTGGACAATGTGATTGGAGATATACAATCAGGGGTGAAGACAAGGCAACAACTGATGTCTTCAGACCAATAAGGGCTTCTTGATGCTCTTTATGCATCAAAGCAGCATGAGTATTCCAACTCTTGCTTGTTTGTATGTTTTCTCTCACAAGCAGAACCAAAGAATGTTCTTAAAGCCCTAGATGATTCAAGCTGGGTAGAAGCTATGCAAGAAGAGCTTCTTCAGTTCAAGATTCAGAAGGTATGGGTGCTAGTTGATTTACCCAAGGATGTAAGGGTAATTGGCACTAGATGGGTTTTCAGAAATAAAAGGGATGAAAGGGGCATAGTGATTAGGAATAAGGCTAGATTAGTAGCCCAAGGTTACACACAAGAAGAAGGGATAGACTATGAAGAGGTTTTTGCTCCAGTAGCAAGGATTGAAGCCATTAGGTTATTTTTGGCTTATGCTTCATTTATGGGCTTCACAGTTTATCAAATGGATGTCAAGAGTGCTTTTCTATATGGCACTATTGAAGAAGAGGTGTATGTCTCACAACCTCCAGGGTTTACTGACCCAGATCATCCAGACAAAGTGTACAAGGTAGTTAAGGCTCTTTATGGCCTTCATCGGGCACCAAGAGCATGGTATGAAACACTGGCTTCTTATTTGACAGAAAATGGATTTCAAAGAGGCAAGATTGATCAGACATTATTCATCAAGAAGCACAAGAATGATCTTTTGCTAGTTCAGGTGTATGTGGATGATATCATCTTTGGATCTACAAGGAAGGAGATGTGTTTGGAGTTTGAGAAACTTACGCATCATAAGTTTCAGATGAGTTCCATGGGGGAACTTACATTCTTTTTGGGTCTGCAAGTTAAGCAATCATGTGAAGGCATATTTATCAGCCAAGATAAATATGTTGCAGAGATTCTTAGAAAATTTTAATTTGCTGATTCAAAAGTGGCAAGCACACCAATGGACTCTGAGAAGCCACTTCTTAAAGATTTAGATGGAGACAATGTGGATGTACACACATACAGATCTATGATAGGTTCTTTGATGTATCTCACATCATCAAGACCTGATATCATGTTCTCTGTTTGTGCTTGTGCAAGATTTCAAGTAACTCCAAAGGTTTCTCATTTAACAGCTGTCAAGATGATTTTTAGATATCATAAGGGTCAACCTAGGTTGGGTCTATGGTATTCTAGAGAATCACCTTTTGACTTGTTAGCATTTTCAGATAGTGATTATGCAGGTGCAAGCTTGGACAGAAAGTCAACAACTGGAGGATGTCAATTCCTTGGGTGTAGACTTATCTCATGGCAGTGTAAGAAGCAAACAATTGTGGCTACTTCAAAAACTAAAGCTGAATATGTAGCTGCTGCAAGTTGCTGTGGTCAAGTCCTATGGCTTCAAAACGAACTTCTTGACTATGGGTACAATTTCATGAACACTGTCATACATATTGATAATAGTAGTACAATTTGCATAATTAAAAACCCAGTACAATATTCTAAAACAAAACACATTGAAATTAAACATCATTTTATTAGAGACTGCAATGAGAAAAAGTTGATTCAAGTTCTTAAAATTGATTCTGATCACAACTTTGCAGATTTTCTTACAAAAGCTTTTGATGTTAGAAAGTTTCAATACTTTGTAGCAAGTATTGGGATGCTTAATCCTCAATGATTTAAAACTCTGTGTTTTTGTATATAAATTTTTGTTTGTACTGCTAACTTTGTTAATTACTACTGTTACTGAAAAGTTTGTACTGCTAGTACAAATTTTGTTTGTCCATTTCATACTGTTAGTCATATGATTCTACTGCTATAAGACAAATGTTTTGCAATTTGTTTCTTGGTTTTGGACTAACAATTTCAGGTATGAACATTGAGCATAAAGTAAGTTTCAAGTGAAATGGAAGCAGCATAATGATTATACTAGTTGCTGATATAATAGGTTTATGATGGACTGGGTTTGAGAATTCATTAACAAAGGTTTACACCTAAGTTAATAAATTCTTTAAAACTTCTTTCTTGAAACCTGATTATGATGTTTGACATTGACTTGATGGCTCAGTTGGTCAGATAGTAACTGACTCAACTCACTTTCTATCATTTTATACTTTTAAGTATAATGAGAAAGTCTAAGGACATCTGCTAGAAAGAACAACGAACAAATGTGCATCTAACACATGTGTTAGAAGACACAATTGTCACGCGCTGAAAAACCTGTCAAGAAAGCCCTTTGAATGGGTTTATCTTTACACAGGCAGTTATTTATAACTGAAAATATTGGTTCTCACACAACCAGAGGTTAAATTAAACCGAATTCTTGATTAAGTGTCTGTTACACACTTAATCCCTTCAAAATGGTTGAAAGCAGTATGATTTTTCATAATAAAATCAAGTTCATACTGCTAAGTCAAAAGTTTCTTTAAAAGGATTTTTCAAAGTGGCTCAGAAAAACCATCAAATGATGGATCATGAGTCAATTCCCCATGATTCACCACTCATAGGAGTTAACACACCTAGAAGTGATGAGGGCAGCAAATTAAACTCTTAAAGAATTGATGGCCAACATGTACACCATTGTCTGAAAATCATGTTCTAATTGCTAGATCAGCTGATAGTGAGAGATCTTCCAAACAGGGGAGAAAATATTTTGGTACATAGTGAGAGATCTTCCAAGAATAAATTCAGGGGAGAAAGATTAACCAATGAAGAAAGAAATATTGTGGTTGTGTATGCTCAAGCTCAGGGGAGGTAATTTAAAATTGATCATCAGGGGAAGTAGTTTCATGACTCCACTTTTTAGCATCTCAATATAATATAACACTGCTTTGAAAACCACCTGGGTCAGCAGCAGTTGTTGTATCTTCTCCTACAATGAAAAAGACAAGAGCATACAAGATGATGATGTCAGCTTTTTGAGAAGCTAACATGTCTTATTATTCAGCCAATAATAAGAACAAGCTCAAGCATTCAGTTGATGGATGCTGAGAATAAACTTTTTCAGTTGATGGATACTGGGAATAAGCTCTTCAAATGAAGAAAGTTCAAATAAAGATTCTGGAGTATTATATATATTCAGAAGGGATGAAGCATTCAAATGGAGAAAGTTCTATCTAGGAGCTTTCAGTTTCAATTTTAGTTCACTACGTTTGTTCATCACTTGCAAAGGCATGCTGGAAGAAGATTTGACTTCTTGGAACAAGCATCCAAGATACACAGCACCATTGCCTCTTATAATTCCTCCATCCAAAAAAATTGCACCATCTTTTATTCAAAGTACTGCTATTGTTCAAGACAAAGAAAGATGATGTTATTGCTGAAAGAGATTCACAGAAGGTAGATGAGTTAGACAGTAAGATATTTAATCTTGAAGAACAAAGGAAAGCTCAGATCAAGAGTCTGACTATGAAGTGTTTGAAAGATCCTCACAATCAAAATTTAATTCAGAAGAAACATGTTGATTAGGGAATCATATGTTTAGGGGAGGATTGTTGGGAATTAAATGTTCTAAAGATTAGTATTGGGAATTAAACGTTTACAAGGTTAGTTCTGCTCAAAGAAATATACTAAGTATCATTCTACTGCTAGTGTTAGAGATTCTGCTGCCGCAAGGATACTACTACTGGTGCATCAGATTTTGCTGTTGAAGAGATAAGTGTCGCGTATTCTACTGCTGTATGGATAAGTATACAAAGATATTTTGTGTATAAAAGTCAAAGATATACGGTAGATAATATCTTTGATAGATGTTCAGTCAACAAGTTGTGTACACAGATACAAGTTGTATCTTAAGGACTGACACACTCAAGCAAAGCAAGTAGTTCGACAAGACTTATCATTTATTGTAAAGATCTCCTTAGTTGTATAAAAGGAAGATCTTATGTTAGTTACAAGTGTGTTGAAAATAGACTAACCAAGTGCAAAATTTGTAACTAGTCAAATACTAAGAAAACATACATTGAGTTGTTCATAACAGAAAATAGTTTTCTTTGTAATAGAGATTCAAGGTTTTGTAACCCTAGTGATAGTGAAGATCACTCGTATTATTCTTAATAATATTGAATCGTTTGGTGTTAACATTCATTGTTCATTATCAAATTAAACAACCACCACTGTTCCATTTCCAATAATCAATAACCTTCTAAGTGTGGTTAAGTAGATTTCGCATACTTAATCATATTCACTCAAAGTATCACATACACTCGTTATAAAGGACTAACATCCTATTAAGTGTATCGAAGCATCCTCTCATGTTTTCTGAACATTATTGTTACTGCATCGGAATATTGCTACGTATCTTTTCTCAAGTTTAATTTCTCCTCTCAAGCATATTTGTTTTAATTTTTTTTTACTGAGCCGTCACCGTTGATCATCAAACAAGGCACCATTTTTTCATCCATTATATTTTTCTTTTCTTCACGTTAAAAACTTAAAAATAAAAATAAAATAAAATAAAAAACCAGTCTACTCCCAATACAAATGCATGTGTTGTTGGTTCATCCTAAAGATTTCGCCGCTCAGACTGCGGGGGTAGAAGATAAATAGGCCCAATCCCTGTCCGTGGGCTTTGGGTCCATTAGGGTTTATAAATAGGTTTTCATGTATTGTAGCATTATAAATAGTTATCAATAACGACATGATACCTACGGGGTTAACATCAATCAATAATCTAGATAGTCATCCTTTTATGTTACATATCTAATATGGATAGATATGGGTGTTGCCATCCAAAATTATAAGCAGTTTGCCCCGCCAATATATATTTAAATATCCTTTAAGTTCTCGAGTTCTATTTGATCCTTACGTTCTGACATTTTTACAATGTATTATCCATCTGTTTGTCACTAAATATATGCATGCCTACATATATTTTGTCAGAACAGGTCATTAAGAGGAGTCTTTTAGAGCACTTGCAACGGTTAACCTTTTGGTGCGTTAAACCTTAACTTTCTGTGCGTTAAGGTGCGTTAACCGTTGCATGTGTGTGTTAAGGGTGCGTTAACGCACATGCGTTAACCCCTTAACGCCACGTTAAGGTGACCTCAAATAAAAAAAATAAAAAATAAATAATAAAAAAATCATTTCTACCCCCTCCAGAGTACTATGTATCCGTTGTGTTTAAAAAAAAATAAAAATCAAAACACCCCCTTGGTTCTTAAGCGGGATAACCAAATTCAAATTCAAAATTCAAAATTCAACTACAATCGGGATAATTTAATTTCAAATTCAAATTTCAGGGTGCTTATATATACAACACCACCAGAGTATTATTATCACACACACAAGTCATACACAACTCATACACACAACTCAAACACAGATTCTCGACAATGTCTCGCAAAGATTTCTTCCAACAATTCCCCCAGACTTCTCCCAATTCCCAACTCACAATGACTTCTCCCAACAATTTCCAAAACAAAACGACTTTACCCAGCAATTTCCAAATGAACCGGTGTACACTCCACCGGAAGATATCGTTCCAGTGTTCACACCGGAAAATGAACCGGCCAACAATCCACCGGTTGTGGAACAACAACCAAAATCCACCGGTTGTGGAACCACAACCAAATCCGTTTGGACTGAATGAGGATGAACTACGATTTTCTGGAGCAAGATGAGGAAGTGAGGAGAGAAATAGAACAACGCGAACTAGAAGAGGAAGCTGCTCGTATGGAGCGGGAGAGAAACTGGTTTGATATTATGGAAAAAAAGTATTATGATGGGGAGTTTAGGTCCTCTTCGAGTGAGGACGGTTGGGTTTAAGATGATTTCTTTTTTTAATTTGTAGTTTTAGTTTCTATTAATCGTACTATGTATTGTGTTTTAACTTTAATGTTTAATGTAATTTGTGTTTTGACTTTAATGATTAATGTAATTCGTGTTTTAAATGTTATGTTAGTTATTAAATGAAGTATTAATTATAGTTTAGGGATTGATTTTGAAAATAGTTGAGTTAAAGGTGAGTTAAGGGTGAGTTATGATAGCGTGTGTTTTTTTTGAGTTAAAAGTGAAAAGGTTAAAACTGACGTAGCAATGTGTTAAACTTTAACCCTGAGTTACAATTGCAAGTGCTCTTATAGATTTACAAATTCTACTTTTTGGTTGTGTGGTTATGAATCAACTATTGAGCTATGTTACTAGAAATAATGTTTTGATTTGGAGCATTTAGAAAAAAAATAGGTCTCTCTCTATGGGAAGAGGTAAAGTCGGAAGAGGAAATGAAAAAGACAAAGATGAGTGGCAAGAGGTAATCCATAGACGCAGAAGACAATACGAGAATAGGATGTCGGGCAAGGGCGAGTCTATGTTAACTAAATTCTTCATATCAAACCTCCCTAAAGGGTGTACTCCATGGGATGTTAAATATGTCTTTGGGGAGTTTGGAGAGGTGACAAGTGCATATATTGCGAGGAAAAATGATAAGTTCGGGTGTAGATTCGGATTCATATCTTTCAAATCGGTGAGGGATGTGAGAACATTGGAACTAAGATTGAATGGGATTAAGATGGGGTCTAATAAACTTCGTGTCAATATTGCGAAGTTTGCAGATGAGAATGTGGGGCTCGAGTCTCTGATTGAGAAAAAGGGTGATTCTAAGCAGGTGAAGGAGGTCAAAAAAGCTCCTGGATTTTATGAAGAGGCTGAGAAGGGTAGGAGTAATTACAGGGGGAGTAATTCGTATAAAGATACTTTAGAAAAAAAAGTATCGATGGACAAAAGGAATGTTGAGGGTGATGACGCGGCCTGCAATTCTAAGGTGGTGGTGGTACCGGAGGTTACTCAGGCCTTCAAGGAATTATATGGTAGGGCGTTGGTGGGTAGGGTCGTAAACCTGGAGACGCTGATAAAGCTTGACAAACTGATTGTTGAAGCTGGGATAGGGAATTTGGAGATTCTTTATATAGGGGGTCTCTCGGTGTTGCTCAAGTTCAAGGATGAGGGGATAGCATCTAAATTCCTGGTGGACAATGGTGTCTGGTGTAGGTGGTTCTCGGTGCTGGATACTTGGAAAGGACAGGTGCTGACTTTTGAGCGTATTGCTTGGGTAAAGATTCATGGGGTGCCTCTTAACCTGGCGGAGAACTCTGTTTTTGATAGTGTGGCGGCTTGTTTTGGAATGGTTGTGCATAAGGCGCAATTGTGCTCGGAAGATAGTAACCTTTCCTCGACTTGTGTTGGTATTCTAGTTGATGACGGGGAGCGAATTTGTGACTCGGTAGTTGTGAAGTGGAAAAATAGACAGTTTAAGGTTTGGGTTGAGGAAGGAAGTGGTGTGTGGGATCCGGACTGTATTGGAGCTGTGGAGGTGTCGTCGGTGAGTCCAAGTCCGATGAATACCGTGGATCAAGGCAGTGGTGGTGGTGAACAGATGTCCGGTGGTGGTGTTTCCCCAATTAATGTGGAAGAGGAAGAGGTGAGCGTGCATGGGGAGATGCATGAGCATGGAGTTGGCATTAATGATGGGGGGAAGATCGATGTTGATGGTGTGGGGCCAAAGTATTTTCATTTTAATTCTTCTAATATGGGAGAGAAGGATAATAATATTCATAAAAGAAGGTGGAACCGGTCTAAGCCCAAAAGTGTTGGTAGGAGTGTGAGCCCAAATAATAACGGGCCCAGGAAAAGACCCAGATTTGACTCTGATGACCCATTTGATTTGGATCGATTCATAGGTATTGTAAATAATGGGATAAAAGGGATAAAAACATATCGACTCAAAGTGAGTCTCTGAATAAGGAGTGTAACCCTTCGGTTCAATGTGAGCCTCGGAATCAGGTGGTTAATCCTTCTGGTTCGGATTTTGATCTGAATCATGTGGCGGAGGTGGATGCCTCGGTTGAGGTTGAAGTTATTAGTGACGAGGTTAATGGTGTGGAAGAAAGGATGGTAGGTGATGAAGGTGTGATTAAGGAGGTTGAGGCAACAATTTCTGTTGGGATAGTGGTTGGAGTGGACTTCTCTGATTGTGAGTCTATGATTAAGAAGTCTATTGATGGAGAAGGTACTAATGTGGTTAAAGGATGAATATGTTATCTTTAAATGTTAGAGGTATTGGTGGGGATGAAAAGGTGCCTTGGGTTAGGGAGCTGAGATGCCTTTTGGGTGTTGAATTTTTGGCGATCCAGGAATCAAAGGCGGAAGATCTATCCAGGTTTGACTTCTCTAAGCTTTGGGGTAATAGATCCTTCGGTGTGGAGTATGTTGGGTCGGTGGGTCAATCCGGGGGGTTGATTTGTATGTGGGACTCCAGTATTTTAGAGTTTAATGTGACGGTCAAGAACAGGTATTACCTTAGATTGTCTGGTGTTTTTAAAGGAAGTGGGGAGCGCATTAATATTATTAATGTGTACGCGCCGCAAGGGGTTGCGGCGAAAAACGAGCTGTGGGGTTTGATTGAAGGGGAATTAGGGTCGGTTAGCGGGTTATGGGCTATTCTTGGTGACTTCAATGCGGTTAGATTTGCTGATGAACGTAAAGGTTCGGTTTTTAAACATACGTGTGCTAGTAATTTTAATGGGTTTATTCATAGAGCTGGGCTTATGGAGTATGGGATGAAAGGTAGCCAGTTTACGTGTTTTCGTGATAATGGAAGGAAGTTGAGCAAAATTGATAGAGTGTTGGTGTGTCCTGGTTTTTTCAACAAGTGGCCTTTGGCGTGCCTTAGAGTTCTCCCTTCTCGCTTTTCGGATCACTGTCCTCTTTTTCTATCCTCTAAAGCGAGTGGGTTTGGGGCCAGGCCTTTTAGGGTGTTTAACTCGTGGCTTATGATGGATGGTTAGGAGGAGGTAGTTAAGAAGGCGGCTGCGGAATTTGAGTTCGAGGGCCCTCCAGATACTAAGTTGACTAAAAAATTCGCGTTCATTAGAGGGAGGATTAAAGAGTGGAAAGGGGAGTTGGATGCTAAGTTACATATGGAGGAAAACTCGGCGTTGACTGAGATTGGCAATTTGGAAGAGGTTATGGGTGAAAGGAATCTGAACGAGGAAGAAGAATGGATATATGTGGAGAGTAAAAAGGTTTTAAAAGTGGCGGGTGTGAGAAAGGCGATGGATGTGAAACAAAGGTCGAGAGTGAGGTGGGCTATTGATGGAGATGAGAATTCATCCTTTTTTCATGGGATGGTAAATGGCAGGAAAGCTTCTAATAATATCCCGGGTCTTTCTATTAATGGGGGTTGGTGCTCGAAGCCTTCGATCGTCAAGAAAGAAATCTACAATTTCTTCAAAAGGAGATTTCATGAGGAAACGCCTAGTAGACCTGCTGCTCGATGTGAAGGTTTGAAGCGTTTTTCTGAAGGTGATGCGACTATGTTGGTGGAACCTTTCTCGGTAAAAGAGATAAAGGAGGCGGTTTTTAGTTGTGGTGATGACCGGGCTCCTGGTCCTGACGGGTTTAACATGAGATTCATTAAGCATTTTTGGAGCTTATTTGAGCAAGATTTCACGGATATCTTTGGATACTTTTTTGATGAAAGTAGGATTAATGTGGGAAGTGGTTCGTCGTTTATTACCCTTATTCCGAAGATTAAGGATCCAGTGGATCTTAATCATTATAGACCGATTAATCTTGTGGGGGTAATTAGCAAGACCATCTCCAAAGTTTTGGCTAACAGGCTTAAGTTGGTGCTGGGTTCAGTTGTGTCGGACTCACAATCTGCTTTCTTGAGTGGTAACTTTATTCTTGATGGCCCTCTCATTGTTAACTGAGGTGATTGCTTGGTGCAAAAAGTCGAAGTTTAATGCGTTTATGTTAAAGTTGGACTTTGAGAAAGCCTACGATAATGTGAATTGGGGTTTTTTGATTGATATTATGGAACAAATGGGTTTTCCATCAAGATGGTGTGCGTGGGTGTTTGGAGTTTTGGAATCAGCCCGGTCCTCGATATTGGTTAATGGAGCTCCCACTTTTGAGTTCCAATGCAGGAAAGGAATGAGGCAAGGGGATCCCCTTTCCCCGTTCCTTTTTATAATTGTGATGGAGGCCTTATCTTGTATGCTTTCTAAAGCATGCGAAGTCGGTTTATTCAATGGTATTGCTCTTCCGCGTGGAGGTCCCTCCATTTCTCATCTATTTTATGCAGATGACGCTATTATTCTTGGGGCGTGGGATCATGATGGTATTATTAATGTGGTTAGAGTGCTCAGATGTTTTCATATATGCTCTGGTCTTAAAATTAATATCTCGAAATCGAATATGTTCGGGATCGGGGTGAACTTGACAGAGGTGGAGGAGGAAGCTACTTCGTTGGGATGTAATGCGAGTACGGTTCCATTTAAGTATCTAGGTTTGGTGGTGGGGGCGAACATGAACAGAGTTTGCAATTGGAAACCTGTGTATGACGTTTTTGAAGCTCGATTATCTAAATGGAAGGCGTCGTGTCTCTCAATTGGAGGAAGAATGGTTCTGATTAAGTCGGTGCTTGAAAGTCTTCCTTGCTATTATTTTTCCATTTATCGGGCGCCATGTAAGGTCATTAACGACCTTGAAGGTATGATCAGAAGGTTTTTGTGGGGGGGTTCGAGTGAGGTGTCTAAAATTCACTGGGTTGCTTGGGATCGAGTCGCTATTCCTAAGAAGGTGGGGGGTCTCGGTATTTGTAAGCTCAATGTTAGTAATACTGCCCTTCTCTCTAAATGGGGTTGGAGGTTTAAAACGGAGAAGAATAGTTTGTGGTCTAAAGTTATTGAGGCTTTGCACAATACTGGTAGATGTTGGGATTTTATTCCCTCGAATAAAGCCTTGGGTGGGGTTTGGAATAACATCGTGAAGGTTTTGTCTAGAACAGTTATCTATAACATGCCCATAAGGAGGTTTTTTAAAGGTGTTGTTGGGGATGGGGAGTCTGTTGCTTTCTGGCTGGATCCATGGGTTTGTAACGAACCCTTGAAAGATCTGTGCCCGAATCTATTTAGACTAGAGAAGAACAAGAAATGTAGGGTGAAGAGTCGATTGGGGCATGGAGAGCTATGGAGTTGGTCTAGTCCGCCAGCGACTACGTGTGAAAAGGCGGAGTTAGATTTTCTGGTTAGTGTAGTGGAATCGGTGGAACTGAATGGGAGGTGGGATAAGTGGAATTGGCTTGGTGATAAGACGGGGAATTTCAGTGTGAGCTCGGTCAGGAGATTGATGTATAGTGTGTCGGATTATAGCAGTAACTATGTGCTCAAGTGGTGCAATTGGCTTCCGGCTAAGTGTAATGTTTTTATGTGGCAAGCTGAGATGTCGAAGGTTCCTACGGCGGATGCTCTTAGAAGAAGGAATATGGTGGGTGTTGAAGGTTTGTGTTCGATATGCGGTGAAGATTTCGAGTCGGTGGAGCATCTGTTTACTACCTGCTGGGTTGCCATGCTTGTGTGGAATCATATTTGCAATTGGACGCGGGTTCAACGCTTCTTTGCTTTCTCGTTCAGGGATCTTATTGAGGTGCATGAACATGTGGGTTTGAAAGGTAAAGCGAAAGTGGTTTTTCAAGGTATTATTATTCTTAGCTGTTGGGTGATTTGGAGAGCAAGGCACAAGCTGAAGTTTGAAGGCAAAAAAGTGAAGATTGTAGAGGTTATTAGTGAGATTAAGTCTATTGGTTTCCTTTGGGTTAGATCTAGAGCTAAGCTTTCTAGCCTGTCTTGGACGGATTGGTGTAAATATGAGATAGTATAGTCGGTGTCTGTTGGGTGCCGCCCGGTCTTCGAGTTGGTTGTTTGGTTTAATGAAATTCAACATTCAACAAAAAAAAAAAAAAAAAACTATTGAGCTATATACGAAGAGACAATCTAAAAGATCCTCGCAGCACAGGAAGATACGTTGTCACAAATTCGAGATTTTATTGGTGTGAATGCTATAGCCACGTTTCAAATGAATAAGGACTGCAAAGCATAGTTTTTACACTTCTGTGCTATTTATAGTTGAGTGTCATTCAACTTTTGGTATGTAGTATATATATATTAGAATATTATACTATCCGTAGGAAGATCTTGATTATGTGTGAACAACATGATACATAATTTTTTTTGTCAATCATATTTGATTACCTTTTATGTAAATTTTATATAAATTCTTTGATTATTACTATGTAACAAAAGTTAAAACTTAATAACAGATACGTTATATCTTAAAATAAGTAAATAAAAGAAATAGCACAATTATAAAACAGTCATAAATAAATTTTTAACTAGTAAACCCAAAAGGCGTTTACATACAAACACCCACTGATTGTTTAAACTTCTCCGAATTGCCATATTCCTCCTGTGGATATATAACAATAAAGGCTTATTTTATAAAATACGGATTTTTCTAACATGTGCCCTAAGAGCACATGATAAGTACACAAAATGACAAAAAAAAAAGTACAAAAAGTACAAAAAGTACATGTGGGCCTAAGTACTTTTTTGTACTTTTTGTACCTTTTTTTTTGTCCTTTTATGTACTTAATATGTGCCCTAGGGCACATGTTAGCAATAAAGACTCCTTTTATAAAATACGGATTATATATTTCTTAAAGATTAAAAATAAACTTAAAGTTATTACCGTACGTATATGGTTAGAAAATCGAACACACATCTATCAATTTATAATCAAATCAAGTGTTGCAATGTTTTCCCTTTTTCTATTCCATTTTTAACTTATTTTTCTTGTGAGATTTAACTTGTGTTTTTGTGTGTGGCCACGTATTAATCTTTTATCACATAAAAGTCGAAAGTGGTTGAGGTGTAACTCATGCTCGAAGTTAATAATATTTGCCGACTATATATGGTATGATTGTTTTTGTGCTATGATATAAGTTGTTGAATTTCATTTCCTCTTTCGTCACGGTCAAAATTCTAGTAGTCAGCTCATTAACTATACTTGTCAGCTTTGCCAAACAAACTTTATTCAATAAGTTATATATTATAATTAATGAGCCGAAATGTACAATAATATATCATTTTTTAGAGATATTGCGTCCGTCATCGTTCACCCTGATTTTTACTACTAGTATAACTCTTAAAGATATCTGGACTATAAATAAAATGAATATTAGTGAATTTAACAACATTAATTTACTAGCCGTCGACATCTACAAGAGTACAACTAGGTTATCGTAAACATTATATAATGGGTGTTGGTTATTGGTAAAATAAATTAATACGATCACTAAAAATCTGATAAAATAAATTAATACGATGTCAGACTGTCAGATCAGGCTGTCGCCGCGAGGCCTACCTGAAGGTTGAAGTTCGACCGCGAGTATGGAATGGTCTATTCTAAACACCGCGCTCTGATCGATTTAAGCTAGATAGATTTAGCCTTAAATAACTAACATACTATCTATTGCTTTGTATCACATTGTGATTATATATGTATAGTGTTCTTTTTCCTTTTAAGACATCGATAACCAGCAAAATCCTAGTTTTAGATAAATAAATTAATATGAAAAATAAAAATAATAACAGAAGGTACGTAATTTATTTCAGTTGCTACATACCTGACGCTAGTGAGACCACCCATGTTGGAGATATCAGTTAATGGTACATGGAAAGCTTCTGACCACGCAAGCTGCCTTAAACAAGTTGCTGAAGGAGTTCCCCAACGATAACTACCTTCCGGAAAATTCGATTCACATTTGTTTTTGGCCTTAGCGTGAAACGTATTTTTAAACACTTTCATTTGTTCGTATCTCATTTTCTCTAATATATCATACGAAACACCATGATTTATGACTTGGAAAAAACCCCATTTCTTTGAAGACTCGGCGATTTCTTTCTTGCATTTTGCACTTTCCCACCCTTCACCACATAATCGGCTTAAATCAATCACTGGCAAATCCCACTCTTCTACGTCGTCAAAAACACCAATAACATTCTTTTTGGATGCGTCTTCTTTTTCTAATAAGTTCTTGTAGAATTCAAAAAATGGCGGGTCAGATTCTTCCATAGGTAGTGATTGAAACTTCAGTATAAATGAAATTTTAAAGAGTATAAGAAGAATCAATAAATATGGTATTATTTTTTCTTCGTTAATTGAAATCTTCAGGGGGTGAAATCAGCGTTGCTGGTTGTCAAGGTTTTTGCAAGGAGAGCAAAGCAAAGCAAAGCAATCGTTAGTTAATAACGGGTTCAGTATCTATGAGATAAAAGATGATAGAAGTGAAAAATAAAATATCATTTTTAGATTTGCATAAGGGATTGTGGAAGAAGAATGGTTAAGGACAAGAGACATTTGTCTATTTACGTTTCTTGTTCTTTCGTCATCGATAAAAACGTTACCGGTTCCTTGTTAGTTTTGGAAAAGTTTTATATGATAGATATTGAGACAAAGGTGATGCATGTCATATGGTGTTGATGTTATTATAATGAGCATGACACATGTACTACACACATATAAAGGCATCTCCAATGGAAAGCGTAATACAAAGTTCAGTATACAAAGTTCAGTATACTGTCGCATCATCGTCATATCAATATCTTAATATTTTATGCAAAACTCTCATAACATATTGAACTTTACACAATTTAATGGATTTCCACATCATCATAAATTTAGTCATTTTTAAAAATTACATTAATATAAAAATAAAAGACAATTTACATAAAAGTTAAAAAAACATAACTTAGTTGCATAACTAAAAAATACTACTCTCTCCGTCTCACATTAAGTGTCCATAATGGAATCTTGGGATGTCCCAAATTAAGTGTCCAGGGAATATTTCAACCAATGAGAAGAGACTTTAGTAGGTAATAGTGATATTTGATTGGTGGAGAGTGTATATAGTGAAATTTTCTAAAACTTTGTGCATTTGAAAAGTGGACACTTAATATGGGACGGAGGGAGTATAATCTATAAGTATCATACTACAATAATCTAAACTACAAATTATACTTTTCTTCATTACCAGCGAAATAAACTAACAATTTTCTTTACTTTTATATGAATACAAGAAAGAGTCTCAATATTCATTAGTATTTTGTATACATGAATTTTAGTAATACATTATCAGCCTCCATTAAATGTTGCTGTGTGAAAATCTCTAGCTCCATGCAAGTAAAATACTACAGTAATATTATCATACAAAAATGTAAACAATTGCTTAAAATTTTCTAGTTGTGAAACAAATAATTAGTTTATTAGCATGTGGCCCACTTATTTTTATTTCATTTAAAGATAGATTGCTAAGAGACATACGGCCTTTTATGCGTATCAATAGGTGGAAGACCCGCAGAGTATTATACTATCAATGAGGTGGCAACTTTTTGGTTTGAACGTATGCAACCCCGAGTGTGTGGATGCTCTAAAGAGAGGATTCAATTCGGAAGTTGCGGACCAGGGATTTTGAAAAACTTTATAGTCCTTCAACTAGATATAATACCCGTGCACGTGCGGGGTTTTTTCTAATCATTTAAATAAATTATTATTTTTAATTTCGGGTTTTAATTATTATAACAGGACCTTCAAAACCATTGTACTTTGATTGAGGTATTGAATTAGGGTTATTTACGAATGTAGTGGGTTTTAATATTAATTAGATTTGGAGGAGATATTCTTGTGTCAATGATTGTGCGTGAATGAATGATAAGAGATCGAGTTTGATTGATGGAGGAGGAATTTGGGAATGTTGGGACTTCAAATATTTAGTGGGAATGATACTGAATTTTAAGTTTCAGCCCAAATCTTTGAAAAACTTGCTCCACCATTTTCAAGTTTTAATTTTTTATATTTTGACACATATATTTTTGAAAGTTTTTATTAAATGATTAAAAATCACATTTTTTTTTTTTTTTTTTTTTTTTTTTTTTGTAGAATATGGATAAATTTAGAAGTATTTAGGCTTTTCTTATTTAATATTTAAGAAAATCTTTTATATAATAAAACAAAACCCCTAGTGGGGACTTTTACATTTCAAAAAAATCAAATCATACCTTATTAAGTAATAATCAAATTATTATTATTATTATTTTCTTAAATATTAAATAAGAAAAGCTTAAATACTTCTAAATTTATCCATATTCTACAAAAAAAAAAGAATGTGATTTGTAATCATTCAATAAAAACTTACAAAAATATATGTGTCAAAATATAAAAAATTAAAACTTGAAAACGGTGGAGCAAATTTTTCAAAGATTTGGGCTGAAACTTAAAATTCAGTATCATTCCCACTAAATATTTGAAGTCCCAACATTCCCAAATTCCTCCTCCATCAATCAAACTAGATCTCTTATCATTCATTCACGCACAATCATTGATACAAGAACATCTCCTCCAAATCTAATTAATATTAAAACCCACTACATTCGTAAATAACCCTAATTTAATACCTCAATCAAAGTACAATGGTTTTGAAGGTCCTGTTATAATAATTAAAACCCGAAATTAAAAATAATAATTCATTTAAATGATTAGAAAAAATTCCGCGCGTGCGCGGGCATTATATCTAGTAATAATAATAATAATTTGATTATTACTCAATAAGGTATGATTTGATTTTTTGAAATGTAAAAGTCTCCGGCAGGGGTTTTGTTTTATTATATAAAAGATTAGATTTTATTATTATTATTTTTATTTACTTATTTATTTTGATTGAGACTTTAGGACTATAATTAATTAATTAACCGGAATATACGGAAGCACTAGATCGCTTGCTACATTACTAGCAAGCTAGTGATTAGTGGAGATGTATCCTGGAAATGTCAACTTGTTAAAATCTAAGGGGGTGCTTGGTTGGGGGATAGGGGGTGAGTAATGGGTAATATAATCATTAATGATGTTTGGTTGGAGAGCGGTAATATAATGATTACCCAGTAGTGGGTAATGGACCATTATAGAGTAAATTGGGGGGTAAGGGATTAATTACCCATCATCACTCATTCATTTGCATTCCCTTTCCCTTTCCCCACTACTTACCAGGCACACCCTAAGTGAGGGTTGAGGACAATAATGTCGCGGCACAAAGTAGCAATTTAAATGACGTCTATATTTATGTCATTATAATTTGAGTTTCATGCATTAAATGAAATATCAATGATTAAATTTCATATATTTGAGCTAGTATAAACAAAATTATATATATATAAATAAGTGTCATGTCATGGTTTGTCAATTTACATTATTTTGATTTAATTATAAAACTAAAGAATAATATGAATTTTTGAATGTGTACACAAAAATAACTTAGAATATGTACGCAAAACTAATTTAATCGGAACAATTTTTAACAAAACTCATATGTAAATATTTTGAGTCGGACCTCCGAAATTTTTCAGAAAAAACCATTTGTATATTTTTTATAACTTACCTATACCTCTTATATAAAACACGTTTCTGACATAAATAAAAGGTTTTCATTTGATAGGAAACAAGACACGTGAATCGCAAGGGTCAAAATGACTAGTATATAAAATTAAGGAGTCACTTTTCATTCAGTTGTTATAAATGCTGAAATCCGAATAATATTAACAACCCACTACAGTAAAAAGCTATAAATTAATACTTGTTGTACCACTTAAATTTGTTAATTAAAAGATCTATAAATTAATACTCGTTGTATAACTTAATTTTGTTAATTAAAAGAGTTATTAATTAATAGATATTAATGTATTTATAAATTAGTGAATCGGACCTGCAAAAGATATTATTTCAAAAAGTTTATTAATTAATCAAGTATTTTATCGAGTTTGTTAGCTTTATAAGCGGTGTTCAATAATAGTATTGGAACCTTGTAACATTACTATATGTGTAATATATTAAAAATGCCAACTAAAACGACGCCGTACAAACTACAGTGCTACAGTACCAAACCGGGCTTTCCCCTTAGCCCATTTTCCCGCCATTTTTTCGCGTTAGCCTGGCCCAAGTTTTCTAACCTAATCCCGGTCTTTTTTCAACCTTATTCATCTTCCACACACTTCTGGATACCTCTAACCACTCCAATTCATCTCATATTCTCTCTCTCAAAATCGCAGACGATTGTGTCGTCGATGTTTTAAGGTTATTCACAAATTCGTTTAACCTTTTCTTTGAAGACGCTGAAAGAAAACTCCTAATTTTTGGCACCATTAGGTTTCCGATTTTGGGGATTCTAATTCATTTTGGGGTTTAGTGGTCGATTGGTTATTGATTACAGATTCTGATGGTGTTAATTGTTGTTCTTGAAAGAATTGGTTGAAATCCCTAATTTTTAGGGTTTGGTTGTTGCTTCCGTTTTGTTATTGGTCCTTTGCAGACCAGAATTTATTTATGTAAGTGTTCTTTCTAAACTCCTAATTTTTGGCACCATTAGGTTTTTGATTTTGTGGCTTTTCATTCATTTGGGGTTTAGTATTCGATTGGTTATTGACTATCGATTGTGACGGTGTTAATTGATGTTCTTGAAAGAATTGGTTGAAATCCCTAATTTTTATGTTATTGATTCTTTGTAGATCAGAGTTTATTTATGTGAGTATTCTTTCTAATTGTATTCCTTACTTTTGCATTTGAAAAGGATGGCAATGTTCGTTAGCAAGTTTGTTGATCTGCTAATCTTGAGTATGCTCCGCCTGTTGTAAAAGGTAAAAATCTTATAAGATTCTTTTGTTAGCAAACTACTCATGTTACCAGATTATCCATCATACGTGATTTATCTTTTGCTTAGGATACTTTTCTTTGTGAATCATACAAAAGGGACATGATGTTGGACATTACAAAGTGGTAAATATTTGAAACAGAAGGAAAAAATTAATACTTTCTATAAGACGTCTAATCTTGAGATTTTAATTTGCTGTTGCAGTTATATTCAAGTTGTATTTTGGCGTGTTGATGGGTTCACCAAAACTTGATACCAGCCATATCTTGCCAAAGCAACATGCTATGTTAGCAGCCATGGCAGACGTCCCATGTTTTGAGATGCTTTTTTCAGTTATAGTATTTTGGCGGGATACCTACATGGATTTTGTGGTTGCAGCCAACATGGTTCACGTTCTGTTGTCGCCTTTTTATTTTGCCCGACCTTTGTTGGTTATAATAGGCAATGATGAATTTGTGAGTTCGATTAAAGCCTTGAATCTCCGTGTCTTGGCAGGGCAAACTATTACGTTTGCAGCCACGGCGGATGTATTCACTTTTTTCGATTACTAATCAATCCAAGTCAAATGATATTGGTCATTCGACGTCTGAACCGTAACTTGGCACGGCAATGACCGGAAGGCGTGATAGCATACTTGCTATTATGCAACCGTCTTTGCAGCCACGACGGAGTTCTGATCTTTTTGACCATTTTCCATTCACAAATCTGAGCCTAATGATCTATTGTATTGCTTTTATAGTTTCTAACTTTTAGATTCATTGTTTCTGTCATTTTTTGGTATAAGCTGTGCACAAGTTTTATTGTTAATGGTTTTTCAAAACAACGTTTCTACAATCTGGTAAATCATTTCCTTCTATTTGCTACATCTAAAACTTATAATATTTGCTTCTATTTGATACAACGTAGTGTTGCGATTATATCTAACATTTTCCAATTACATTTCCTACAGGTACTGATGAAGAAACAGAGGAAATGACCGTCTAAGTAATCCAACTACCATACGTAATTTTATGCAACTTGGTGCAAACATGGATCTCACAATCTAATTTAAATTGTTTTACAGTTTTCTATGTCTTACTTTTGGTGGCAAATTCTTTCAGGTTATCATGGTAGAACAAGGATTGTTTTGTGAATCACAGATTATTGTGCAACAGAATGTCGTGAGAAGGTCTTGAAGGAATTTACACAAAAGGTAACTAATGTTAACTAATTGCTTGCTGGAACTGTGTTATTTCATGTATGCATATCCATTTTAAATAATTTGTGTCATTAGTAAGCGATTGAATCAACGACCTGTTCCGTAAATGTTGTGGAGGGCCTCTAGAAAGAGGTAATTTAGTATTTAGTTTACCCGCAAACTAAAGTTTTTTTGGGGCATGACTTTCGGATACCCATTAGATAGCCATATAGGATTCATGGTTTAGACGCCGTTACCGCTTTCGAACCAAAGTTATTTGATTTACCTTATTTTTTGCATTGAATGACATCTGCTATTCTTTATTTCGTAGTAAAATGTCAGATGCTGTTGCGAGAGCTGCTATAGCAAAATCACTTGGAAAGAGACCGGTAGCACAGCTGCAGACTGTCGGAGTCGTACAAAAAACAGTACGCTTGGCCCAGACGACGTTTTACATCGGCCTTTTCCCGCCATTTTTTTTTGGGCCACCATTGATCCACCAACACTTCTCCATTAATTCCCGATGATCCATTTACCGCTATATCATAAAGCTTACCCCGTACTACAAGAACTCAGATGTTCCAGAGGATTCTTATCCTAAACCTCACACGAATCTCACCGGGTAATACATACCAAAATTTTGGGGCTTTGGATTTGTTTGGGGCCTTCGTTGGATGAAAATTTGGCTATCGGTTGTGGATTCGGGTGTTCATCTTCATAAACCCAGTTTCCACATCCACTCCTCTCAAAACACGATAATCGCGATGCAGGTGTTTGGTGGTTACTTTTTGGAGTTTTTTTTTGGCGCCCGAAGATTATTGTTCAATCGGCAACTGATAAGACATATGCGGTTAGGGTTTCAATTTTGGGGTTTTTAATTTTGGGGGGTTCTGCTGCAAGATAAGACATATGCGGTTAGGGTGTCATTAGTTTAGAGGAACCAAATGATCAGAATTTGCGGCGGTTATCGAATAGGGATAACTATAAATATTGGTAGTTACCTTAATTTTTGCCCAATATTTACGAGCTTTTATTTTTCTTGAAAAGTTTAGGTTTTCCTTTACCTTTTTATGTTATGGAATTTTACAGGTTGTTGTTAGTGAATTACCGGTTGATTTGTTACAGGTTGAAGTGATGGTTGCGAGTTGGAATTGCAATCTCTGCCATCATTCGAGTTGCTGTAAGATTAAGGACTCAAAATGCCTAGGAAATGCCGTGATAGTTTCATTACGCGAAGGCCATTCTGTCAGGCCCTTGATATACGGAGTCAAATGAAGCATTCACCAATTGTGAGTGACATGGAGAGTCAGCTCCTGAAAGAGTGCTGCCAACAGAAACCAGCAAAATACTGACGAATATGATACGGTTAGTCTGCTTTATTTTTTTTGTCTTTATATAATGAATACTAAAATACAAGCACATGCTACAAATATAAGTCGACACCCCAATTAAGCGATAATCACTAATAAGCTTATACCAATTAAGCTAACCCAACAAGCAAAATAAGCATGTTCATAAGCAATCCCCAAATAAGTCTAGCAAGTCTCAAAAATAGGTGTGAGCCGAGCCATATAGGCTGAAAAACAAACAAAACAAACACCCCATATTACGCAGAAAATAAACAAACAAAACGCACCCTTTTGGTGCAGAAATATGCAGACAAACACACCCCATGTTGGGGCTGTTTTGCAGCAGCAAATTGCCGCTGACGTTGCTGTTTTGGGGCTGTTTTGCAGCAGCAAACGCACCCCATTAACGCACCCTTTTGGTGCAGGAATATGCAGACAAACACACCCCCATGTTGGGGCTGTTTTGCAGCAGCAAATGGCCGCTGACGGTGCTGTTTTGGGGCTGTTTTGCAGCAGCAAACGCAGCTCATTTAGTGCAGAAAAATAAGCAATAAAACTCACTCTTTAGAGGCCGAAATCAGCAGCTCTATATGCACCCTTTGTGCAGAAAAAATAGGCAAACAAAATGTACCCTTGACCTGTGACACAAACCGAGACAAACAACACCAACACACCCCTTTGGGTGGCTTTTGTTGGTGGGTCAAACACCAAACCAAACCCATCCGAGACCAAGATACACCTTATAAGTATATAAACCGCACATAAGCTTAATCAACGGACAAACATCCTCATAAGGAATAACAAGCTGCTCACCAACAAGCACCTCTTAATATTTAGGAAATGCCATTTGGATTTGCTTATTTTGTAAATATAAATGCAACTGAGACCATTTTAAAAAATGAAGAATGATTATTTAAAATGGGTCGTTTGAGTTCACTATTTATGCATGAAAACACAACACACCCACATTAATTTTTGTGTCCCCTTTGTTAACAGGGCCTTAGTTGGATATGAAAAAAAAGTGTACACGAGTAATATTGAGCAAGGCAAAGCAATAGAGAAAAGTATGATTTCTTTGTCTTAAGAAATCGATAGCCTAAAGTCAGAACTCGCTGATGCAGATAAGAGGGCAAATGCACTGCTGAAGCAGTAAGAGAGCAGGTACAGAGTAGGAATTTGAAACTCTAGAGAGATGGATAAATGGTGATTTATTGTTGTGGCTAATTGGTTTGATTTTGTGTCGTGTTAGGTTACCAATGGAATTGAGTGCATCGATGAAAATGTTGCCGTTGCATGGTGCTATTGCATAGTCTCTGTATGAAACTGATTGATTATTTGAATGTCAGTGGGCTAGGATAGTTTGAGAATCACTTTTGTTGTCAAAGGTATGAAACTGATTATTTGAATTTGATCATATAATTAGAAGAAGCTGTTCATTCAAACATCTACAACTGATAATTGCAGCTTACCGTTTAGTGTTAATAATAATCATTGGATATTTGGTTCCAAAATGCACATCAGCTACCTCCTAAGTTAAATTTGTTGTTAACCTGATCATTTTTTTTCCAGTGTTACAGCTCTCAGATTTTGGTCTTGCTAAATGGGCTACGGCTATTGGACTGCATATAACCTGCACTGATGTTGCTGGCACATTCAGGTTCGTATATTTACCATAACATTTCATTTTATTTGTTGAGTAAAAAGATTGTAATAGCCATGATTCACATTTCATTTAATTTTACATCATTAAATAGCTACGTACATTGCAGATGTCGCACTGAAAGTACTCAAGGAACGGCCAGAAATTGCTATAAGCGGATGGGATGTTGTGAGGCTCTTGACGCAAAAGACTGAAATTCCGAAACAAAAAATCCAGCCTTGCAGCTGCTAAGAAGGATACTGAAATATTTTGCAAAGTTGCCTTGGCCTGAAGTATATGACTTAATGAGACGCCATGCTGCTCCGATTAATAAAGAGAAGACTCCAACCAATCTAATAGACAAACCGACAAAATACTCTTCCAGGTTAATAGCTCATCCAACAATTATGGGAGAGCAGGAGACATTGAATGAAAGATAAATATTATGAGGCTGATCAAGAGTAAGAGTATATTAGGATTGTTAAAAGCTACACTACATCACCGGCAACTATCCATAGGTATGTTGCATTGTGTGATTCCAGGGCTATAAGTTCAGCACGGGACAATGACGGAGCATGCCTGCAAATGAGACTGTCTTTTAGTCCTGCTATAGATTTGTTCTCCTTTCTGTTTCCATCGACATTGTAGGATTGCAATAGCCGTTGGCTTGCTCCGGATTTTCATTTACATTGTAATATCTCAATTTACTATTTTGCAATTGTGTTAAATTCATTTACATGGTAATAAATAGCAAAAAAAAAAAATAGCAAAAAAATTCCGTAAAAAACTCGCGAGGCCGCAACGCGGCCGATTGGAACCAGACTCATTTAGTATATGTGTAATAGATTAGTAATGGGTTCACGAGCTTAGAAATGTTAAGTTAGAATGTAATACAAGCTAGTCCAATAGCCGGGCCCATTAAAGCCCAAGTCGGCCTCATGTATCCATACATATACGCCTCTCCTACCTTCGGAGGGTGGGATTTCATTTAGTTTATGCATTTCACTTACAAAAGGGAGATCTTGGTGGAGGATTGCAGTACAACAGAACCCACATTTGGAGGGGACATATTTGGCCTTTCGGCGAAAACTTTTAGCGGGACATGTCCCCGCCAAAAAGTCCTCGCTAACTCCTAGTCGCGGAACTTTTTGGCGAGGATGATTTCGTCTTTTGGCGAGGACATGTGGGACCCGTAACCTTTGATCTGGTCAAACGTGGTCCAGCGTGGCACTACTTTGGGTGGGGAAACGTCCCCGCCAAAAGTCTGCGTAATTAACCAAAAACATCACAAAAAAAAGTGATAAAGTTAATTAATTAAAGCTTTTGGCGGGGACGTATCCCCACCAAAAGCCTTTACGACTATTGCAGTTCACCCTTTTGGCGGGGACATGTCCCCGGTAAAAATACTGATACAAAATTTAAGCCAACACTTTTGGCGGGGACATGTCCCGCTAAAAGGCTCAACCACGTTAAACTGGTTGACCCTTTTAGCGGGGACATCTCCCTGCCAAAAGTGTCTGACACATTTTGCAGCATATTACTGCAAAATGGATAATTTTAAGTTTTTTTCAGAATTTTTCTGAAAAAAATCTACAATATCCCAACCTGTTTTTCACAACGACAACCTGTTTTCACAACAAAAAATATGCTACAACACCACAAATAGTTCAAATTCACTAAAACATAATATTATATCTTAGAAATTCGCCAAGACGGTTATAAAAACCGTAATCCGTTGCACATCATCCATAAAACTATCCATAACTTACCCGGAAATGGTCCAAAACTATTCTCATACCATAAACATATTAAAAAACAACCCATAATCCATAACTGATAAGGATTTAAAACATACATTTTTAAGGGGTCATTTAGTCCCTAAACTCTTATGTAATTGATCAAATATTGTCCTAAATCGTTTCTTTTTGCATTTTAGGTACTTTGGACGCAAAAAATAAAAACCGACAAAGTTTTCGACTAATCTGGACAAGAAAGTGAAGAAAACGACCAAGTCGCAAATGTAAAACCCTAAATTTGGGTTTCACATTTTTATGTCTAATTTGAATTTTTAATCTAATTTGATATTAAGTTGATTTCATTTAAAACTATTTGTTATGAATTAACTACACGTTACATGTCCTAAACTATAAATTGTGAAAATAAAATACAAATTACAAGTTTCCTAATCCTTATCCTAAGCTACTAAACCAAACGACCCATTATAACCCATGGGCCATAATCACACGACATTCCATAATACACATACACGGTTTTTTTTTCTCCCTCTCCCAAATAAACTCCATAATCGGCTCCTCTCTCCCTCCCCATAACCGAACCTTAAAACAGCCCCAATTCCCTCCATGTTTGCCCTCAAGTCCAAGAAGAAGAAGGTGTGAAGATTGGTGTATTCGTGGTCATTGCTTCTCTTTTGATTTCTCTTCTTTGATTCCCTCTCCATACAGCTTAAAGGTAATCATAAACCTATATATCTCGTTAATTATTATACAAAGATTAAGCCACGTTAAAATTATGTTGTGATTATTTTCTAATCGTATAATCAAGCCTTAAAAATTCTGTAATCATTAAATGGTAATCAATAAAAGACAATTAATATAGGAAACCTTAGAAAATTTATGGGAGTCGATTAGGGCTAAATGGGTTTAGGATTTGGGTGTGATTTTATGTGAACATGCTGTCTAGAAATTGGGTCGGATTGAGGGATGTCTAATTTGATAATGCCAATGTGTTTTTGTATGATTCTTGAGTCTAAAATTAAGTTTAAGTTTCCTACTTTCTGAATATATAAATTTCGTGGTTATTGGAGGTTGGGAAACCAGTTTCTTGAATTTTAGAAGATTAAGTGTCAAAACTGAATTTCGGGTCTGGAAATTCAGTTAGTTTTTATGATTTTTCATTTACAAACTATAAGGTCAGGCAAGCCCCAATTTTGCAGGAGAATATCTAATATGTCTATTAGTTACTGGAATTTTTGTAGATTTTTCTGAAGGGTCTTGATATGTTTTTAAAATACAAACTTTTCGGGTATACCATCAGGTCACATTCTGGAACAGGTTTGAAAAACGATTTTTGTTTGGATACTTGCACAAGGAGATAAAATCTGTAAAAATTAGGGGAAGTATTAAACATATATAGGTGTCTCTAGTAATAATTATAGAACCACAGGAGCTTGTTTGAGGTGTTTTAAAAATCATAAGAATATGAACCAGAATCACATGAGAAACCCTAAACATGTTATTAAATGACAATAAGTACTAAGATTCGTTATGACATTAAATGAACACATAAGTATTAAATGATCCCTAATTCGTGTAGATTCGTTGAAGAAGGCGTGACGTTGTTTCCTTGTGTTCATTTTTCCCGTTGCTTTCATTCCATTTGCTAAGGTACAGATATTCCACCCTTTTACAGTACGGGTATCCCATGATTTTGATTCCTTGATATTTTCTATTCCGAGTTGTGATTCATTTGGTATTCGTTTGGTTATTCTGTCTGATATGGTTGATTTTTCGTTCTCTCTTGTGACTTCAATATTCGTATTAGAATCCTTTGATACTTTGTAATCCCAATAATATTATAACTTCGTGTGAAAACCTTTCTTAAATATATATCTTGATGATGTTTTGAGAAAAACTATTTTAAAATGATTTCTATGAACACGATGTGACACCATTTTTATATGCCGGTTTATTGACTTTTATGAAAACTACTTTTAAAAGATTACTTTTATGAAAACGATGTTTAATAGATTTCTTGCAGTCACATAAATTATTTGTACAGATAATTGTTTTGCTATCCCGTTTTGATATTATATTCAGTTTAGTTAGACATATCTTTGTTTGGACATATTATAATTGTTTCGTTATGTTTGTGTTGTTTCCCGAGCTAACTAGTCATGGAGGTACCATGGCTATGTCATTGAGGCACCAACGGCATGACACTATCTGTGGCGGTGTGATTGGTCCACGGTGTTCCCTTGTGATGTGTATATTATTATTGAGCTCGTTCACTTAATTGCCATTTTGGTATGCCAATATATTTATCTGAGTACAGGTGTTTGGTGGTGTACATAACTTTGTTTTGCAGGGAGCGTATGGATGCATCCTAGGTATGTTTTGTGATATGATTATGATATGGCTTAGTAGTGAATGGTTTGTGTGTGCCATACACTCCATGTCACTTTTGGGAGATCACTACTCCATTTGATATGACAGGATATAATATATGATATGATTATTTGGTCTATTCATGTATCATGCTTAGACACTTGTTTTGAGCTTGTGGGCATTTCCTTATGATTCCTTGATTTCCTTATCATCACTTTAACTCATTATTCATTTTTCTTTTATGACATATGATTTCTTGTTCAACAAATTCCTTTGACTTCATTTTTGTGTACTTATTCATGTTCAGTTTATCATTTTATATCTGTTCACTGGGCTTTTTAAGCTCAGCCGCATTTTCTTTTCCCTGCGGCAGGTATTCAAGCGGGATGCTGGGATTTTGAGTGATGAGAGTAGGAGCTTTTAGAGGACCAACCCAACCTTAGTTTCCCTATATTTTGGAATTAGTTTATGACTTATGTCTTGGTTATTTTATTTCATTCTAGAGTTGGATTTGATTTGTATTTCTTTGGAAGTCATTTTGTTTCATGACTTGTATTTATTTATTTAAGTCTTCCGCTTGCGTTTATTATGTTCTGATTGACACCATGATGTGACATTTCTACCTTTGTCGGGTTTGGGGTGTTACAATTATGGTATCAGTTCTTAGGCTTTGACCTGTAGTACCTTAAGTTATGACCTGTGAAGACGTGGCCCTTAGGATTGCACTATAGGAGCTTATGAATTGACCCTTGAGAAATTTGCTTTAGGTTTGCACTATAGAAGCTTATGAGATAACCTTTAAGAATTTGCCTTAGGATCTTCCTGTAGGAACTTAAGTTGTGACCGGTGAGGATTGAGTAGACTATAAGACATTTGTTTAAGTATCATTCCTTCGCATCATTTTGATTCGTGCCCCCCCTAGTTAAGCCCTTTTAAGATCATTCTTTCCAGAGATTTAGAAAACTTATCACAATGCATTGCGTAAGTTTAGTGACCAATTATGTTTAGAATGCCTTGAGAATTTGGTGGTAATCCCTTCACTGTATAGGTTTCACCTTTTAATATCATAACATTCTTTTGAATTCCAATTGTAATCTCAGATTCGTTTGTTAAGCATTTAGATGCCTCTTCGTCCATTCTGAGAATTTTTGCGATCATGATGTGTTGGACACATTTCATGGTTTCTCTGTTTTTGCGAAACACCTTAAGGTTCCCTCTACACTATCAGATTATGCCTTAACCATTTCTATTTCCTATGAGAAATCTTGTGGTTCTTAATCACGAGTATAGGAGTTATTCATCACATTTTCATTTGTTCGTTCAAAATCTCAGCTTGAATTAATTGATGAAGTTTTTATCGTTTGGCATTTCCTCCGTATTTATGTCATCTTCATATTGTCCTTTATGTACCTTTCCTGAGAGGTTACACTATCATCCGTTAAATATATGTTTCGTATCCGAGAAGATTTGTCATTTGTTGGTGAGCCTGAAGCTATTTTGGATCTTTAGGATGAGGTCATGAGAAACAAACCTTTCCGTTCATTTTCATTTCTTTTCGTAATATGGTACGTTTCCGTTTGATCTTTCTACTTTAATTTCGAGGACAAAATTTTATTTTAGAAGGGAAGAGTTGTAAAACCCTAAATTTTGGTTTCACATTTTTACGTCTAATTTGAATTTTTAATCTAAGTTGATATTAAGTTGATTTCATTCAAAACTATATGTTATGAATTAACTACACATTACATGTCCTAAACTATAAATTGTGAAAATAAAATACAAAATACAAGTTTCCTAATCCTTATCCTAAGCTACTAAACCAAACGACCCATTATAACCCAGGGGCCATAATCCCACGACATTCCATAATACACATACACGGTTTTCTTTTTTTTCTTCTCCCTCTCCCAAATAAACTCCATAATCGGCTCCTCTCTCCCTCCCCATAACCGAACCCTAAAACAGCCCCTATTCCCTCCATGTTTGCCCTCAAGTCCAAGAAGAAGAAGGTGTGAAGATTGGTGTATTCGTGGTCATTGCTTCTATTTTGATTTCTTTTCTTTGATTCCCTCTCCATACGGCTTAAAGGTAACCATAAACCTATATATCTCGTTAATTATTATACAAAGATTAAACCACGTTAAAATTATGTTGTGATTATTTTCTAATCGTATAATCAAGCCCTAAAAATTCTGTAATCATTAAATGGTAATCAATAAAAGAAAATTAATATAGGAAACCCTAGAAAATTTTTGGGAGTCGATTAGGGCTAAATGGGTTTAGGATTTGGGTGTGATTTTATGTGAACATGCTGTCCAGAAATTGGGTCGGATTGAGGGATGTCTAATTTGATGATGCCAATGTGTTTTTGTATGATTCTTGAGTTTAAAATTAAGTTTAAGTTTCCTACTTTCTGAATATATAAATTTCGTGGTTATTGGAGGTTGGGAAAACAGTTTCTTAAATTTTAGAAAATTAAGTGTCAAAACTGAATTTCGGGTCAGGAAATTCAGTCAGTTTTTATGATTTTTCATTTATAAACTATAAGGTCTGGGAAGCCCCAATTTTTGCAAGTGAATAATTAATATGTCTATTAGTTTGTGGATTTTTTTTAAATTTTTCTAAAGGGTCTTGATATGTTTTTAAAATACAAACTTTTCGGGTATACCATCAAGTCACATTCTGGAACAGGTTTAAAAAACAATTTTTGTTTGGATACTTGCACTAGGAGATAAAATCTGTAAAAATTAGGGGAAGTATTAAACATATATAGGTGTCTCTGGTAAAGATTATAGAACCACAGGAGCTTTTTGAGGTGTTTTAAAAATCATAAGGATATGAACAAGAATCACATGAGAAACCGTAAATATGTTATTAAATGACAATAAGTACTAAGATCCATTATGACATTAAATGAACACATAAGTAATAAATGATCCCTAATCCGTGTAGATTCGTTGAAGAAGGCGTGACGTTGTTTCCTTGTGTTCATTTTTCCCGTTGCTTTCATTCCATTTGCTAAGGTACAGATATTTTACCATTTTTCAGTAAGGGTATCCTATGATTTTGATTCCTTGATATTTCTATTCTGAGTTGTGATTCATTTGATATTCATTTGGTTATTCTGTCTGATATGGTTGATTTTTCGTTCTCTCTTGTGACTTCAATATTTGTATTAGAATCCTTTGATACTTTGTAAACCCAATTAATATTATAACTTCGTGTGAAAACCTTTCTTAAATATACATCTTGATGATGTTTTGAGAAAAACTATATTAAAATGATTTCTATGAACACGATGTGACACCATTTTTATATGCCGGTTTATTGACTTTTATGAAAACTACTTTTAAAAGATTACTTTTATGAAAACGATGTTTAATAGATTTCTTGCAGTCACATAAATTATTTGTACAGATAATTGTTTTGCTATCCCGTTTTGATATGATATTCAGTTTTGTTAGACATATCTTTGTTTGGACATATTATAATTGTTTCGTTATGTTTGTGTTGTTTCCCGAGCTAACTAGTCATTGAGGTACCATGGCCATGTCATTGAGGCACCAATGTCATGACACTATCTGTGGCGGTGTAATTGGTCCACGACGTTCCCTTGTGATGTGTATATTATTATTGAGCTCGTGCACTAAATTGCCATTTTGGTACGCCAATATATTTGTCTGAGTATAGGTGTATGGTGGTGTACATAACTTTGTTTTGCAGGGAGCGTATGGATGCATCCTAGGTATGTTTTGTGATATGATTATGATATGGCTTAGTAGTGAATGGTTTGTGTGTACCATACACCCCATGCCACTTTTGGGAGATCGCTACTTCATTTGATATGACAGGCTATAATATATGATATGATTATTTGGTCTATTCATGTATCATGCTTGGACACTTGTTTTTAGCTCGTTGGCATTTCGTTATGATTCCTTGATTTCCTTATGATCACTTTAACTCATTATTCATTTGACTCTTATGACATATGATTTCTTGTTCAGCAGATTCCTTTGACTTTATTTTGTGTACTTATTCATGTTCAGTTTATTATTTTATATCTGTTCACTGGGCTTTTTAAGCTCAGCCGCATTTTCTTTTCCCTGCGGCAGGTATTCAAGCGGGATGCTGGGATTTTGAGTGATGAGGGGTGTGTTTGGCAGCAAGAATTATGGGAGATTATGGGAGCTAAAGATTATTTTTTTTTTAAAATAAGCTCTCATCTAAAAAGTAGCCTCGTTTGGCTGCGCAAGATTATTGAAACTCTAGCAAAATAATCTCCAAAAAAAAAGCTCCTCACAGGAACTTTTCAGAAAATCTTGGAGATTATAATTTTCAAATTTACCAAGATACCCTTCCTAATACCCATGTTTCAATGCAATATTTTTGTATTGATGCTACGAATTAAATAGTTAACACCGCAAAGTAATTTATTAAGGAATGGGTTGTTGGCTTTATCGACCTTTAATTTGAAAAAAAACGCAATTCTTAATTGCTGAAAGAAATTCAAGCTAGTTAGATTCAATGTTAAACTGTATAAATGCATGAACATATAATTATGCTAATGCGCTAGATGAAAACACACAACTTTAATGCGTGATGCCATGATATACAAGTCATCACATACATATTACTATGGAAATGGCTGTTTCAACTTTCTCGCATCATGTCGACAAAAGTAATCGGTCATTCTAGCGAACAATGACTTAAGTAATCGACCCAAAGTCAGATTAGTGTACCATTTTAACGTTGTTTGTATTTTTACATGGATTTTCATGCAATGCTACATATTTATGATTTATATCAATAATTTTATTTACTATTCTTATTCATATTGGGTTTGTTATTTGTATGTCCAATTACGTCATTTTACAATTTTAATCTACAATTACAGCTAGTTTGCCAAACACTACTACAAAAAAAGGCTACATTTTTAATCTTTTTCAGCACCAGCACCAGCACCAACACCAGCACCAGCACCAGCACCAGCACCAGCACCAGCACCAGCACCAGCACCAGCACCAGCACCAGCACCAGCACTTTTTGCCAAACACACCCTGGGATTTTGAGTGATGAGAGTAGGAGCTTTTAGAGGACCAACCCAACTTTAGTTTCCCTATATTTTGGAATTATTTTATGACTTATGTCTTGGTTATTTTATTTCATTCTAGAGTTGGATTTGATTTGTATTTCTTTGGAAGTCATTTTGTTTCATGACTTGTATTTATTTATTTAAGTCTTCCGCTTGCGTTTATTATGTTCTGATTGACACCATGATATGACATTTCTACCCTTTTCGGGTTTTGGGTGTTACAACAAATCTGTCAGGAAAGGGGACCTGACAGCGTCACAACTTTACATGTGACGCCGTCACTTGTATTTGAAGACCAAGATTCAGAGTTGAATTTACACGTGACGGCTCAAACTTTTTATAAAGAGACGGCGTCAGACATCATGACGACGTTAGAGATCCAAGGCGATGCCGTCACAACGGCGATCCAGCAACATACGAAACCCTAATGACGGCGGGCTGACGGTGTCACAACCCATAACGCGATGTCGTCACCTTTGTAAATCTATATATATTTTCACATGTTTTTGATAATTCGTGTAACACTTTGGAGAGGTGAAACCCTAGACGATTTTCTGCTACTTTGTACGGCTTTTACAACCAGTTTACCCATGTTCTATTGAACATAAGTAATTCATCTTTAATCATTTAATATGTCTATGTGTTGTTTGATTTCATGCTTTTCTTTTCTTCACTTTAACATGCTAGGCTAGATTTATTAGTGTTTGCTTAGATTTATTGAAACCTAGTTATTAATTATTGATTATCGTCTCTTGTTTAATTGGTTGCCTCGCGTTAGGAATAAGAAAACTGACTTAACTCTTATATGTACTAGCTTGTCCATATTATTAAACACAACCCTGGAGTGCGCTAGTGGTTTTTCTCGTTGTATTTATTGCGTGAATTTTGGCTTGTAGATCCTAGGAGACTTAATAGACTTTAAGCTTTCTTAGGGGAGCCTTATACGTTCATAGAGTTAGGGCATATGGCACCTCCCTACGACCAATAATAAGGAATACAACGCTCCAATTAAAACAAGGACGTGAAAATTCGATTAATCAATAAGAGATAACTAGGGAGTAAAGATAATCTAAGTGAACACATTTTCCTATCATAAGAGTTACCAGCAATTTACTTTTCTACATATTTAGTTTAATTTAAGTTTTTTTTTTTTTTTTTTTTTTTTTTTTTTTTTTTTTTTTTTTTTCTATCTCGACATACATTTCGGCCTTCACAACACTATTCCCCTAGAGAACGATCAATCCCTCGTGTCTTGCGTATACTACACTACAATGGTTAGGTGTACTGCCTAGGAGGATTGTAAAACTTCTTGAGGTTTTCAATAATCCGCATCAAGTTTTTGGCGCCGCTGCCGGAGAATAGTTTAGCTTTCGATTTCTATCTCGTTTAGGTCTACTCACTAGATTCCTATCAAGTGAGATTTGTCTTTTTATTTTGTTAGATTTCTTTTAGTCTATCTTTTTCTTTGTGCCCTTTGTTTGTAAAACCATTTTCATTTGTCACCATGGCAGATGAAATTCCATTTAGATAATTAACAATAGAGGAACAATTGTATTTCACTGATAGATTTGCTACTTGTTGTTCCAATGAATATTTGAGTGATCTTAGAGATATCAAAAAGGAGATGGGGGTTAAAGTTATATGGGTTTGATGAATTATGTGCATGTGTGGTTTCTATTAAACAATCATTGTTAGGATCAACTCTTTTTAGTGAGACCCTTTGGAATTTTTTTGAGAAAAGCTTCCTAACCGTGAACTATAAGTTGAATGAATTGATAGGTTTGTATACACCACAACTTGAGGAAACAAATGAGGAGGATTTATCCGACTATAGGTACCATGAACAAAAAGACCTAGTTTTTAAGAACATGGACTTTGAATCGGACCAAGATTGTGAGATGGTTAGAGTTGAGCTACCTAGTTGCATGCGTGGGATAGATTCCACCAAAAACATAAGACACACATGAGGAATCCTTTTGGCAAATGAAACATAGTAACCAAGTTATTGAAGAAGATTCTTATGAATCAGACCAAGAATTTGAAATGGCTAGAGAAGGATTTGAGATACTTAGGAGCGTATTTGGGGTAGATCCTACCAAAACACATGAGGAGCATATAGGTGATATAGATATAATGGAGAATGAGGTGAAAAATCCAAGCCCACAAGTCCTGCCATCATTTAAGGAATACAAACCACCCGTTACTTACCCGGAAGAAATAGAAGAGACTACAGGAACCCCAATGGAGATAGAACCTTTGGACCAAACACAACTAGAGGAAATAGGTTTGAATACTTGTAGTCATAACCTTTATTTTAGTTCTAAGGAATTTCGAATTTTGACGAGCAGGAGCCTCAACCAAAGCCGTTACCCAATTTTCCATCCTTAGATGTGAATTTAGGAATTGAAAAAGGCCCCGATCCACCCATCAAACCATATAGTCCGGGTACTTTTACGATGAAGGAAGTAGACTTTAAGCCATGTTACGAGGAAGCTAATATGGGAGTGAAACATAACCTTACACACTTACATTACCCATTTATGATTGATCACAAGGAATATTATGGGTTCAAACCGGGTTTATTAGGTCAAGATGGGTCCTTAACTAAGAATCTCTCGAAGTTGATAGAAGATGATCCATTTTTAGGAGAAAACTTTGATTTACCCATTGGCCTAAATGAATTAGGTAAGGTTAAGATGAAAGAAGCACACCCCTTTAAGCATATAATTCAACCACCAATCTCTCATCATATGGCTCCCTTCCATCGAAACAGTGTGTATCGCTACTACAACCCACACTTAATCTTAAGTCTAGGGAAAACCTCACTTCTATCCGTTAAATATGGGTAGAGATAGGCTCGAGAGTCGAACAAAAACAAGCGATTCTTAGGAGGCAACCCAAGTTTTTAAGTGTTTGTTTGATTGTTTTTCTTTTATTTGTTTGTGTCATATATATGCTTCATCATAATTGTTTAATTTTCATGCTTCAAATAATTTGTGAAAATGCTTTATTTTACTTTTAACATCGTCTTGATTACATATAAAGGTATTTTACAAAAAGATAAGTGTAGGGAAGTTTATATTTGTTTTTAAAGAATGAAATTCGAACATGAAAGTTTACAATTAATGATGAGCATATACTTTATCGTATTTGTGTGTTTGTTTGAGTCAAATGCTTGTATCGAGTGACAATGAATATTTTGCAGAATTTTCAGGTTTTTATTATTAGATTTTTCTAGAAATTTTCCAGGAAACAAAACGTGAAATTCTGTCAGGTTTTAATTATTAGGTTTTAGTTATTGGTCAACGATTGAGAAATCTGAAGGAATCTTGAGATGTTTGAAACTTTTTGAGAAATCTGAAGCTTTTGAGAAGTTCGAAAGATCCTTCGGATTTAAAGTTAGAAAGATCCTTCGGATTTGAAGTTCGAAACTCTTCGGATTTCTATCCAGAAACCCGAAGAAAGAGAAGTTTGAAGAACCCTTCGGATTTCTATCCAGAAATCCGAAGAAAGAGGGTTTGTAGAAGTCCAAAACCCTTTGGATTTCTTTTCGATTAAACAAATTTGAATAAAGAGGGTTTCTTTCCCAGAAATCCGAAGAAAGAGGGTTTTATCCAAAATTCGAAGATCTTAAATAAATTTCTGCACAAACCCAGGAAAACCCACTTTTTCTCCTATTTTCTCTTCTTCTTGACCACTGTGAGGATCTAAACAAACGTGTATTGTGTTGAGGATACTTTGAATGTATATCAAATAGTATGCGGAATCTACTACTTGATACTTAGAAGATTTATCAATGTAACAGTAATGTATTGTATGAATAGTTTATGATTTGATCAAATGCTTCAATATTATTAAGTATAATACGAGTGATCTTGAGTATCACTAGGGTTTACAACCTTGAAGCTTAACAAAACATACGTATTTAACATCTAACCTAGGACCTTCTTTTATAGCACAAGGAGTCCTTTACAAGATTAGTATAATATTCTAAATATGCAGAATATTCATATAAGTCTAACTCTATAAGATATACACAAAATCTATTCTATACTTATCTCCTTACACGTCTCAAATAGCAGTACCATCTGCATGATAAGCAGTCTTCAAGCAAACTAGCAGCACAAACTTTTATACTAGCAGTGCTAACTCAGTTAGTACTGTTAGTTATATCTTCAGAAACATTTACTTTAAACCTGGCAGTACTAACATTTACACTAGCAGTACTAACTCAGTTAGTACTGTTAGTGTTATTCTTCAGCAGCACAAACTGTTCTATGACAAAACCAAGTGCTTGAATATTTAATTCCCAACAATCCTCCCCTAAACTTGTGATTTACCCTAAATCATCAAGTTTCTGAATTAATTCTTTGTCTTGTGAGGATTGTTTCAAACACTCTATCTTCTTGGTCTTGCAGACTTCATCTCTTCTTCCTGTTGATGAATCTTTCTCAGTAATTCCTTTGCCATGTCTGATTCTTCATCAACTTTAAGTTTTGCAGCCAACATTACAAATAGAATAGCAACTCTCAAAGGGTAATCCTTTTCAATCAACATGTAGACATCAACTCCATCTTTTGTAAATACATGGTGAACACCACATGTATCATACAATCTTCATGTTGTACCAAGATCATGAGCTTGAAACTTCAATAGCTTATCTTCTGGATCAGGTTCATATATCCTTTTCAATTTCACCCATAATTCTTTGTCTTTGTCTTTTGAAGGATCTGTTGACCTGAACTTTTCTTGAACCAAATTCCATAGCTTATCCAAATCTTCTCTATCAAATTCCTTAAGCATGTCTTCAAAATACTTTTAAACTTCAGACTGTCCACCAACTCTTATTATCTTCCAAGCTTTCCCAAATTTATCTGTGTGTATCTCCCAATCAATAATTGGATGTTTAGCCTGTATTGGATCAACATTCAAAGCTTCTGGAATGATAACCATCATTTGCTGAAGTCTCTCATCAGTTAACTCCTCTTCTTTTTCTTCTTCTTCTTCTGTTGCTTGTTCTTCTTTTTCTTGTTCAGCTGTAGAAGAACCTTCTGCAATCTTTTGCTTCTTGGAAGATTCAGACTCTAAATGTATACCTGCTCTCTTAGTAACTCTGCTAGCCTCTTCTGTTTCCATTGGAATGAAACTTTGTACCTTTTTGTAAGCAGTAAAGTACAATGCCTGAATCTCTTCATTTGATCTTCCTTTCAGTTGACTAGCAGTCTAGCTGTCTTGATGTTTTAAATACTCCTTCATGTATTTTATGAGTTGAGCTTTTGTTGGAGGTTTCTTCTTAGTAGCTATCTTTTTACTCTGACTTTTCCTTATTTCTTCAAGTAGATCATTAATAGCATTTTCTTGCTCTTCAGTTGTATAAGTTGATCTTTCTTCCTCTTGTATCTTTAGTGCCAGTTCTTTGTCTGCTTGTTCTTGAGCTGTCCTCTCATCTTTTTCACTTTTTAACTTCTGTTCAACCACGAACTTTGCAATTCTTTCTTCTTCTGCTATTCTGGATTGCTCTTCAGCTTGTACCCTTTGTGCAACTTCATGATCATAATCAATCTGAGCTTGAATCCTCTTGCTAACCTTATTAGATGGCTCAGACTCTGTCATAATTGCCTTCCCCTAGTCAACTCTTCTTCTTCTAACATAGACTGCCCTAACAATACTATTCCCTGCACCAGCAGTACTAATTTGTTGAAGAGGAGCAGTACCTTCATGTGTTTCACCCATACCTTCACCTTACCCCCTGAGTCTCAGCACTCTCTTGAACTAAGGAGACATTAGGATATTTATCAATATTGGCAATTTTCCTCCCCTGTTTGGAAGAATCATCACCCATATCATTATCTGAGTCACCTTCAAAACTTGAAGAATCCACAATATGAGTTTTCCTCTTTCTCTTAAGAGACTTGACCTGTTGCTGCAGCTTTTTCACCTTCAAAATAAGCTTTGTATAAACACCTCCAAAGAGCTTCTTTGTTGCCTTTAGTTCATCCTCTAGGCCAGTCACCTTGTCAGTCAACATGGTACACAGTTCCATTAATTCCTTAATTTTCATACTGCCCTCAGCACTTCCAGATGTGTTACCTTTTAAGAGAGGTGCATCATGGGGCATAGACTTAGGCTCAATCAAAGGATGAGTATCTAAGCCACCCATAGTTTCCATTTGGCTTGGTATTCCACCACCTGTACGAGGTTCATGAGAACTTTGTACATTAGGTGTTGCCATGGTTTGGGTCTTACTGATGTTGCCACTGGCCTGTGCTGCTGCTAAGCTAGACACAGTAGTGGTAGCCCTTACCATTCTGTCTGAGATAGCCTCATCTGCTACTAGGGATGAAGTAGGAACTCTATGCTGAGGTACAATAGATTTCTCTCTGGATGTACTCCTAGATGGTGATGAGATTGGTTGTGAGACTGATGGAGATGAACTTGTGGGTGTGTGTTGGGATTCAACTGGGGTAGTTGATCCTTCACCCTATACCTGTAACATAGTATCAATAAGAGGAACTTCTACCCTATTATAACCATTTGAGGCCATCCTCATATTACTAAATAATTTTTGAGTAAGGGTTGGAGTTGGATAAACAGTTTTATGAGGTAGAAGCAAGCTTTTCCTTATATTCAAAATCATTTGGAAAAACCGTAGATACATTAAAAACTTGGATTTGCTATCCACATTTTTTACCATACCATCAAAAATCAGTTTTGAAAAATTATAAGTCTTGTTTGTTGATAAGCATATGAGAGTAGTTGCAATATTGCTACTGAATTGCTCCCAAGAGGTTTTCTTGGGACTTAAACAATGAAGAATAATATGGATAAAGAATCTCCATTGTGGGGCAAAACATCCTTTTCGAAAAGTTAGTGTTTGAGAAGTTGTGTCATACCCCATGCTGGAAAAGTTTTGAAAAATTTCAGTGTTAGGCAAAAAACTAATACCATTGTCATCTGCTAGATGGAGATGCCTCCGAACAGATGATTCAGTTATAGTAATTGTCTTGCCATCAACTGTTGCAATTAACTCTTTGTCTCCATTCTCAAGAGTATTGACAGTAACAGTCTGCCAAAACTGTTTGATTTGAGAGACATAGATAGTAGGGTTGATAGTTAAAGCATACCTGATGTGGGTAGAGTTTAGAAATTCTACTATCTCATGGAAGTCTTTACCTTCCTCTTTTTTCTCCAAGAAACCCACCATGTTATGTTTATCAACAAAAGCCAAATTCACCATTATGATCAGTAAAAGTTTGATTTGACTGCTGGGATATGATTGATTGTGTAATAAAGTATGTTGAGTAAAGCCAATTGAGATGTTATAGAGAAGACTTAGGGTTTTGATTGGACGGACTTCAATAAAAGGTTTCTTTAGATTGAAGAAAGAGTATAAATTAGATAAAAAGTAAAAATTATCCAATTTAGGAAACCCTTAAGTAAGGTAATTGACCAAAAGTTTCAACGGCTATAATCAAAAAATGGTTATGACTGAATAGTACAAACGGCTACCCAGCAGTACAAAGTTTTGCCTAGCAGTACTAAGTTTTGGAAAAACTTTTACTCAGCAGTATAAACTTAATTTCCTTTAAAAAAACCATACTGCCCACAAACTTTTGAAGGGATTAAGTGTAAAGGAAGATACTTAATCAAATTTTGGTTGCATTTAACCTCTGGTTGTGTGAGAACCAATAATTTCAGTTATAAAAACTGCATGTGATCCTTCAAAGAGCTTTCTTGACAGGGTTTCCAGCTCATGGCAGGTGTTGCCTATAACAAAAATGTGTTAGATTCACTTTTGCTCGCTGTTCTCTTTACCAGATGTCCTTGGACTAACTCATTATACTAATAAAAGTATAAAATGGTAAAGAGTGAGTTAGATCAGTTACTATCTGACTAACTATGCCATCATTTCATGTTCAAAAATACCATTAGTTAAGTATAAAATAATTTCAAGAATAAGATTTTAAGGAACCTCCCAACTCAGGTGTACAACCTTTGTCTAATCCCCAAATCTTCTTCTATCATGAATCAATTATGACAGCAATCCATCCACCACTCTAGCTTCTCACACATCACAAACTCCAATCATATTGCTTTCATAACTTGCAAATGTTAGTCCAAAACCAAGAAAACACATTGCAAAGCATTTGCTACATAACGGTATAAATTATGACTAACAGTTCAATCACAACAAACTTAATTTGCACTAGCAGTACAAAATATACATAGCAGTACTAATTGACACAACTAGCAGTACAAATCCTTTTCAAATACAAAAACACCAAGATTAAAAACTTTAAGGATTAAGCATTCCAATACTTGCAACCAAGTATTGAAACCTTCCAACATCAAAAGCTTTAGTAAGTAAATTTGCAAAATTGTTATCAGTGTGAATTTTAATAACCTGAACTAGCTATTTCTCATTGCAGTCTCTTATAAAATGATGTCTAATCTCTACGTGTTTTGTTTTTGAGTGTTGCACATGATTTTTAATAATACAAATTGTACTGCTATTGTCAATGAAAATCATGGTATTCATAAAGTTGTAGCCATAGTCAAGCATCTGATTCTGAATCCATAGAACTTAACCACAACAACTAGCAGCAACACATATTCAGCTTCAGCTGTAGAAGTGGCCACAATAGTCTGCTTCTTGCATTGCCATGATATCAACCTGCAACCTAGGAATTGACAACCACCTATGGTTGATTTCCTATCCAAACTAGCATTAGTATAGTCACTGTCTGAGTATGCCACCAGATCAAAAGGAGATTCTCTAGGATACCATAGACCGTATTTAGGTTGACCCTTAAGGTACCTAAAGATTCTATTCACAACAATTAAATGTGAGGTTTTGGGTGTAACCTGAAACCTTGCACATGCACACACTTCAAACATAATATCTGGTCTTAATGAAGTAAGGTACATCAATGACCCAATCATGGACCTGTAGGTATGTACATCAACATTTTCACCATCTGAATCTTTAAGCAAAGGTTTCTCTGGATCAACAGGAGTACTTGCTACTTTGGCATCTGTAAACTGAAACTTTCTCAATATTTCAGTTACATATTTATCTTGACTGATAAATATTCCTTATGCTTTTTGCTTCACTTACAGCCCCAAAAAGAAAGTGAGCTCACCCATGGAACTCATTTGAAACTTATCATGCATAAGCTTCTCAAACTCAATGCACATCTCCTTCTTTGTAGATCCAAAAATGATGTCATCCACATAGACCTGTACAAGCAAAATATCTCCCTTTTGCTTCTTAATAAATAAGGTCTGATCTATCTTGCCTCTATGAAACCCATTTTCTAATAAATAATTAGCTAAAGTTCCATACCAGGCTCTAGGAGCTTGATGCAAGCCATAAAGAGCTTTTACCACCTTGTATACCTTGTCTGGATGTTCAGGATCTTCAAAACCTGGAGGTTGAGAAGCATATACCTCTTCTTCAATAGTACCATAAAGAAAGGCACTTTTTACATCCATCTAATATACCATAAACCCCATGAATGAAGCATAAGCTAAGAACAATTTTATAGATTTGATCCTAGCTACAGGTGCAAAAACCTCTTTATAATCAATTCCTTCATCTTGAGTGTAACCCTGAGCTACAAGCCTTGCTTTATTCCTGATCACTATCCCTCTTTCATCTTTCTTATTTCTGAAGATCCACTTTATACCAATAACTCTCACACCCTTAGGCAAATCTACCAGTACCCAAACCTTTTGAATCTTGAACTTTAGAAGCACTTCTTTCATAGCTTCCTCCCAGCTTGAATCCTGTAGGGCCTTAAGAATAATCTTGGGTTCTTCTTGTGAAAGAAAACATACAAACAGACATGTATTGGCATCTTTATGCTTTTTCTCGTCATAAACAACACTGAGAAAACCTTGTTGATCTGAATTCATTATCTGTCTTCTTGTCTTAACACTAGACTGAATATTTCCAATCACATTCTCAAGGGAGTGATTCTTGTGAACTCTTGTTTTTGGAGTTGTAGAAACTTGATAAGTAGGTGGCATGTTGTTAATATCCACTTCATCCTTAGAGAAATCATCAGCAGTAGTAACTGGTGGGCTAGTAAATTCAACATTTGGCCCAACAGTACTATCTTTTGGCTCATCAGTACAAACATCATTTATACTATCTTCATTGTTCTCTTGTTCTTCAACATCACTTTCTTTGTTTCCATCTTCAGATCCCTTCTTGTTTGCATCATCAGAAGGTTCATCATCCTTTGAAGAGGAATCAAGTAAAGAAACATTATTCCAAATTGGCATCAGAATGTGATCTTGATCAGTCTCTTTCTCCATGCTTGGTTCACTTGTATCAACACTATCTTATGAACCTGCAAAATCATTATAATTTGTTCCTGCAACACATACTTCATAAATTGTGTTAGAGCATCAAGATCAAATAGCCATTTGGACCTTCACCTGCAACATTAGACTTATTCTCTAAAAACTCAACATGCATGTTTTTTTCTACTTTCCTGGTTCTTAAATGCTTTGCTGTTTAAAGAGTACCCAACAAAGAAACCCTCATCTGACTTTCCATCAACCATCAAACTTTCCGAAATAATCTAAGGTATTAAGGATAGTTACATGACATCCAAATGGTCTTAGAAAACCTAAAGCAGGTGTTCTACCTCTAAAGAGTTCATATGGTGTCTTGTTGTGAGATTTGACCACTAAAACCCTGTTCTGCACATAACAAGCAGTATTAACTGCTTCAGCCAAAAAAGTAATGGGTAGCTTAGAATCAGCTAACATGGTCCTAGCTGCCTCTATTAGTGTCCTATTCCTCCTTTCAGCAACCCCATTCTGCTGAGGAGTTCTAGCTACACTAAACTCTCTCTTAATACCTTTTTCTCTACAAAATTCATTCGTAACTCTATTTTTAAATTCCGTCCCATTGTCACACCTGATGATTTTCACTTTCGTATCAACTAGGTTTTCTATTTCAGTTATAAAAGTCTTAGGAATGCTACTTGTTTCATCCTTAGATCCTAGAAAGAAAACCCATGTGAACATGCTATAATCATTAGTTACCATAAGACAGTATTTCTTATACTGAATACTACTCACAGAAGTAGGACCAAACAAGTCCATATGATGCATGAATAATGGTTGAGTAATAGATTTTTGGGTCTTGGGCTTACAAGAAGCTTTGTGTTGTTTTCCTTTAAGACAGGCAACACAAGTTTGGTCATTTTCAAAACGTTTTTGAGGCAAGCCTTTTACCAAACCATCTTTAACAATCTTATTTATGGTTTTAAAATTAACATGACCAAGTCTCCTATGCCAAAGAATTGACTCATCCAATGTGACTTTTGCTACAAGACAAGTTAGAGTCTCTTTAGGAACAATTTTCTTCCTATCAACACTGTACATATTGCCCTTTCTTGGAACTTTAAGTAGTACTTGACTTTCATCAGGTAGCTTAAAGTTAGGAGATAGGACAAGACATTTAGTGTCTGTAAAAAGAACTTTGTTCTTTTTGTCACACATTTGCGAGACACTAAAGAGATTATACTTGAGTTCCTTAACAAAATACACATCTTCAAAATCAAGTTTACCGGTTTTAAGTGTACCTTTACTAGTAATTCTGCCACCAATTCCTCCCTCAAAGGTAACATATCCTCTATCAAAAGGTGTAAAATCTGAAAGGTAAGACGTGCTCCCTGTCATGTGCCTAGAGCATCCACTATCAACATATCCTTGATCTTCTTCATCATCTTGTTGTGGATGTCCCTGCACATAAAATAAAGGAAATTAGTTTTCTTTGGCGACCCAAGCCATTACTGACTTGGATCTGCCTCGTGCATCAATGTAATCATATTTCTTCATTGTGATTGATGCACCATTGGGTTTGATAGGTCTCCATACCCAACATGCAAAGGCCTTAACAGCATTGCCCCTGTTAGCCCTAGCAGTGTTTCTTGGCCTAGCAGTACAAACTGCTGGCCTAGCAGTACAAACTGCTGGCCTAGTAGTTTTAACTTTTTGACTCCAAATTTTGCTATAAAACATTGTTTTCTTATAAAGGGGCCTGTTGATAGTTTGTTGCACTGATTTTGTAAAACATGTTATTGGTCTAGTAATTGAAACTGTTTGTTTGGGGTAAACTGTCTGAATTGGTCTAGCAGTACAAAAAGGTTTAAGGCCAGACTTCATCAAAACTGCTCTGGGAGTCATATTACTTTTGACTTTAGGGTGAGTTTTTCTTGAAAAGTAGTTTATGTTCACCCTTGCATTAGTATTCCTATTCACCCTTGTAATCCCATTAACCATCCTTTTCCCTTGATAGTTGTTGCAAAAATTCTGCAATTGATCAAAGCTACCACAAACATAGCAAGCCTTATTGTACATAATAAACTCATTTCCTAGTTGTTGGGACTTAAAATTGTTACAGTTTCTCTGGTTTCCCCTAGGGCATTGAGACCTACTTGTTGATCTATACAACTCAGCATATTTAACTGTTGGCCTGGCTTGTTTCACTTGTTTTCTAGGTATAACATTTTCTACCTTAACAACCTTCAGAACATCAGTTACTTTTTGCTTTTCTACCTCATGTTTAGACTCAACCTGATCCTCATTATCAGATTCCCAATCTTCAATAATTGGTGCCTCTGAATTCATCTTATCTTCTGACACCTCCCTCAACAAGTGAGGTGTCACTAGCACTCTCAAAAGATTCATTAACCTCTACAGGTTTATTTATACTAACACTTTCCTTAGCCTTAGATCCATATTCAAATTTAGGATCTTGAAATTCATTTAAACCAGTGTGTTCCAAGTCAATACCTTAGGGTGAAGGTACTCCTCTATGTGGGGGTGGACAGGTTTTGAAACCTAAACCGAACTTAGCTTTATTAACAAGTTGACACTCAATGATCTTAGTAACTCCTTTAGATGCATATTCTAGTATGTCTACACTCAACTGTATGTTATCTTTTGCTTTCTTAATCTTTTCCAACTCATCTCTAAGCACACTTATCTCAGCATCTTTATGAAAAATGTCTCTTTTAAGCACAACAATATCTTCAGAAAAGACAGACTCATTTTTCTTATAAAACAATATATGTTCTTCTAATACAGCTAAACCTCTTTTATGATTTGCTAAATTATAATTAGTTTGGTTTAGCTCTATTCTCCGCTCATCATAATGCTTTTTAAGTGTTTCATAATCTTTTAAAGCAGAACAAGATTTTGAACAACTTTTTACTGAATGTACCTCAGAGTCAGAAAATGCCATCAGTGCCATCTCTGTTGGTGCTTCTTTCCTCATCAGCCATGAAGCTCCAATCATATTCAAGACCATCTATAGCAACCATTGCCTTTGAATAAGTCTCTTCCACTTCCACAACCTTCCTATTTTCCTGCTTATTCCCATACCCTTTGCTTCTGTTGTCCTGCCGCCTTGGTCTTCTGCATTCTCTAGTAAAGTGTCCCAACTTATCATAGTTGAAACACTTCACCTTTGATTTATCAAACCCAGCTGTATCACTACCACTGATTGTGATCTTCTTCCCTATTCTCTACAAAAAATTTTTGGCTCTCATGCTTAGCAGTGCTACCTGCCACTTCAAGTCCATTTCTTCCAGATCATCTTCATCTACCTGTGCAAGATCTTCATGGGATAGCAGAGACCCATTGGATTGATTGGTCAGAAAAACATAGAATGTACCATCACCTATGCCAGCAGTACTAGTTTGTGAACTAGCAGTACAAACATTAGGGTTAGCAGTACTAACTCCTGAAGCCGCATTAACCTCCTCTAGGCTGATATTGCTAGGAGATGAAACAAATGCCATGTTCCCAGAACTAGAAGTTGAGCTTCCAGACTTCTTTACCTCCTGTTCAACAATTTTAAAATTGTTGTACAGATCAATAAGACTCATTGTACCAATTTCTAGCTTGTTTTTCTAGACAACTACATGAGTGTACCAATCAGTAGGCAAACTTCTTAGGAATTTGGAATTAAGATCCTCCTGTGGGATCTCAACACCCAATACAGCCAGTTGGCTGATTATCTTCTACAGCCTATTGAACATATAATCAAGAGATTCATTGCAACTAGCACCGAAGTTCTCAAAACTCTACTTCAACAAAGTCTTCTGTGTCTTTTTGGTGGCTTCATTACCACCAAACCTAGTAGTTATAGCTTCAAACAAGGAGTTGGGATCCTTGTATTTGCTGAAGGTCAGAAGTTGATCATTAGGGATGGTCATTAGTAACAAGCTCCTTGCTTTAACATCATTCTTTTTCTGGAGCTTTTCTTCTACAGTAACAGGAGAAGTGTTCATTGTTGTAACTTTCTGACCATCAACTATTGATTCAGTTGTTGATGGTTTGAAGGAGTTGCCATAATCTAAGATTTCCCATAGAGCATAATCTTGTACTTGAAAGTACAGCTCTATCCTGAGCCTCCACATCTCAAAGTCATTCTGTTTGAGCATAGGTAACTTGGCAGCAGTGTTGGTCTGAGTAGTCTCCATGTCCATCTTCTTTATAGGGAATAAAGAGTTCTTCTGTATGGATCTTCTAAATCAAAGTATCAGAAACCTGTCTCTGATACCACTTGTGAGGATCTAAACACACGTGTATTGTGTTGAGGATACTTTGAATGTATATCAAATAGTATGCGGAATCTACTACTTGATACTTAGAAGATTTATCAATGTAACAGTAATGTATTGTATTGTCACACCCCCAAAATTTGGATGCAGCGGAATAGAATTCCGAGGGCGTAACGTTCTTGGATAACAAAGTACAAGGAAATAAAGAATGACCTCTAAGTGAGTCATTTTAAAAAAAGCGTTTGATTTAAACATAAACGTTTTACAAAACATTAATATCAGAGTTCACCATCAAATGTATGATTTTAATACATAACCAAACGCTAAGTAATGCAAGGAAATCTTCATCATCATGTGTGTTCCAAAATGTGACTCTAGTATGCTCCATACATAGATGATTATTATCGTCTAGTTACCTGAGAATACACGCTAAAAAGGTCAACATAATTGTTGGTGAGTTCATAGGTTTAAGTAAACAAGTAATGTGCGGACCACAAGATTTCAATAGCATGACAATCACCAAAAATATAACGTCATAGCCAAAAATAATATACAGTTCCCTAAGCTCATGACCCCGAAGCTCAACGAAATGGTGTGCAATCAAGCATAATAATAATCAATGCCCCAAATAAGTGTTTGCCAGGCACTCCGAAATAATCCGAATGATATGCTTCCGTTTGACAGGATGGCGCGACCAACTCGGACGGGGGTATCAACCCAAATACATCTACTCATAACATCCGCGCTTACAAGTAATTAACGGTTCATGATTCGTGGGGACTTTAATGGCAATGCGGTAACTTAGGCAAAGTAACGGTTTTAATACTTGTGTCCGAAAAATAAGCAATGTATTCCCACCACGAGGGTTTAGAAATCATATATAAATAATGTAAAAATCAAGGCTATGAAACTCACCTCAGTTATCAAGTCTCGATTAGAAATACGGTAAACTGGGAATAAAGGTCCAATAACTCTAACCGCAACCTAAATAAATATCATGTCTTAGGTTTGAAAACAAGGTCGTGCATGCAAGTTTTTATACTATTATATCACTTGTACATGTTTATTGCAATATTTATCGACAAAAATATAGTTGTGTCAATGTGTCCATTTATTAAGCAAAGCAACCCTTTTTAGAAAACGTAACTAGTTAATCTCGTGATTAAACTATGGTCGTCTTGTTTACTTCATTTAAGCTAAAACCGACTCTAAAGTGTCCAAAATCCACATTAAATATTTCTAACAGATTCCAATAGCAAAAATAAATGTTGTCAAGTATATATACATTTTTCCGCAACTTCATTAGGCCATAACTTTCTCGTCTTAGCTCCGATTCTTAAGTTTTATATATCCCCGGGTTCGTGTTTAAGTATACTAACATGTTTTTAGTGCCTCGGCTAGTCTAGTTAAACTTTAACATCAGTTTTTACCTCTTTTAAATTCCCAACAGCATCTATATTTTCAGAAAATTCATTTTTGTCGCACAACTTAAAACTAACGTATCTTTTTCGTTATAAGTCCGTTTTAACTTATTCAAGCGGCTACGTTTTTGTTATAAAGTATATTTTCTATATTTCTAGCCTAATCTTGCCACCATGCTACTGATTTTTCTGGGTGAGGTTGAATGGGACAGCCTCTCTTCTAAAAGTGTCAAAACACTTTTTCTAGCCTTCTAGTTATCCAAAACCGCTTAACAACAACTCCCAAACTAATCCTAGCTATTCCATCAATTTCTCAATATGTCAATACTGATTTATCAATAGACTTAGCAATGTGAAAAGTTCAATTCATTTTAAATAAAGTATTCACTAAAACTAGTTTAGCTAACTTACTAGTTCATATGTCATGTTTTTAATTTTTACATCTTGTTAAGATATATAACCAACTAGTTTATTCATGATAAAAATTTGTTTAAGACATAGTCATTAGTTAAAAGATTATTGTGGTTATGAGGTTTTATTAACATGTACAAAGTGATAACAAGTATATGCAACTTGAGACTAGATATCATGACATAAGGAATATGAAATTTATCAATATAAAGTGTTACTTAGGGAGATTAGTGTGATGAGAAGGCAATTTACTTGATTAACCCAAGATTAGTGCTTCTAAACCCTTACAAGTATGTCCTAATGATACTTGATCTTAACCAAACAAGTTTTCTTTTTCCCTTGGGTGGATCGAAATGTATGAGTAAGTGAGTGAGTGTATATATTTTTTTTCTTCTTGAACTATGGTGTGAAAAGTGATACAAGTCTTCTTATTTATAGTATGTTTATGGTCCAAATTAGAATAGTTAGTCAAGAGGAAATAAATGTGAGGGTGGCTTGGTGTGATGGTTGTGGCCGAATAGGCTTGGGGGGGGGGGGGGAGACAAGAGCTTGGTCAAGAATCTTCATTTTACAACTCCTTGTTTCATGGGTGGCTTGCCTAGTATTTATGGTATGTGTAAAAATTATCTAGTAATCATTTTGGAACAAGGAGGAGGGGGGTGGCATATGGCTATATTTAGGAGTAGAAGACTTAAGTTTGTATAAAAGTGTATATATTGTATGTATTGGGTATTAAAAATAGGTATTAGTTATCGGTTTGGTGATTAACGTAAGTTATGCGTAATTAAACGTAAGGAATAAAGAAATTACATTAAGCATAAGGAAATATTTTTGAAACTTTGGTAATAATTTAGGAAGTATAAAAATACATTAGAAATAATTGTTAGGAGTATTGGGTATATCGGGTGTTTATTTAAATAGCGAAAAGCGTTTGTTAAATTAATAATCGTAAGTAAATAAAGAAAAGGGAATTGTTTCAAGGATTAAAATTTCGAACCGGAGTAGGAGCAAGGTGTTGGAATGTTGTGGACTAAATATAGCCTAAGTTGTTGGGAAATCGTCTTAGATTATTGAAGTATCGATCATATTTTGTAATAGGTTGCTTAGGCCTTTAGGTTAGTTTTTAGCTACGGCCTGTGTAGAAGACCCATGGGCCGTGGCCTAGTACTTATTTTCTTTGTGGGCTGCGCCCCATCTTATTGTTTTTCTATTTAAGGCCAGAGCGCATTTCACTTTGTACTCTATAAATACCCCTCCCATTGAAAGGGAAGGGGTGTTGGTTAATGCATTATTCATTTCTACATTATATTGGAGTTTAACCTACCTTTCTCTCTCTCTCTAAATCTCTCAAGTAACTGTGTGATATTAAAACAAGACCTAACAAGTGGCATCAGAGCTAAACAAGGATTTAGGAATTTTTTTGTGATTCATTACTGTTCATCCGAAATTTTTACGAGTTAGGAAAATTTGGAAATTTCCGAGTTAGGAAAATTTTCAACAAGTCCCGAGTAACCGAAATTTTTTCGAGTTAGGAAAAATTGAAAAATTTTAGAGTTAGGAAAATTTTCAACAAGTCCCGAGTAACTGAAAATTTTTGGGTTTGAAAAAAAAATTGGAAATTTTCCAGTTAGGAAAAATTTTCAAGCTTTTCCCGAGTAATTAAATTTCCGAGTTAGGAAATAATTCAACAACAATTTTTAAGACTCAACTTTTTCGAGTTAGGAATTGTCGAGTTAAGGAATTGTCAAGTTAAGAAATTTTCCGAGTTAGGAAAAGATTTCCGATTTTGTTTTGTAATTTCCAAGTTTGGAAGAAGCGCTATTTCTTAGTAAGATTTAACATTTCCGAGTTAGGAAAATTGTGAATCTTCCAAGTTAAGAAAATTTCAAAAAAAATTCCGAGTTAGGAACATTTACATATCTTCCGAGTAAGGAACGATCTTAAATCTTCCGAGTAAGGAATTTTTTCTCAAATTTTCCGAGTAAGGAACATTCAAAATTTTTCCGAGTAAGGAAACATATTATCTTCTAAGTTAGTTATTCACAAAGCATTCCGAGCTAGGAACTTCTTTGTGTATCTTCCGAGTAAGGCAATTACCGAGCAACTTCAGAAATAATTTCCGAGTTAGGAAACAGATTGTTCAAAACAAACGAACACAACTCCTATTTCCTTGAAACGATCAAACATCCACAGGTTACAACAAAAATGTCTCAACCACCATACTTTAACTACTTTCAAAATCAGCAACAACAATATCAACAGCAACAACCACAACAACAACAATATCCTCAACCACAGTACCAATAACAACAAGCTTTCACACAACAATACCAGTTTTCCCCCAACAACCAGCTCCTCAACTACCACAAGTTCCACAACAGCCAATGCCGACTTATCAACTTCCATCAAAACAACCTCACTGGTTTGACAAGATGTGCGATGCTATAAGCAGTCAACAATCCCGACATGAGGCAGGATCTTTAGATACACCACCAATGCTTACTCCAGGTTATTATGTGCAATGGTCGAGTTGTTTCCTTCGATTTATCGAGCAGAAGAAACCCCATGGTAAGTACATGAAAAAGGTCATTATTGAAGGACCTTACCCGGTACCTACAACCACGGTTCCAGGTGATGCCAATGCAACTCCTCCAAGAGCAGCAACTACAATTCCCACTCCTGTTGCTCAACTCACAACAGAACAAGTCCAACAACAAGAAGCTAATGAATTGGCAATGTCTTATATACTTCAAGGAATACCAAATCCTATCTTCCGAAACATATAAGCACAAAAGACAGCCAAGGATATGTGGGAACATGTACACCTTCTTATGGAAGGTACTCAGTTAAATCAGGAGGACATGGAATCTAAACTATACATAGAATATACCAATTTCATGATTGAACAAGGGGAATCATTGGAATCATACTACCATAGGTTCACAAATATCGTCAACGACTTGGACCGTCACAACATCAAACTACCCAGGATTGCAGTGAACTCTAAGTTTCTGGGGTGTCTCGGACCAGATTGGCAAAAGTACGTGATATTTGTTCGACAAGCCAAAAAGATAAATGACATTTCTTATGGGTTATTGTATGATTACCTTAAACAACACCAATTTGAAGTTGACAAGGACAGAGCAGCACATGGAGGATTCACGCCATCATCAACTCCAAACTCACTTGCCTTGATGGTTCAGTCTTATTTTGCTCCACAACCACCATAGAGTTTTGTCCAACCACCACCAGATCAAAGTTTTCCCCAACCACAACATCCGACAAATCATCCCTCTCAAACCACATCTAATCAACTCGTCCCATACGGAGCCTCATCACAACAAATGGTTCCATATGACAATATCGATGCTAACAGTGATGACGACGACGCATTCAAATCACTGAACGAAGGATTTGTTTTGATTGCCAAAGCTTTCAGCAAGTTCTCAAACAAATCCAACAACCGTCTGAGGTCTTCCTCCAGCACCAGAAATCAGGCAGTTGTTCAGGATGACTGAGTTCAGGTACAAAACCGAGCTTCAGGGAGATCTGGATCGGGTAGCTATATGGGTAATTCAGGTGGACAGAGGTTCAATTTAACTGGAAGTAACAGGGCACAAGTTGTTGACACACGGAATTCTGGGATTGGAAACAGCGGGATCAAATGCTACAACTGCGGGGGAAAGGGTCACGTAGCCAATGCTTGCCCCAAGCCAAGAACCAGGGGGAGTGCATATCACAAGGAAGCTCTACTTCTAGCCCTCAAAGATGAACGTAGAGGCACTCTCACTGAAAAGGAGCAAATCTTCATAGCGAATGCTTAGTCAGATGATGACATGGAGGATCTAGAAGCAGCTGTGATGTTGATGGCTAATATGCAGGAAATGCACATGAGTGAAACAGGCCCGATTTATGATACCGTTGGCTTGTCTCAGGTACCTAACTCAAAATGTCTGATTGATGAAATTGTGTCACCCTCTGCATCTGCATCAGCTGAAGCGGATCTTGGTCAAGATGATTCATTATTATCCTCTCAAGTTGATGACCAAATAAACACCGTCGTTACATTTGAAAATGATCAAATTAACCCCGTTGTTTCATTTGATGATCCTCCTTCTGATGATAATAATGATCAATATGGACAAGATAATCTTTTGCCTGATCCAGATTCAGAACTCATGACCCTAATATTGAACACCCAAACACAGTTGAATGAACAGAAATCCCAAATTGAAAGGTGCAATGAAATAAACAGAAATCTAAAAGCAAAAGTCGCAGTATTAACTAAGGATCTTGAATGTTACAAGCTTCAACTTTCGAATTATGAAACTAAAGAACAACGAGAGAAAAGCTTTGAGGCTGCATTCCAACAATCTTATGCGAAAGCATAAGATTTTGAACATCAAGTTCGTGAATTAACTATTTCCAAAAGTGAATTAATTTTAGAAAAGGAATAAGAGAAATTAAATTTTCGAAAACAGGTTGACATTTTAAACTCTGACCTTACTAAAACTAAGACAGAGTTGTCCACTTGTAAAAACGATTTTTCTGAACACCGACAAAGTTCTAGGAAACGAGTTGATTCATATCTTGAGGAAATTCTTGCGTTGGAATCCAAACTCAAAGAATTTCAAAATGTTTTGTATAAAACTGGTGAATCAATTACAACCATACAAAAGTTAACAGTAAAACCAGCTCCCAAAGGGTATGGCTTTGCTATTGGAAGTGACAAACCACGTTTTTTACATAAAGTACTAAAGGAAAATCCAAAGTTGTATAGTGCAGAACATTTGCTTGATGATTCTTTCATGCGTGTTGTTGTTTACGATCGTGAAGAGGAAATAGAACAGGAGGACGAAAGTCAATCTAAAATGAGTCAAGTCCACTTTCATAACCAATATAATTACTTTCAAGTACCTCATATTAGCAACAATTTCGTCCCGCAACAGGAAAAATCAGAACCAACATGGTCTGTAAGTGAAATCAATGCATCTCCTGAAGTAGTCCCTGTAACCAATGAAGCACAAGTAAATAACTCTTTACAAAATCCAGGTGTAGTTTCTTCATTGCCAAAACCATGTCGTGTCCTTTGATATTTTAATACTTTTATGGAGGACATAAAATTTTTGGAAGACGCAATTGAATGAAACTCTGAAATAAAAGTCTCTACTTTTCTTTCACCATATGAAAAGGAAAAGAGAGAAGTTTTTCAACAACAATTTTTACCACACGTTCAACACCTGCGAATGTGTGCTACACATTGGGAACAGGAACTACAATCATACATTGCATCAATGATGAGCATTTTCAAAGCAAAAGACGACAAAATCTTGAAACAAAAATTTCAAAAGAAAAATTTGGAAAAAGAAGCAAATCGACTTTTGGAAAATGTTCTATGTTCTGATGTTATTTCTGTAATTATGAATTCTATTTTTGTGGATTGTAATGATATGAATGTTGATGCTTATTCTGTTGATATTGAGATGTTGCGTGTTGAGATAGATAATTTGAGACAAGAAAATGAGAGGCTTAAACAAGTCAATGATGATGTGAAAAACGATTTTTCAAAATAAATTGGCAAACTCAGCCAGAGGTTGCAATGGTGTCAAACTCAGAGTTTCGCCTTTGAGTTAAAACTACAACACCAAATCACATCTTTGTCCTTTCAAAATAGTCATGCTTCTGAAAATCTGATTGAGAATGAAAATGTTGTTTTAAAACAGCAAATTTCTAAATACGAAAAGGACATCGATAAAGTTTGCGAAAACCGAAATAACCTTCTTCGATTAAATCGTGAATTGGATTCTAAAATTCAACAACAGAAACACATCATCATTGAATTGAGAGAAAAAATAAATGTACTTGAAAAGGGGAAAAATGTCAATAAGAAAGTGATAAAACCAGGCATGTATAAAGTAGACAAAATACCTAAGAAAGTATCTTCCCAGAACACTAATGTGCATGCTTCCACTTCTACAGGACTAGGCATCTCTCCTAAGGTTAGCAGATCCAAGACTACCATGAAGAATAGTGTTTGGAAACCTAAGAGCAGCTCCCCTAAGGACCAAGAAGTAGAATTTCACACTAGGAATTTGAATAAGAAGCAAGTTATATCTAGAGTAGAATCAAACCTTAAAACGTGTAATTCTAATTCTGATGTAACAAATGCTGATACTTTGAATATTTCGAATGATGTTCTTATTGATGCTTATTGTGTGTTTTGTTGTACGAGTGTTTTGTCTGGTAATCAAAAAAGTTGGGTTGCAAATACCCTTTTGTCTCGTAAAAAGAAACATATAACTGGCATTTCCTCTAGGATCCCTACCGCTGCCAAGTCAATCTTAGGAAAACCGCCAAAAGTAGTTTCTAAGAATACCGTTTACAAGACCATAGGTCCTACTAGAACAATCCAAACACCTAGTGCCTTTACTAGGAAGAAAGCAGAATCTAGTTGGAATTGGCAACGTTGGCTTCAGAATAAACCTAGTTTTACTTGGTTACCTAAGAAGCTTAATAATTGTGCTAATAACCCAATGGGTTCCACCGTTACTGTCTCTCCATATGCATTGTCTTCTTGTGATGCAGGTGATTTAAATCGTACTATGGATTGTTGATAGCGGGTGTTCCCGACACATGATAGGCAACCTAAAACTTCTAGTAAACTTTGTTGAAAAGTTCATAGGAACTGTCAGATTCGGGAATGATCAGTTTGCCGCTATCATGGGCTATAGGGACTATGTCAGTGGGAACATCGAAATCAGCCGTGTGTACTACGTTGAAGGCCTTGGTCATAACCTCTTATCCATTGGCCAATTTTGTGATGGTGACTTGGAAGTCGCATTTAGGGAGAAAGCTTGCTTTGTTCGAGATCTACACGAAAATGATTTTATGACAGGAAAACGTGAAACGAATCTGTACACCATTTCATTATCAAATATGACCGCCTCTTCTCCAATATGCTTACTCTCTAAGGCACAATCAACAAAAGCCTGGTTATGGCATAAGCGTCTGTCTCACTTGAATTTCAAAACTATGACTGAACTTGCACGTCATAAGTTAGTCGACGGTCTTCCTAGATTTCGTTATGCCAAAGACCACCTTTGTCCGGCATGTGAACAAGGGAAAAGCAGTCGTGCTCATTTTCCTCCAAAAACTGAGCACAGTACAGATCATGTACTCAAACTTCTTCATATGGATTTGTGTGGACCAATGAGAGTGCAACCAATCAACGGGAAGCGTTACATTCTGGTAATCATCGATGACTTCTCATGATGGACTTGGGTCTACTTTCTTCGTAGCAAAGATCAAGCTCCTTCGATGATCATCACCTTTCTCACCAAAATTCAGGTTCAGCTCCGCAACACCGTTCGTAAAGTTAGAACAGACAACGGAACCGAATTCAAGAACCACACTCTTCGTGAGTACTTTGAGAAAGTCGGTATTGAACAACAAACATCTATTCCTTGCAGCCCCGAACAGAATGGAGTGGTTGAAAGAGGAAACAGAACGTTAGTCGAAGCTGCTAGGACGATGTTGATTAACGCTTAATTACCTGATTACCTTTGGGCTAAAGCTGTCTCCACTGCCTTCTACACCCAAAACCGTTGCATGATCACCAAAAGACACAACAAAACCCCATATGAACTTGTTCACAAACGAAAACCGAACATAAATTACTTTCATGTATTTGGGGCCCTCTGTTACCCAAATAATGATCGTGATGACCTTGGTAAGTTGAAAGCCAAAGCGGATATTGGAATTTTTGTTGGCTATTGTGAGAATTCAAAAGGATTTTGCATCTAGAACCGTCAAACCCGCCAAATTCAAGAGATGATACACGCTCATTTCGAAGAACTCACGGAAATGGCTTCTAAGCATAACAGCTTAGGACCCGATTCTAACCGTCTAAACTTTCCTGATCATTCAGCTGCACCACTATCATTTAACCGTAAGGACTTAGAAGATCTGTTTGCTCCGCTGTTTGATGATTCGTTCATTAGTCGTGCTCCTAACGAATCCACCAGTTCCGCTGCAATACCTGTTCAAGTACAGGTACCTGATACACCAGCAACGTCTACCATCATTGCTGAAGATGCACCACCTACGGAACCATCATCAACAGTTGATCAATCAGCCTCTAATACTAAGACTGCAACTGAAGATCCACCCTCACCTTCTGAAGTACCCACACCATCAGACTATGACGAAAACGCACTTTTCAATCCATTTGCTCCGGCTCCCACCATTCCAGAATCTGCTGAGTCCTCAACGAGCAATTTGGATCCGTCAAACATGCACCAAAACTTTCAACACTACCCTTTCACCCACAAGTGTACTAAGGATCATCTGTTAGTGAACGTGATTGGTAATCCAGATAATCCGGTCATGATACGTAAGAAACTCCAAACAGATGGTGAAACTTGTATTTATGCACTCACCATTTGTCAAACCGAACCAAAAAACATTAAGGAAGCACTCACTTATGACAATTGGATTGAGTCAATGCAAGAAGAACTCGATCAGTTCAAGTGTCTAGAAGATTGGGAATTGGTAGAAAGACCAGCTGGAGTTTACGTTGTCGGCCTAAAATGGATCTGGAAGAACAAGTTGGATGCGGATGGGACAGTTATTCGTAATAAGTCTCGCATGGTAGCTAAAGGATACAGTCACGAAGAGGGTATCGACTTCTAGGAATCTTTCGCACTAGTGGCAAGAATTGAGGCCGTTCGTATGTGTCTGGCATATGCAGCTCACAAGAATATCACTGTATATCAAATGGATGTGAAGATAGCGTTTCTGAATGGACAACTCCGGGAAGAAGTGTACGTCACACAACTAGATGGCTTTGTCGACCCAGAACATCCGAAGCATGTTTACCGGCTCAAGAAAGCCCTCTATGGCCTTAAACAAGCCCCAAGGGCATGGTACGATAAACTGTCAGCATTCTTAATAGCTAATCATTTCACAAAAGGTTCTGTTGATCCAACGCTGTGCATACAAAAACACAGGGAGGACATCTTAATTGTTCAAATCTATGTGGATGACATCATTTTTGGTTCAACACATAAGAAATACTCAAATGCTTTCGTTATAATTAATGAAACATAACTTTGAGATGTCCATGATGGGTGAACTAAAGTTCTTCTTAGGACTGCAAGTTCATCAATCACCCCGAGACATTTTTCTAAACCAGGCCAAATTTGCACAAGAGATTTTGAAAAAGCATGGCATGTCAAGTAGTGATACCTATAATACACTGATGTCTTCATCATCTCCTAAGCTGGATGCTGATTTACATGGGACACCGACTGACCCTACCAAATACCGAAGTATAATTGGGTCACTCATGTATCTAACAGCCAGCAGACCAGACATAGTCTTTGCCACATATCTTTGCTCCTGCTATCAGTCTAGACCAACTGAACGACACCTCTCTGAGGTTAAAAGAATCCTTCGATACATAAAAGGAACCATTCACTTGGGGATCTGGTATCCGAAGGATTCTGGCTTTGAACTAATTGCCTTTTCAAACGCTGATCATGCAGGATGCTTAGACACAAGGAAAAGTACTTCAGGGGGAGTGCAATTCTTAGGTGACAAACTCGTATCTTGGTAGTCAAAGAAGCAGGATTGTACATCACTGTCGTCAATAGAATCCGAATACGTAGCCATGTCGACATGCTGTGCTCAGGTCATTTGGATGCGGTCACAGCTGATGGATTACGGATACGTGTTCAACAAGATTCCGATGTATTGCGACTCCAAGAGTGCCATTGCTATATCATGCAACAACGTTAAGCATTCCAAGTCCAAGCATATTGCACTTCGTTATCACTTCATCAAAGAGCATGTGGAACAGGGTACCGTTGAGCTTTACTTTGTGGGTACAGAATACCAACTGGCTGACTTATTCACCAAAGCCTTGCCTCATGCAAGATTTGTGGGACTAGTTCACCAGATTGGTATGCGATGTTTGACTCCGGAAGATTTGGACAATTTTCTTAAACAAAGTTAAACGAGTCAAACATCAGTGATACTTTCTTGTACATAATTTTTGTAAACTTTTTCATTCAAAAAAAAATAAAAATAAAAATAAAATAAAAAAATAAAAAAATAAATAAATTCCATCTTTCATTACTACGGGTGTGCAAATGTTTAACCGAATCAAAATTTGTTTTCGTCATTTCAAATCTAATCCATTTCAAATCACGACCAAATTTTGAGGGGGACAATTTTTTACCGTTTGCACATCCTTTCTCAAACTATTCATCATCATCGTTCAAGGGGGAGGAATGTAAATAATTTAGTCTTCATCACATTGGATTAAGAGTGCAACGTGGTTAAACTTCAGGGACTGTTAGTGTCAAAGTTGCATACGTTTACCACTTTAGAAGCAAGTGTGAATTTGAAATAGAGTGAAGGGGCTAAAAGTGACAAAAGTGCAAACTAAAAAAACTATATAAGCTCAAACTCAAAATTTTCTTATTCACAAAACACAGAAAACTTGCTAAAACCCGCCAAATCAATTCGCTCTAAATCAAGAATTTTGATTTTTCTCGAAAACTCATTTGTAAGTGTTATACATGCTTAATTATGTGTTGTTATCACTCAACTGAGATCTTGTAACATATCTGTGGCTCAATTTGCTCATACGAGAATTAGCGTTCATAGATTGAATTTAGGGATTCCTCGGTTGTTATCTTGCATTCTAATTGTGATAGTTTTTAATCATAACAACATGCTTAGGAGTGATTTTACAATGCTTAATAGTCCTGTGTAACTTCAATTGATGCATATTGAGATGATTAGGGTTTATAGGGTCGAATTAATGACTGGCAACAAAAGAATGATTGTTTCTGTGATGTTATTGGTGGGATATGATTGTAGATGTATAGTGATTATGCGCCTAAGTGTTTATAACATGTATCACACATATTATCTAAGTCGCATGATTGTCTGAAATAAAAGTGTATGTGGAAATTTTTGTGTGGTGTGTCATTGATATCTGGGTGTTTGGTCATGATTAGGGCATTCTTAGGATGTTAGTTATTCATAATGTGTTGCCTGTACATGCCTTGAATGAGATTTTGGATTGTATGAATGTTTCCGAGTAAGGCTTGAACATTGCTAAGTAAGACTGATACTCTCCGAGTTAGGAGAATGATCTTTGCTACTTTGAAATTGTTGATGAACTTTTCCGATCAAGTATCTTTATCTCCGAGCAAGGAGACTAAAACTGAGTAACTTAGAATTTTCATTAAAATGTTCCAAGTTACACAGTTTGTCTCTGAGTAACTTGATAAAGAGACTTTCCGAGTAAAGACTTCAATTTTTTTCCGAGTAACAAAGTTAATCTGATTTTCCGAGTAAGCTAAAAACTCTGAGTTAGGAGGATTTTGTATAGTTTCCGTGTAAGGAAATTGGTAGTCTCCTACTTAGACCAGACATTTCCAAGTTTGGTCTAAATCCTCCGATTAAGGCTCATATCCTCCGAGTAACATGCTGTTTTTTTGAGTAACAACTGTTTCCCAGACATAGTCATTTTTTTTGTATAAGTTGTAGTGAGGAGTGTCTTGCTGATATATGCTGAGATGTGCAGTAGTTTATGCTTACGTGGGTGCCTACTTTAGTTGTGAATGTTGCTTCTGATTGTTTCTTTCTAAGTGCTACATCATGTCAGCTGGATTGAGTTCATGGAATATATCCCTAACACTAACATAAATATACACCCTCTTTTGTGTGGTTGTTTGTGTTTGTGATCTACAGGATAGTCATGTCTCACACTTCCATTGCTAGAACGGAAATGATCCCAGAAGGGGATGAGCGCCAGATTAGCAAATCCAACTCCAGAGCGGATTTCGATGACCTACGATGTCACAAGTCCTGTCAGATAATGGTAGAAATCCTGAAGCGACACTTCGTCAATCCTGTCATGACTAAGTCAGCCAGTGTACCAGAGGTGTACATGCACCAGTTCGGTGTCAACACTCTTAGGACTATTCTTGATCTTCCTCCACCGGAGTCCGATCCCAATGGAACCTTTCGCAAAGATCCCACCTTTGAGCAAATTGTTGACAATCTGAAAATAATTGGCTATGATGAAGACAGCGAGGACCTCACCTCTAGCTCTAAGGTCGACAGAAAATACATTCCACAACCTTGGTTGACACTATTCACCATCATCAGTCACTGCATAACTGGCAAAGAAACAGGATTAGAACACCCTAGACTTGAACACCTCAAGTTCTTTCACGGTGTAATTAATCTGCACCACGTGGACTTTGCTCAATACATCTGGACCGATATGATTTATCAAGCCGAACAATTTGCAACGAAGAAAGCCTACAAAGTACCATTCCCTCGCTTCACCAAGCTGATCATCTCCTATTTCATGGAAAAGCATCCAGAGATAGACAGACACCCAAGCGAGAACTATCATAGGGAAAGCATGGATCACACTCTCACAACTATCAGGATACATGCTACCAACACAACCAAACAAGGATTAAGGATTCCTCCAATGCTGTTGTCTAACCCGGTTAAGGCAACTGACGCCTATGATTGGTATGATGAAGCTGAAAAAGCTGGCGAAGTTGGTATAGTTAAGAGAACTAAGGCGACGAGAGGCAGAGGTCGTGGAAGAGGTAAAACTGTCATTTCTTCCTCCTCGCGTACCAAAAAGATCACTCGTGAAACGAAGAAGAAGTTAACACTCAGAGATGAAACTTCTGAAGAGGAAGAGGAAGAAGAAATCGTAGATCTGAGGGAGGAACGAAGGAAATCGATTGTAAAGTTCACATCCGCACTGGCTAAAGGTGATAAAGCTTTGGGCAAAGGCAAGGGGAAATCCATAAAGGTGACTGATACATCCTATGAGCAACTTGAACCGCCAACGACTAGAGATGAAGAAGAAGAACAACTCAGAAGGGCCACAGAAGAAAGCAAGGCCAAATTTAAAGCTGATCAGAAGAGACAAAGGGGAACAGAACAGGGTGAAGGATCCGCTTCACACCCAAGGGATGATGACTCGGAGTCACAATCTGAAGAAGACTCGGAAGCTACACATAGTCAAACTGTGAGTAGTTCAGATGCTGAGTCTGAGAATCAGTCCGAATCAGATCAAGGTGACCAAACAGCTTCAGACTCGGAATCCGATGATGAAAAGGACGAGAATGATAAGAATGATGATGAAGGAAACACAGAGAAAGACAAGGATGCTGAAGATGATGAGAAATCAGCAGATGATGAGATGAATGAAGATGAAGGAAAAAATGAGAAAGTCAAGGATACTGAAGATGCTGAGGAATCCACAAATGAAGAAAGTAGTAAAGAGACAGATGCAGAAAGTGGTGATGAAACAGACGAGGAAAGTGATAAAGAAACTGAAAACCGGGGTGATGATAGAATACCTACCCCACCAGTGAATCCATCACCAGCAGCTGACATCTCTAAAACAAAAACACCATCTCCAATTGCTGAAACCACAATGAACACTCCACCATTACCCGCACCTACATCTCCACAACCTGACAGTGCTAAACTTAAAGAGTTAGAAGAGAAGTTCGCAACACAGCAACAACAGTTCGAAGCACTTCAAAGGGATATGAACGAGTTCAAAGGCTATAACATTGAGAGAGCATGTGATCACTATATCAGTAACACGTTACTTTAACAGATCAGCGAGCACATGTATGAGACAATTCCTGGTCTGATGAAAGAGTATGTGAAGAGAAAGCTTGATCGCCTGGTGGCTAATCGACTTCGCACCACGTCCATGACACTCCAGACTTTACCGTCGAATCCTCCTGTTGAATATCTCAAAGAAAAGTTGCTGGAAGGTGTCGCGGATAATCCAAATGAGAAAGAGCTTCGTCGAGCATTGATTAACTCAATCAAGTGAGCTGAGAAGAAGGGTGAGACCTGCAAGCAAGACAAACCCAGTAAACGTCGTTGGGATGATCCTGACAAGGACGATCAGGCCAAGAAAAAGGGAAAACGACCAAGAAAGGAGGGTACTTCTACAACCCAACCTACTACTACCGTTCAATTAACTGGAACTGAGGGGTTTGTTCCACAAGAAACGGGTGTTTTTGACGACACTGAACCACATAATGATTTCACAATGGAACAGCATGATGCTGATATTGCTCCTCCAAAGTTCATAATTGTTCCTGCACTACCAGCTAATGCAGCTTTATTGCCTGCACCAGAATGGGTCAACCCAGATGCTGCAAAGCACACATGGTTTGAACAAATGGTGGATGCGTACCCTGACACTCCTAAAGATGTTCCTACTAACGGATCTATTGTAGACTTCATGAAGCGCCTAAAGAAAGTAATGCGGGTTCAGCAGTTAGAGCTTTTTGACATCGTCAAGGTTCGGGAAAGCTGGTTTTACTAAGTTCAAGACAATCACCACATCAAATCTGGAGTTCGAGTATAACTTGGAACAGGTTGCAAGGAAAATGTCCGAGAACGTGAACTGGGATGTTGCTGGCTCCTCTAATCTTCATGATTATTTGAAACCTCTACCTCTTATCGGACCTTCTCACAACCTACAGATACCTAAGGCACACTTCTTCAATAAAGACTTGGAGTATCTGATCTATGGTAATACGGACCCTGAAAAGCGGTATGCTACATCCCTCACTAAGTGCCCGGCGGCTTCCTACATGATAGATGGTTTTGAAGAACACATGGATGAGTTATTTGTCAAAGAAGTTGAAGAATATAACGACGAAGCTGCTCTCGGTATCTATCACTGGCCAGACATGCTGAAGTGGTTCAATAAGTGGAAGCTTACAAAACCGTATAGAACTGATGTGTTTCACAAGAGTCGAATACTATCTATCACCAGCGCTGAAACTGAATCCATGTATGGGTATAACTTTCTGACGAAGATCACCGTAAGAAAATAGGATGGAAAGGAATACACCTTTAAAGAAGCTGATTATCCGTATCTGAATATCAATGACATTGAAGATATGTATCTCCTTAAGATTCAAGGTAAGCTTGAGCATTTACCGGGTCGTCGTCAGTTCGACATCATCAACTCTCTTCTGCTTTACATCCGCAGTATTGTAATCAGACAAAGAGTTGAGGATGTTCATCTTGGTGTAGAAAGCTACCAGACGAAGTTGAATCTGGTTAAGCCTGATTTCCAACCACCGAGGATCGTAGAAAAGACACCTTATACTTTTGGTGACAGACCATTTTGGTTGGTATATGTAAGGAATCAAAGATTACCAAGGTTCATGGGTTATGAGGAAATCCATAAATTCGGTGACGAGACTTTGGTACATGTTAAATCTGAACTTGAAGAGATTTTGAAGAACTACAGAAAGGAGCTGAGGGTAGGATGGTTGAGGCATATGTGGTGGACAAGAAAAGACGTAAAACAAGCGTACAAGTTCATAGATCGCATCGAACGAAGGCTTAAGTTTCGTGAACGGATGAGGAGATTCGAAAGTTATGTTGGTAGACGTCCAAGAATTCCAAACATTCTTACCTTCCGACGTCCTGAATAAACTAATTCTATCCTTGGTTTATATTTATCTCAGTCTTTCATCATTTGTTTAAATTTGACTATGGCTTGTGTACACATAACAGTGCACAACCCGTACTTGTAAAGAAAGGACCCTGAGGTACGCTTCAGTGCCTCAATCCTGATCAAAGGAGCGAAAGCTTCTTACTTTTGAGTAGAATTAAACCAGAATTTTTCTAAGTTTTTTCAAAATTCTGCTCATAAGGACAAGTATTCCCTTGTTAAGGGGGGGTATTTGAAAAATAATCTTTGTTCTGATAACTAAAGTTCTTGAAATTCTTCCCGTAAACCTCAAAAAGAGCATATTTTAATCAAAAGTTTAACAAAAACAACATGAGTATGCTATTTTTGAGGGGGAGAATTAAAAATTAAAATGTGATTAAAATATGGTACTAAAACGTTGAAATCTCATGTGAGCAAGACTCAGAATTAAACCCTCGAATTGACGACATCAAAAGTCAGTAATCGAAAAGATATGTCCTGGACGGGTAATAATTTCAAGCCAGTTTATCTGGTGATGTAAACGTGTCTCGCAAAGGATGTGTCTGAGTAGAATGTACCGATTTTGAGCGATTTTCCTTGAATATGATCTGGACAGGTAATAATTTCAAGCTAGTTCTATAGGTGATGTAAACGTGTCTTGCAACGATCATGTTCATTGAAAATCATTCAATTCAAAAGTGCTAACTCTACCCGACATGTGCAAATTTACCTTATCTACATATAAGCATATGTTAAGGGGGGAGTATTTCTGAAAATCACAAAACACTCAAAGTGTTAACAAAATATGTTTTCACAATCATAAACACTTTGAGAAATTTTCAAAGGGTTTGGTTTATGGCGATAATAGGTTAGTCATGGAGTTATAAGCTGACTAAGGTTAGGAAGAACCGTCCTATGATCCGCCAGAGCCGGAGGGATCTACCTAATGAAAATCCCAATAGTTTAGAACTAGAAAGTCCTAGGTATTATGAAAAAAAGGAGTAATGAAATGAAAGGAGAAAGAAGGGGTTGAAGAATTAAAAAGAAAAGTAAAGAAAAGGGTTAAAAGAAATAGCCCTCCAAATTGTTCAACCTTAGAGCAGAAACCGGGTTCAATACATATGCTACTGGTTGTTACTACGGTAACACCGGTATTGAAGATTAAGACGTCATGGACCCAGTGACGCACTGCACTAAAGCTTCTAGCCACTCAGGTGTCTCTCAAAAGACACTTGTTTCATTTCACATGGAGAACCCTTTATCATCTCTCAACCTCTCACTTCGAGATGTGTTGATATTGAAAAGGAGGCACTCTGCTCCACGCCTCTAACGACCAAACAAATATGCACAAATCGAGTCTAGAGCCAAGAGATACAACAAAAGATCTCATAGGAACACTTAGCATTACACTGGATGTTCTACCTTATGAGCTTCAGCTATAAAATTAAAAAGAGTCCTACTAAGATCTTAGCAATCTGCCGAGAACATTCATGAGAGAAACCAAATTTGTGATTCTCAGTGATTGAATGGAAATCCTGTTAGGGTCAACATCATACAGCCCTAATAGCAGGTCACTTCGGTAATCCCTTGTGGGTTACGCTTAGTGTTAGCTCCAAAACAGTCTACAATCGTGGGGTGATCTCCAGCGACTCACTGAATTGTGGGTGCACTTCGGTGTGTCTGTGTAAGCCCTTTTGGGGGTATCCGATTCAGAACAGCCTGGGTTAGGATTAGAGAAAGTCTTCACACTATGCTGTTGACGATCTCGAAGTCCAAACCTGTAAGTACCAGATGATTTATTGCTAACTGTTTACATTCAGCGAATCATGGAGACCGGAAATTCCATTGACATTAGTTCATCATGCTCATATCTCAATGAAAAGTCAAAGATCGAAGATTATGAAGTAAGTATTACTTGATACATGAAGAACAAAAGTCAAAAGACATATGAGCATTGTGGAAAAGAAACAAAGACACCAGAGTTAAAGAATGTCGGTGGAAGGCAGATCCTTATGTTACCATATCACTTAGCCAAGAACAAAGAACAAAGATCCAGATGACGTCGAAGCCTACGAAGCAAAGATGACGTCAAGCAACCTCGATGATCAATACTTAGGGGGAGATTGTTAGGAAATCGTCTTAGATTATTGAAGTATCGATCATATTTTGTAATAGGTTGCTTAGGCCTTTAGGTTAGTTTTTAGCTACGGCCTGTATAGAAGGCCCATGGGCCGTGGCCTAGTACTTATTTTATTTATGGGCTGCGCCCCATCTTATTGTTTTTCTATTTAGGGCCAAAGCCCATTTCACTTTGTACTCTATAAATACCCCTCCCATTGAAAGGGAAGGGGTGTTGGTTAATGCATTATTCATTTCTACATTATATTTGAGTTTAACCTACCTTTCTCTCTCTCTAAATCTCTCAAGTAACTATGTGATATTAAAACAAGACCTAACATAAGTCCTAATGCACTTGAAAGATATTCTAAATTTTACATTGATTCAAGTAGAAAGTTATACGTAATTTGTTCTCAAGTAAATGTCAAGGAAAGAAATTTGAGTTTATTGAATAGTATTAACCTGTAAAATGGCGGGTTGTCATAGTCTACCACCCATAAAATGAATCTCGTCCGCGAGATTCGGTCAGTGTTAGTCGTTGGAGTGTTGTCCTTGAGGAGGTGTGAATACTTTTGACAGATCTGGTCTTCTCGTTCCCAAGTGAACTCGGGACCTCGTTGAGAATTCCAGCGAACCTTGACGATAGGAATTCTACTATGTTTCAATTGCTTGACATTACGATCCATAATTTCTACCGTCCCTTCGATAAAGTTAAGTTTATCATCAAGTTGAATTTCTCCAAACGGAATGATAAGGGATTCGTCGGATAAACACTTATTAAGGTTGGGAACATGAAATGTATTGTGCACACTACTGAGCTCTGGTGGAAGTTCAAGTCTATAAGCTACTCGATCGATTCTAGCCAGAATCTTAAATGATCCATTGTATCTCGGGTTTATCTTCCCGCATTTTCTGAACCGTATCATGCCTTTCCAAGGCAAGACTTTCAATATAACTCATTCTCCAACCTGAAATCCTAATGGTTCGCGAATTAGGGAAACCTAATTCCAATGATTTACGTCATGTATTGACATAACTTTTCTATAGTCCTCTTGTTGCTTGTAACTGATTCTTGACCTGTACGATTTCTCTTTGTTGTTTCATGAATAAGTTCTAGACTAGTGAGTTGGGCTTTTCCGATTTCGGCTTGACGACAGGTGATTGGTACTTTGACCATAGAGTGCCTCAAATGGTGCAGTCTTTATACTCGAGTGATGACTATTGTTGACAGTGAATTCTGTCAATGTCAAAAGATTACCCTAAACAATTCAATGTTGATCATACGGCGCTGAGCATTTCCTATAGTGTTTGGATAGTTCTCTTACTATGTTCATTGGTCTTAGCATGGTAGATTGTGCTTATATCTAATTAGGTTTTAAAGAAAATCTTAATGGGATTACCAGTAGTTTGAGGTGTATCGACTACCTTTTATTAGGGGTATTTGAAATTGGTACAACATGTATCGTGACTAATTCTACAATGATAAGTTCGTCAAGAAGGGCGTTATCGAAAGGATAAAGCTATGGTTACCGTTTTGATTCCTCGTGTTTTGCTCTAACTAATGTCACGACATGAGTCTCCCTTCGCCTAAGGTGCTTAGTCTTCATTACTAAGATTCTTACTGTTTAATAGTATTTCCTTAGATTTCCGTCATCGAAATTTTCCATGCTACTATTTGTCAATCACAAGATCCTAAATGTATGAAGTGTTTTAGTACGGTGGTTGATTTTCAAAATTTGACTCGATATTGAGTGTTTTGTTTGAAATCTTTCTCTGAATAATGAATTTACAAGTTTGATCAAACGACTTCTTAAGTACTCTCTTTCTTGATGATTCAAAATTTAGTAGTTATGCAAGATTGGACTGTTTTCAAATATGACCCAAAGTTTTATAGACGGGTTTTCATCATGATGTGCATAGAAATGTTTAGTAAAGAAGGATGTTATACATTTCTTAACGTACAATTGTTTTGTTAAAGGCTAACCAAAAGGGATTTGCTCATCAAAATAGGTAGTTTAGAAAAATATTTTCCTACAAGGTATATGATTTGTATAACCGCATTCTAAGGAAAATCCATTTGAATTGAAAGCATTAAAAAGGATGAAATATTCAGGTAGGTATGTCTACATGAATGCTTAGATGTCTAATGTTTTGTTCCTGGTGTCGGATAATGCCTATTGGTTAATATTAGGTAAGGCTTACAGGTATGAGCATTCAATTTACTTGGTTATTTCTAAAATGGATCATGACTTAGGTTTGTTGTCTTACTTGGTCTAACTAGTACTTCTGAAATGACAGGATTGGGTGACTATGCCAGAGATAGTGGTTTGGATTGCCTCGTGAGATTTTAAGTTTTCCGTTGCGTTATGAATCAACTTACTGTATATTTCTAGTCCCTGTTTGTAGTTCCGTAATCCTTTTATTGTTTTCTTATGTCATGGAATCCTCCTCGTAGATGGAAAGTCTTTCCTAGAAAGGTCAGTGGTAAAAATCCAACTTAACGGTTGAGTGAATGACAAGTGGTGTAGGTATCTAGAGAGGGTTTGACAAAAGGGATGTTTATGAAAAATTTATTTGGTTACAAAGCTTTGCTTTTTGATGTTTTGAATGAAGATTGTTTTAAGAATTTTTAAAAGATGATTGTTTCCTTTATGGCATAATTCTTCCTGAATTAGACATAGATGATCATACTATGTAAAATTGAGGACTAATGATGCAATGCTCGGTTTAGTCAAAGTAGTATTATGTTTTTCAAAAGTTTTAGATGGTGTTCAATGTGTTGTTTGGTAAAATGGTAGCCTTAATTTTTTTTTAAACAAGAAAAATCGGTTTGTATAATATGGTAGTAAATAGTTGGTAGGATGCCAGATAATCAATTTATGAGGTGGTAGTAATATAAAATGTTTTAAAATTCTGTGAAATAATTTGCTAAGGTGGTAGTAAAATAGCTTGGAGTAAAATTATGTGAAACAGTTTTATAAAGTGGTAGTAAAATAGCTTGGGATAAAATTTGTTGAATGGGTTATAGGATGTGTGGAAGAATCTTACGGAATGGTAATAGTCTATAGTCAAAGTTGGAATTTGCCCAATCCCGAATAAGATAGCGGTATATCTTTGCGAAATGGCTAGGAATAAGGTAAATGGAATAGAAAATGTAATAGAAGAAGGTTGTGAGTATAGTGGATATAATAAAAGATAGAGATTACATTAGATAAAAAGGTACTTGTTACAACTAGGTTATGCTAACTTCCTAAGGTGAAGTACAACTGGAAAATACAACCCTAGAGGGCTTAGATTTCGGTTTTATTATACAAGCATAAACTTTTTCTTAAACATTATCCTCGCCCGTAACATTGACAGGATCCTGGCAAGCTTCTCCTCCTATTAATGCGTATGCTCCTCCACTAGTTCTTCCTCCATTTTGATTCCTCAGATTTGGGCAATAACTCCTGAGGTGTCCTTTTTCACCACATTCAAAGCAAGTTACCGGGGTAGGGACCCTACAATCTTTAGCTTGATGACCGGCCCTTTGGCAATTCCAACATATAGCGGGGCAAGGTCGAGTGTGTTGATACTTACATTTGTTGCACTCAGGTAGGGTTACAGCATACCTTTTCTTATCACTTGGCCCAGCAGCATAGGCTTTCACCATTTCTTGTCTCTTAGGTGGTTGTTGTGCAACACTTTCACCTTGATTGTTGCTATTCCATTTTCGTTTGTTGTCATTATTGTTTCCTACGGCCTTGGTGTGCGCTATGTGTTCCCCTGCCTGGAGCGCCATACGGATAGCTTTAGGTATGGTATCGGGTTCTAATGAGGCGACCAACATACAAATTTTAGGGGAGAGTCCCCCGATATACCTTTCAAGTTTCTTGCATTCCGGTTCATCTATTGCAGGGCATAGTCGTGCTAATTCGTAAAAACGATCAGTGTATTTGGCAACATCATCTCCTACCATGGTAAAATCCAGGATTTCATGTTCCATTGCTCGTAATTCGCTCCTTGAACAATATTCTAAAATGATCATCCTTCTTAGTTTCTCCCAAGAGATTGAGTAAGCAACTTCAACCCCTACTATCTGAACATGTTTAGTCCACCATACCTGGGCACGATCCCAAAAAGTGCAAGTGGCGTACTTCACTTTGTCTTCTTTGAGACAATTACCCCCTCGAAATATTGTTTCTACTTCTTCGAACCATTTGCAAAATCCCCTCGCGCCTTCAGTTCCACTAAAGGTGTGGGGATTGCAATCCATAAATTCTTCGTGAGTGAGATTAGGAACTTTGGGAGCAAGATTTCCTCCTTCTATGCCTTTAGCTGTCTTTGTGGTTTCAAGTCTTCCCGGTGCGTTGGTCACGTTTTTCTCATGATTGGCGAGGGCTGTGGCTATGCTTTTGGCAATGATTTGCTCAATAGTGGCTTGTGTCATGGCTGGAGCGGCTTGCTTCGACATAACTCTTCAAAATCATAAGAGACCATGAGAATTTATAAGTAGTAAGGATCATCACAATCACATATACGCAACCATGGCATGTATAAATGAAGTGAAATCACAACAAGATGCAACCGCGAAAATATCATAAATATATGTAAATCAATGAATATTGCACCAAGATCAAGTCTATGGTGGATAGGTTGAAAACCTAGGCTCTTTAGGTAGTGATAAAAATATTGTTAGCGGTTAATTGTTTTGATTCACGATTTGCTGCTATTGTCAAAATTATCCATCATCGCGAACCTCTTCCAATGTTTGAGACTACAAGGAATATGTTGCTCTTTGAAGAATCATCGTTAAATGATGAGAATATCACACACACACAAATTTTGATAAGCAGTTCCTCATATCTAACTATTCTTGTGGCCACTAATACATCCGAACAAAAGTGTTAATACAAATAAACTGTAAAAACGTTTATTTATATTTTACGATCTTTCTATGTTTTGTCGATAACAAATGTAAAATCATTTTATCGAAATAAATAAAAATATGTAATGTTTTAAGGCCAATAACTTTTTCTAACTTACTTTGTCAAAATCACTAAATACATTTTATAAAATAACTAAGTAAAAATGTATAACTTGTCTTGGATTATCCATGGGCCAAAACCATAACCCATAACCCATAACCCATGGAGCTTGACCCATGTGCATTAATTTCTTTGACATCATGCATGACATTACAATGGGTAAAACCCATGACCCATGATTCAAAGTCCATAACCCATGACCCAAGATGTCTTTGACATCATTCATGACATCACTTGACCCATAGACCTTGACCCATAACCCAAAATCCGGAATTGTAACCCATAACCCGACCTGGTACTACCAGATACCCGGTTCCATGGGATTACACTGGCCGGATCCCTCTGAGAAGGGATCCGCCAGAACCGGGTGAACAGTGGACTGTTTTTGCCTATAAATAGTGAGCCATTTCTCTCTTGTTTCTCACCCCTCTTGATTATATCTTCTCTCTATATTCTCATCTCTCTAACCTCAGATCTAAAGATCATTCTTGTAGTTCTCTTTCTCTTGTGTTCTCTAGGTTCTTGTTACAAAGACGAGATCACACTTTCTTGCATACGAGCCATCTCTCTTCTCAAGTTCCTTGGACCTCTCATCACCCTAAGATAAACAATTGTTTCTTGTTTTTGATACCTCTTATTGTATTCTCAAAGTTGTTTTGTTAGTTGTATTGTTGTGTTGGTTTGGTCCGCCATGCTAAGGACTCGGTATTTAGCTTTGTACCGGAAAAAGTGTAAGCGACGTTGTGAAGGTTTCTCCACCGGTTGAAGGAGCTTGTTGACATAGTGTTTACGAACTCTCGAGTAGGTGAATCGGGGAGTGGAGTAGGGCAAGGAAGGTGTCCTTGTAGTCGAACCACTATAAACAATTGTGTCACACTTCTTTCCTTTATTTCTTTACTTTTACGTATTCATTTCATTACTAGTATCGTGCATTATCCATATCTCAACATCCAAAGGTTTCACATACTTTCAATCTAAAAGTTTTGATAAACTAAATTTAAATCGGTAAAAACTATTCAACCCCCCTTCTAGTTTTCTACAATTGGCATCAAGAGCACGTTTATAAAAAGTTTTTAAGTAAATTTTATTTTAAAACTTTTTCGATCAAATGGATTTTGAAAACTACAAGGAAGGGCAATCTATGCAAAGACCACCACTCTTTGAAGCTAATGGTTTCATATATTGGAAAAATAGATTCGAAACATATGTGAAGTCTAAAGATATTGATCTTTGGAATATTATTGTTGATGGGGATTATGTGCCGGTATTTGAGAATATCTCTACCGACAAAAATGAGGTTGGGTCCTCGGTTTTAAAAGACGAACAAAAGAAAATGCTTTCTAAAAATAACGAGGCAAAAATGGTTTTATACAATGCCTTACCCAAAAAGGAATATAAATGAATTTTTATGCATAAAACTGACATTTGGGATTGTTTAGTAATTACTCATCAAGGAAACAAACAAGTGCAAAAAAATAAAATTGATTTATTTTGTTCAACAATATGAGCAATACTCAATATCAGATGAAGATAGTATTGATAATGCATTTAGTAGGTTTAATACTATTATTACTTCACTAATAGCACTTGATGAATCTTTTTCCAAGCGTAATCATGTCAGGAAATTCTTAAGGGCTCTTCCGGCTAAATGGAGACCAAAGGTAACGGCAATCAAAGAATCAAAGGACTTAACAATCCTTTCTCTCGGTGAGCTAATTGGGAACCTCAAGGTGTACGAGGTTGTATTGGCTAACGACTCCGAGGTCTCAAAGGAGAAGTATAAGTCACTAGCTCTAAAAGCTAAAAAGGAGTCTAGTGATGAAGACACTTCATCCTCGGATTGTGATGATGAAGAATACGCCATGACCGTGATGGACTTTAAGAAGTTCTTTAGAAGAAGAGGAAGATTCATAAAACAACCTTACGATGACAAGAAAGGCTTCCGAAAATTCAAGGAAGAAAAGAAAGTTAAAGATGACCGAAAGTGCTTTGGATGTGGTGATCCAAATCACTTTAAAGGTGCTTGTCCTAAACAATCTAATGATGAGCTGTTGGGAACACGTTTAGTATTTATTCAAGTCTTGGTCATTTTGTTGTAAAAGGTTTCTCAACTATTGGCTTTATGTTAGTAACAAACCACACGACTCCATTAGAAGCCCATGGGCTGTGTAGTATTGCATTTAGTTTCTAGAAGGTATTAGGCAAATGTTTCCCTAAACATTTGCATATAAATACCAAGCTAATGTATTCATTCTAGTTGTTAGTTTTATTCACTTTGTAGCCAAACCTTTGTCTATTTTACGTGAGAATGAAATCATCCATTTCTCTTCATCTTATTCTCTAGTTCCCTCATCTTATACTAGTTATACGATTATTATATCTTGTGTTACATTAATTCTAGGACCTAACAAGTGGTATCATTCGCTAGAAGATAGCTGGATTGTGTATTTTAAGTAGATTAGTGCGTTAATTTTACTTTACGTTTGGTTTTGTAGCTTTTACGTGACAAAAGATCTCATTTCTCTCACTTTTCTTCACACTTGTAAAGTGTTAAGATCATCTTAGTGAATAGAAATCAGATTTAAAGTCAAAAGTTTAGATCTTGTTCGAAAATCATTAGATTTACACTCGAGTTTATTAGTTGCATTTTATCGAAATTCACCAAATTTTGTTTAAAACACTAAAGCTTGAAACTTTCTTATTCTCTAAGTGTTATGAAACGTTTTGAACCGAAAAAATCCAGTTAAAACATCGTTTTTGAGTCGTAAAAAGTGTTTTGTTTAATCTAGCATTCTATCGGAATTGGTGAAAAGAGGGTTTATCGGATTTGGTTTTTGTCAGAATTCATCAGAAAGGGTTTATAGGATTTGCAGCCTTAAGGGTTTATCGGAATTGGTGCTCAGTAGATTCCTTGCTTGTATAAGCTTGTGAAAGTACTTCGACTTTGAGGCAAATCTCCTATCTTGTATAAGGTAGTGAGAAAATTATCGGAATTGCAATTTAGATACGTTATTGAAATTGCCAAGTTCTACAGCAATTCAGATAAGTTATCGGAATTGTAAATTTCTGTCGCAATTGCAAGGTCCATCGCAATTCCCAGATTCATCGAAATTCACTAGTCCATCAGAATTCAGCCATTTTGTCGGAATTGGATAAATTCATCGGAATTGCAAACTTTCATCGGAATTCAGAAACCTCATCACAATTCAGCAACTTCATCGCAATTCAATAACCTCATCGCAATTGGCAACTATGAACAGTGTTTCATCGGAGTTGATAGTGAACAGTGATTTGTCGGAATTGAACAAGATAAATATCTAAATTCACACTTAACAAAAAACAAACTTTATAACTCATAACACACATCTCAATTGTCTACAAGATCCACATGAACACAAGAATGTCTCAACCACCAAACTACAACTATTTTTACAATCAACAACAGTAGTATCATCAGCAACAACAATATCATCAACAACCACAATATCCTCAAAAACAACTCTTAATGCAACAACATCAATTTTTCCCTCAACAACAACCATATCAACAACAACCATTGCAGTCCTACCCACTACCAGCAAAACAACCTCACTGGTTTGACTAGATGTGTGAAGCAATTAGTAGTCAACAATCAAGACACGAGGTTGGATCCTTAGACACACCTCCTATGCTCACTCCAGGTAACTACGTGCAATGGTCAAGTCGATTTCTACGGTTCATTGAACTCAAGAAACCGCATGGAAAGTACTTGAAAAAGGTAATTATTGAAGGACCATTTCCAGTACCTACCACAACGGTTCCTGGCGACCCAAATGCCATTCCTCCAACAGAAGCAACTGTGACTCCTGTTCCTGATGCTCAGCTTACAGCAGAACAAGTACTTCAGAAAGAAGCCAATGAACTAGCAATGTCTTACATTCTTCAAGGAATTCCCAATCCTATCTTCAGAAGTATTGATGCACAAAAGACTGCTAAGGACATGTGGGAACATGTTAATCTTCTCATGGAAGAAACTGAGTTAAACCAAGAGGATATGGTATCAAAACTCTATCTGGAATACACCATGTTTATGATTGAAGCTGGAGAATCCTTAGTCTTATTACCATAGGTTTAAGAATATCACCAACAACTTGGATAGGCACAACATCGTTCTACCCAGGATTGCAGTTAATACTAAGTTCCTAAGTTGTCTTGGACCTGACTGGCAGAAGTATGTTACTTTTGTACGTCAAGCAAAGAATCTACACAACCCCTCATATGGGTTGTTGTATGATTACTTGAAGCATCATCAGTCAGAGGTTGATAAAGATAAAGCTGCTCGTGGAGGTTATTCACTGTCAACAACTGTTAGGAACACATTTTGTAATATTTCAAGTCTTGTTCAAATGCGATAAAATGTTGCTTACATGGACTTTATGTTTGTAATTATAGCCCGGTCCATTAGAAGTCCATGGGCCGGCTAATGAAGAGTAAAATGTAATTAGATTCTAGAAGGTCACCCCATGTGCTTAACCCTAGATCGTTGCCTATAAATAGAAGGCATGGGGTGCCTCATTTTGTGTTGGTTATTCATGTAAGTGGCGAAAGCTTTGTCTATTAATCATATGAATTGAATCTCCTTCCACTTTTCTTCTTTTCTCATCTTATTCTCCTTCTCTTATTGCTGATTTACTTATTTCCTCATCGTAGCTTATTAGTATAGTAGTTGTACGTGTTTTACTTTAGTTAAACTTGTGTGTGTTTGAGATATTAACGACCTACAAGTGGTATCATTCGCCAAGGGATAGTTAGGATCGTGTTTTTGAGTCATTAGTATAGCTAACTACGTTGGTTTTATAGATTTCGTAAGGTTTTAGTTCAAATCTTAACGTTAAACTCTTGTTCGTGTTGAAAAGTAGCTTTGATCTCGTTGAAATTTCACAATTTTTTCATCGAATTTCATTTTCTATACGTTAACGAGCTTAATCTTCATCAAATCTTGTGATTACTAATCGTTTAAACTAAAAAAAAATCGGGTTTATTGGTTATTTGGACGATTTGGTGTAATCCGTGTTATTAGCGATTTGGAAAAGTTGATGAAAAGTGAGATTTTTGGTTTATGAGTGAACTTCGACAACTAAGGGTTTATCGCATTTTGAATCAAGATAAGTTAGAGTTTCATCTCAGTTCGAATCAAGATAAGTTAAGGTTTCATCGCATTTGGCAGATCTTCAGTTATCGGCATTGGGACTCAGTATTGTACTTTCTTGTATAAGAAAGTGAAAATACTCCGACTTGGTTGCTTCTCTTCTCTTGTACAAGAGTTTAGAATTCTCGAACTTGGAATTAAGATAAAACTATCGCAATTGCCTTAAATTATCGCAGTTAGCTATCTTATCTTATCGCAGTTTGATATTTTATCACATTTCGCTATAACTTATCGCACTTTAAGATAACATATTCAAATTGTCATTGTTTATCGCACTTTCTAGTTTTATCGCATTTTCTACTATCGATATCGCTATTGAAGCTTATCGCACTTGGGGAACTGTACTTATCGCTGATTTATGAAATTATAGTGTAGTGATTTTTCCGAAGAAATACTCGTGGAAGTATTTCCCCGGGTCGTGTCCCAGTGAAGGATTGAATGGAATCGTGATTCTCGTTGTGTGATTCGTGAAGTGTGAAGTGAATGAGATTTAAAAGTTGGATTTTTGGATTTTACACTACAATTTATATGAATTAACAATCAAAATCAAATACGAAAGCTAAAGGTACAAGCATATAAAGCACACATTGCAAATAACGCGTTCTAAACGTAACGTAAACTAAAAACGTAATTAAAAAGGTGAACTTAAAGAAAAATGCTCCTAAAAATTCAAATAAAATTTCTAAAAATCCTAAATATTCAAAAATAATTTTGGAAAAAGGAATTATATTTATTTTTGTATTTTCTGATTTATTATGAATTTAAAATGATTTAAAAACTACTAAAATGAAAAAGAAATAGCAAATGTGCTCAAATAAATCTGAAATTTTTACAGAAAATCTAAAATAATATTTGAAATCTAATGAAAATGAAAAGTTTGGAAAAATCAGCTGAGGAAGTGCTTATTTCTGAAAAAACAGTTTGGATAAGTGCTTATTAATAAGCACTTATCACCCAAAGTATCAAAATCTTTTACAGAAGGTATAAGGTACTCAAATAAGCTCAAACAAATTCAACTCGGACCAAAAATTACACAGTATCACTCAATTGTAACAACTAGCAGTTGACAATAAGCACAAATAATAAGCAGATTTGAACCAAATTAAGCCAGAGGATCAGGAACCAAGCAAAACACCTAAACAAGCTCTAAACTACTCTCTACTATCAAATAAGCCCAGGTTACTGATGAACTCAAATAAGTACATTTTATTACCGTCATTTATCCTATTTATTTGACTTGTTTTATTATATTATCTGTGAGAATTGATACTTAATCGTTTACTTTTGTGATTCTCAGGTAAAAACAAGTATTTGGTGAAACTTGGCGATTTTGGACTAATTATGGAGCAAAACAAGCAAGAAGTTAAGAGTCTACTGAAATGTACAAGATCAAGACTATTCTGCTCCAGATACGCCGCATCTTGCTTATTACATACGGCGCATCACTATCCAGATTTCACAAGATGCGATCCAAGATACAAGAGGACATGCGCCGCATCTATAAATGGAGTTACGCCGCATCTTCTGGCGGTGTACGAATATTCCTGAATATATTAATCTTGGACCCCACGCGAAGTTAAGTCAATGCGCCGCATCTACTTATTAGATGCGCCGCATCTTACCTCAGACAGAAACTATAAATACCCCAAAGTCAGACGAGAGAAAGGGTTCGACTTTTGGTACGTACGATATTCGAAGGACAGAAGCCCTAGGCCTAATTCAGTCGTGGTAGCAGCACAAGACACACCTTGAACAAAGATACGAGAGCTGTAAGAAGGTCCTGCATGTATTCAATTCATTAAGTAGTTTTGTTTTATTGTATTAGTACACTTTAATTGATCAGGATTGATGGGCTTGTGTTATGTTATCATTCACTTCAACTCCCCTTAAAATTGCTTTCCCATTAATTAAAGTTTATATGGTGATGTCTTTGGTGACTTTTATTAGTGCATTGATAACCTCTGTGTCTAGCTGAGCATTGCTTGGGTCGCCATGCCCCTTCCTCGCCTATTTATTAGATCGCCTATGCATTCTATCGTCTGTAGAAAAGTAGGAAGAAAGATAAATAGGATAGTCATAAGTAATCATTAAGGGTTTACTCTCCAATAAGATTAGAACCAACGAGAAAGGACTTAATCTCGGTGCGTTGCATCGAACTATACATTTCATATAAAACTCGCAATAAAACAAGTGACAAGCTACTTATTTTAATTAAAAACAGTTTTCGAATTATTAAACAGATACGACACATCGATTTTTATCGATACGGCGCATCTTCTGAATAAAAAATCTTGTATTTTGAAACATAACGAAAATACGGCGCATTAACCTCTGTTAATACGACGAATATAATTTGATAAATATAGTTGATTTTTTGATATTTACCTTGATCGGTCCGCTACTCTCGTGCACAAGTTGTTTATTTTCAGGATAAATGATGACTCAAGCATCACCATGAAAGATTACATTTTGAACCAAACCGAGAGACGCTAGCTGGAGTGATCGAACATAAGACAACGAGAGTGGAGGAAAACTCAGTACTGGTAACATTGAACGTTTTAAATTCTTGAAATAAAATTCCAGGTACACTCTTCGATAATTCAACCAGCCCAAAGGAAAGTTCTCTACGATATAATCTCAATTTTATTATCCATATAATATATCTGATTCTAATTGTAATCTTAATTTTGTATGCTTAAAAATGATATTTGTTCCTAACCTCGGAATAAATCCTTATCCACTAAACAATAAGATTACAATTATTAATAAAACGTTTATGCCTATTGCTCTTATTTTGAATTCATTTATATGGTATGCCGTTTAACCCCAATTTGATGTATAAGGAATTGTGTTGCGGAGGCCAATGTACGTTTCTTATTTAAATTTCGTTCACTAACATTGCGAAACGGCAGATCTAAATATCCCAAGCGCCGTATCTCTGACCAACTAGGACTCATTGACTAGTCAACGAGATTAAATAGATACGGCGCATTCCAATTTTTCAATACGGCGCATCGTTTTGCCCTATAAATACGACGGGAATGAGCCGGATCTAAACTTTTTACCCCAGATCCTCACACAGTTAAGAACATACACGGAGTAAAATTATACTCTCAATCCGAGCAATTTTTTTTTCAAATTCACTCCCTAATCCGATCTCTTATCCTACTTCTAATCATACAATTAAGGTAATTATTCTATTTCGATTTAATCTTGTTTAATATAAACATCAGGGTTTATGTGATTAATTCGATTAGGGCTTAAATGATATAGAGATATGATTAGGACTTGTATTAGATGATCTCCCCCGTATTTAATTTGCATAAATCGTCGAATTTCTGGCCTAGTTTGATTCGAGTGTAAATTAGGGTTTTGAATTTTAGTGGGAAAATGGATTAGTGGTGGTGTAATGAGCTTTTAGAACTGTTATACTGGGTAAATGAAACTGTGATATTAAGTGGGAGTTTACGTCACGGATACGGATTCTTGGAATGCATGACTGACCCCTTTATTTTATACTGATATGCTTTTAGATGCGGCGCATCTAGGTTAATTGATGCGGCGTAACGACTTATTTCTAATTTAATAAAATTCTAGATACGCCGTATTACTTAATCTAGATACGACGCATCTTCTATTCTGTTCCGTATTTATTCCAGGCTCGATACGGCGTATCTTCTTCCATAAGATACAGCGCATCGACTGACCTGATGATTTTCATTTTAATTTTTATGTTTTATTTCTACTAACTACTAATGTATTATGCAAGTTTGAACTTTCTTAACTTAGGTGTGTTTAAAGTCTTGGTGGTATTATAGATTCCTGCATTTCCTGTGGATACATCGATTATGAAGCTTATACGTTCTCATCCACAAGAAGTTGATTTTTGCTCTTATACTAATGGAGGATCATACCGAGCAAATCTCAGGGGAGTTTTTCTGTTCTAATTCTTTTATTTTCCAGTTTTTAATCTTTTATACAAACAACGAGGACGTTGTTTAACTTAAGTGGGGGGATTGGAGAATTAGAACACTTAACACTTACTTGTCCTAAATTTTTCAAAATATGCTTAAAATGTGCTTAATATATCAAAATTAAAAATTTTTAGCAGGTTTTTGTTTAAGATCTAAGTTGCATAGCTGCACACATGACGTTATTTTCAAAGATTGTGATTTTTCAAAATTCACAAATCTATGAGTGTGCCGGTGACTTGTAAACTTTAGAACTTGGCTTGTATACTACTCGAGACCACCATAATAAGTATTATTTATATAATTGGAATGACTTGTCTAAATTGGTAAAATTCTAGGATTACACCCAAATAGCCTATTATACGTTATGTGTTATTAGCTAACTACACTGGTTAGTTAACCCCCGTATAAAACCTTTTGTTACTCTCATTTTTAGAGTAAGATACCCCTAGAAAAACATTCAGAGCCATTCCTTTCGTTTCTTACACCTTTGTTAAAATGTTTCGTTACACCCTTACACCTTAGCCTACCCTGTAGATTAAAATCCGTGGTTGGTTAATTGCTTTAGGCAAAGTGTGTTTCCTTACATTACCTGTGTTCGCGTGCGTAATTCATTATCTTTGGTTAGGTCGGGAAATTGCACAATGCAATTGGAGTAAAAGTAAATATTGTATATTTTGAGTCTTGTTTTTCGTGTGTTTACTACTTTCGCTATTACCGTTATTTCTGAAGTTATGAAAAGTATGGAAAAATTATCCAGGATTATCATTATAGTGATGTGGTGAAATTTTACACATCCATGTTTATGTTTCAAGTTAAAAAAAATAAAAAAAAAAAAAAAAAAAAAAAAAAAAAAAAAAGAAGGAAAAGTTGGATGTTTGTTTAACCAACTTATGTAAAGTTTTGTATTAAGTGGTCGATATCACCACTAGTTGTTGTATATTATATCTATGGATTGAATGGGAGTTGAACGTTATGGGAACGCCAACTAAGGTTATTCTTTGATTAAGATCTTGTTGAGTATAATTCGTGTCTACCTAAAAGCGTGTGTTTCAAGTGTTAAAGCGTGAGTTATTCTATGATATGAGTCTTATTCATGGGATGGTTGGGATAGTGATTAACCACACTTAGGATTTTAATTTATTTGTTTCGTTTATTTTTCATTTTTACACCAATTTGTATCCCAAATATTATTCTTTATCCAAACCTTTGATTTATTGAGATTAGGGATTTGAGCAATCTTAAGTATCGTAGTCGTGGATTCGGCTATGTATTTATGATTTTGTCGCCCTTTTTGATATAATATTATTGGTGAAGATTACTTGGTCCTATCTTTAGCCTATTCGAGTTAAGGATTTGAGCAATTGCAAGTATCGTGTTCGTGGATTCGATCATGTATTTGTGATTTTGTCGCCTTTTCTGGAATTTGAGATCGATAGAGATTAAGGAAAATGATTAACCCTTAAGCCTCAAACCCTTTTTACCGCTTTAGACTTGTTATTCCTTGGCTTTAGTGGGGGAGATGTGTATACTTGCCAAGCTTATGATAGAATATTCGTCACGACTGGACAGTTAAACGATTAGATTTGCTTTTATCAAATTATTTTATTTTACATCTAATTCGTTAAGTGTTTTGGTTGTGTGATTATGACAAAAATGAATACATGCTTAAATATAAAAATAAATCCTAATATCATTTAGGATACATTTTCATAAGCTTAATTCTAAGGTTTACTTGGGGACAAGTAAAGTTCAAGTGGGGGGATATTTGATGAACTCAAATAAGTACATTTTATTACCGTCATTTATCCTATTTATTTGACATGTTTTATTATATTATCTGTGAGAATTGATACTTAATCGTTTACTTTTGTGATTCTCAGGTAAAAACAAGTATTTGGTGAAACTTGGCAATTTTGGACTAATTATGGAGCAAAACAAGCAAGAAGTTAAGAGTCTACTGAAATGTACAAGATCAAGACTATTCTGCTCCAGATACGCCGCATCTTGCTTATTACATACGGCGCATCACTATCCAGATTTCACAAGATACGATCCAAGATACAAGAGGACATGCGCCGCATCTATAAATGGAGTTACGCCGCATCTTCTGGCGGTGTACGAATATTCCTGAATATATTAATATTGGACCCCACGCGAAGTTAAGTCAATGCGCCGCATCTACTTATTAGATGCGCCGCATCTTACCTCAGACAGAAACTATAAATACCCCAAAGTCAGACGAGAGAAAGGGTTCGACTTTTGGTACGTACGATATTCGAAGGACAGAAGCCCTAGGCCGAATTCAGTCGTGGTAGCAGCACAAGACACACCTTGAACAAAGATACGAGAGCTGTAAGAAGGTCCTGCATGTATTCAATTCATTAAGTAGTTTTGTTTTATTGTATTAGTACACTTTAATTGATCAGGATTGATGGGCTAGTGTTATGTTATCATTCACTTCAACTCCCCTTAAAATTGCTTTCCCATTAACTAAAGTTTATATGTTGATGTCTTTGGTGACTTTTATTAGTGCATTGATAACCTCTGTGTCTAGCTGAGCATTGCTTGGGTCGCCATGCCCCTTCCTCGCCTATTTCTTAGATCGCCTATGCATTCTATCGTCTGTAGAAAAGTAGGAAGAAAGATAAATAGGATAGTCATAAGTAATCATTAAGGGTTTACTCGCCGATAAGATTAGAACCAACGAGAAAGGACTTAATCTCGGTGCGTTGCATCGAACTATACACTTCATATAAAACTAGCAATAAAACAAGTGACAAGCTACTTAACTATCATGACAAGTCTTCTTATTGTCTCGAGTATTTATCTGTGTACGTGTGTGCTATTCGCTGATTCGTGCCTATTAGTTAGTTTATTATTTAATTGCAACCAAACCGTGCCAGTCTCTCCGGCTGAAACCCCCCTTGCGTTAAATTAGGTTGTATAGCTAACTTAAGATATTAAAATACTGATTAGAATAACTAGATAATACGTTCCACTCTTAGTGATCGACACTCTTGTAACACCCCGACCCGACAAGGGTAAAGATATCACAAATATATGGTTTCATATCAGAACAACATAGTATCCAAAAACCAAAATAGCGGAAGTCAATACATAATCCAATAATAAGTCAACATGACTTATAACCAAATGAAAGGAAATAAAAGAAGTACATAAGTTCAATGCCTAAACAATGGCAACATAAAGTCTAAAGAAATCAAATGGTAGATAAGCTATAAGAACAAGCTCCACTCAAGTGCACTCAACCCCAAAGCCATGCCCAGCTCCTAGCTTAATTACCTGCCGCGGGAAAAGAAAACGCGGCTGAGCTACTAGAGCTCAGTGAACAGATATAACGTAACAAGCAGTAGCATAATGAATAATACATGAGTAAATGAGAATGGAAACATGAATACATGGTAAGAATACATGGTATCATAATGGAAAGGACAAAGGTGTATGGTAAAGAAAGGTCAGTAATCCACTACGAGCCCATAACATGAAATCATAATCATAATCATAATCATAGCCATAAACATGTAGAGAGGAGACCTCTTAGTATCCTGTAATTATGAGGGGTGTCCTCATCATGGGTGGAGTAGCTAGCTCCCGGAGTGTGAAAGACGTGTATCGCACACACCATCAGTCACCATGAATAACATAACATAACATAACATAACATGTACATGAATAAATCTAGGATGCATCCATACGCCCCAGGTGGCCATAATCTGCCTCTACGTAAACATAACATGCAGGGACGGGACAGGTCATCACTCTCCTGCCCTAGAGTCATGCCGTCGGTGCATCGACTGACATGGACATGAAACCCTCATGCCTAGTGAGTGGCTCGTAGTATCAAACTGAGGGTAAAGGTCAAGTATCATGAATCATGTTTTAAGTTTACTTGCATAGGTCAATATCATGTTTCATAAGTTCATAATCATGGTTCATAAGCATGGTTCATAAGTAAAGGTTCATAAGCAAAGGTTCATGAATGAAAGGTTCATAATCATAAAAGGTTCAATATCATGATGGTTCAAAGATCGAAGTTCATGAATGAAGGGAACATAGCAATGGTATAGTGAACCCTAATACGAATCATAATCAGAAAATGAAGGCCTCTTAATAAAGAAGCAGAATATCTGTACCTTATTGCTTGACAAGAATCACACTGAATAAGATGATAAAGAGCACAGAACTACTCCCTCTTCACACCTAGAGGAGTAAAAACATGATTACTAAAGATCCCATTTCCATATTAAGTAACTTTCTATTTTTAGCAGGTTTCCATTTTTAGAAAGTTTCCTTATTTAGTAAGTTTCCAAAATTAGCAGATTTCTATAATGAGTAAGATTTAAGTGTTATGATTTAGTTAAGTCATTAATTTAGTCTCATTATGGGATTAGGGTTGATTTTAGCAAGTTATAAAAGTTTAGGGTTAAATATGACAAGTTTACATAGTTTAGGGTTTTAATTGTAAATATATCAAGTTAAAGGTCTAGAATGAAAATATCATGATTTACTTATTTAAATACCCCATTTGTTCAGAATTACATCCTTAGTCCCTTAAGTTCCATATTTTACACTTTAAACCCTTTATTTATAAAAGTTACAAAATAAACCCTAAAGTTACATAATTTACAATTTAATCCATATAATATCTTTAATTACACCATTAACCCTTAGATTTAGTTATATACAGAATCTACCTTCTAATTTCATGCATGGTACGATTTAACCCTTTAGTTTCCCATAATTACACATTTAGTCCCTATAATTATAAAACATATATATTAATTTGTAAATTCCAAATAATTACATATTAGCCCCCATAATTATCCAAACTTACACCAAACCATATTAACATTATAATTTACTCAAAATGACCTCAAGTTTCCAGTATTTACATTTTTAGTCCCTTGATTTAATTAATTTGCAAATCGAATTACTAATTATATATAATTACCCATTTAACCTTTTAAATACAAAATTTACATATAGACCCCTCATTTAACATTTTATACGAATTCTACCATGTTCAAATAACTTACAAAAATTATCCCTTGAGTTTTTAGAATTACAAAACACACCCTTGGATTTAATCATTCAAATCGATATACACTTTAAAATACATAAACCCTAAAACTAATCATGCCAATCATTGATTCATCATTCATGAGTCTTAATCATCATTTAAAAATCAGATCATGGTACCTAAGTCTAACCCTAATCGATTTAGGGTTTAGTTTATTTTATTTTTTTCTTATTTATTCGATTTAATAAAACCCGGTTTATACTAAATTTTAACACGACATTTTTAGGCCTCCACAACTCGAACCAATAATTTTTCCAGATCATATGGGTCGTATAAGGCTCAGGAAAAATAATCCTTACACCCAGAAAATTCGCATAGATTTATTAGAGGTTTTAATCGATTTTAAAGATTTCGAACACATAAATTAGCATACGATTTATATAGGATGCATGAATCGAATTTCACATTTTTCTTAGGTCTCATATGATTGATAAGTTATGGGAAAAATACCAGATCGAATGTTGGACGTGTAGATTAGGCGTATTATATTTGGACCTATCGAATATAGCGCTCGACACCAAGAATTTCACCACGATCACCACAGCCACTCCACGACCTTGTAATCATTTTTCACAGACCATACATGATGTGAGGGACGTGAGAAAAATGGAAAATGAATTTTACATTGATCGAATTAATAAAAATGGAATTATTACCTATCGAGTGGAATAGAAGAGAAAAATTCGACAACTTGCAATCCCGACCTCCAAAATTCGAAAAGCTATTTTTCTAGGCTTCTTGAGATCCTTAAGAACACAGGAAAAATAGTGCCTCACTTCCAGAAATTCGAATGGATGAGGAGAGAATTATTTTGTGGATTAGGGTTTAATCGGTTTGGAATTTTGGGAGAAAAAAAAAATATGTATGCTATAGGAATTGTGGAGTGACCGATTTTTAGGGAAATAATAGGCCAATATTTCAGATTTTTAGTCAAAGGAGATTAATTGCATTGATTACTATTTTAATGCCCTTTTTAATCACCTTTAATTTCCTAATTAAATCATAGAATTTGAATTTAAATTATATTAGGCGCCCAAGGGCATTTTTGTAATTTTCATGGCTTATATAAATGTTAAATGGAGTTGTTAAAAATATTTGGGATCATAACTTGTTCATTGTTAGAAGTTTGGAATTTATTTTGTGCTTTACATATGTTTTATTTAGATTTTAAATTCTCAGGGGCAATTTGGTCATTTTACATGTTATAGAATTTTAGGTATTACAACTTCTTCCCCACTAAAAGAAAAATTTCGTCCTCGAAATTTGCAAGGACATGAGAAAGGAAACATGACAGAAACGAAACTGAACATACCAGATCAAAACATGAAATGAGGATAACTCGATCGTATTGACTCTTCGGTCTCCCAGGTTGCCTCGCGCGCTGGGTGATTCCGCCAAAGAATCTTTACAAAAGGAATGACTTTATTTCTCATAACGCGTTCCTGACGCTCTAGAACCGCTTCCGGTTCTTCAGATAAGGTCATATCGGGACGGATTTGATCAAACGGATAAGAAGCCACATGTAGAGGATGATAATTGTATCCCCTCAAAAGAGATACATGAAATACATTATGAACATGAGCCAACTGAGGTGGTAAAGCTAGACGATACGATACTTCTCCGATACGCTCCAGAATTTCAAAAGGTCCAATAAACCGAGGGCTGAGCTTGCCCTTAATACCAAAACGTTTGACGCCTCGGAACGGAGATACTTTAAGAAATACCCGGTCGCCGACATTAAACTCTAGATCCCGACGGTGTTTATCCGCATAACTCTTTTGACGCGCTCGTGCCTCTTTCAATTTCTCCTTAGCCGTGTCAACCTTTTCATTTGTGACCTCAATCATCTCAGGTCCTTCAAGAAGACGTTCCCCTACTTCATTCCAACATACCGGTGCTCTGCACTTCCGCCCATATAACATCTCAAAAGGTGCCATATCAATGCTGGCGTGCCAACTGTTATTATAAGCGAACTCTACCAAGCACAGATAATCATCCCAACTACCCGTCCATTCCAACGCACACGCCCGTAACATATCCTCTAATGTCTGGATGGTCCTCTCTGACTGACCATCAGTTTGGGGATGAAAAGCGGTACTGAACTTAAGACGAACACCCCAAACTTTATGCAATCCCTTCCAGAAGCGCGAAGTAAAACGAGGATCACGATCAGAAACGATAGAAGAAGGAGTGCCATGCAATCTAACAATCTCCTGCGTGAAAATCTCTGACAACTTACTAACACTATAGCTCATACGGATGGGTAAGAAATGAGCGGATTTAGTTAGCCGATCAACGACCACCCAAATCGCATCATGTTTCCTACGAGTCATTGGTAACCCACAAACAAAATCCATAGATATTTCATCCCACTTCCAAACTGGAATCTCCAAAGGCTGCAATAACCCACTAGCTCTCTGGTGCTCAATCTTGACCTGCTGACAGGTCATACATCTAGCTACAAACGATGCCACATCCTGCTTCATGCCGTTCCACCAGAAGTGTTGCTTTAGATCCCGATACATCTTGGTAGAACCAGGATGGATAGAAAAAGGAGAACTATGAGCCTCAGTCAACAAAGCCTCACGTAGATCAGAATCATTAGGAATACATAATCGATCCCCATACCATACAATACCACTATCATCGACCCAAAATTCAGACTGCTTACCTTCCTCGACATTCTGCACAATAGCCCAGAGTTCACCATCGTCCTTCTGGGCTTCCTTAATCCTCAGCATCAAGTTTGATTCCACCTTCAAACTTGCCCAATAACCACTAACGCCCTTTACACATAGCTCAACCTCTAACCGCTCTAAGTCTTGAAGAATACGAGCCTCGATATTCATACTAGCAATCATACCCGATTTCCTGCTGAGTGCATCGGCAACAACATTCGCCTTGCCGGGATGATACTGGATATTAGTGTCGTAATCTTTCAGAAGCTCCAACCATCTCCTCTGCCTCATGTTGAGCTCCTTCTGGGTAAATATGTATTTGAGACTCTTATGATCCGTGAAGATATCACATGATTCACCGTATAAGTAATGTCTCCATATTTTCAACGCAAATACCACAGCTGCCAACTCTAGATCATGGGTCGGATAATTTTCCTCATAGGGTTTTAACTGCCTTGAAGCATAGGCAATTACTTTCCCGTTCTGCATGAGAACACAACCTAAACCCTTTTTGGAAGCATCACTATAAATCTGAAATCCTCCCGAACCCGACGGTAAGGTCAAAATAGGTGCAGACACTAGTCGTCGTTTCAACTCCTCAAAGCTCTGCTCACGCTCATCCGTCCACACAAACTTTTCACCTTTTCTCATCAATTGAGTCATCGGTAAAGCCAACTTAGAAAAACCCTCGACAAAACGTCGATAATAGCCAGCTAAACCCAGAAAACTCCTGACTTCGGTTACCGTGGTAGGTCTTGGCCATTTTGTGATAGCCTCGACCTTAGCTGGATCCATGGTAATCCCATCTGCAGACACGACGTGGCCAAGGAAAGCAACTCGGTCCAACCAGAACTCACACTTGGAAAATTTAGCGTATAATTTCTGCTGCCTCAGAATACCCAAAACAGTACGCAAATGCTGTTCGTGCTCTTCCGTCGACTTAGAATATACCAGAATATCATCAATAAAAACGATGACAAATTTATCAAGGAATTCATGGAAAACTCGGTTCATTAAGTCCATAAATACTGCAGGAGCATTTGTTAACCCGAAAGGCATAACTAAAAACTCATAATGTCCATACCGGGTACGGAAAGCAGTCTTAGAAATGTCCTGCTCTTTAACCCGCAACTGGTGATAACCAGATCGCAAGTCAATCTTGGAGAATACTTTAGCTCCCTGCAACTGATCGAACAAATCATCGATGCGAGGTAGCGGATAACGGTTTCGAATAGTGATGCGGTTTAACTCCCGGTAATCGATACACAACCGCATAGACCCATCTTTCTTCTTTACAAAAAGTACAGGAGCACCCCATGGTGACACACTTGGACGAATAAATCCACAGTCCAATAACTCTTCTAGCTGCTCCTTTAACTCCTTGAGTTCCACCGGTGCCATCCGGTACGGAGCCTTAGAGATAGGCTCAGCGCCGGGAATCAGATCGATACTAAATTCAACCTCTCTGGCCGGAGCAAGACCAGGAAGTTTTTCAGGGAAAACATCAGAAAATTCCCGAACAACATGAACAGTATTAATATCAGGACCTTCTACGGAAGAATCTTTAACAGAGGCCAAATAACCTTGGCAACCATGAGATATTAGAGTCCTTGCTTTCAAAGCAGAAATAATTTTCACAGATTTTAGAGAACGTGTTTCATGAAAGACAAATTCAGGCTGAGTTAGATCACCAAAAATTACTTTTCGAGCATGACAGTCAATGGTGGCTCTATGAAAAGATAACCAATCCATGCCTAGAATAACATCGAAATCAACCATGTCCAAAGGAAGTAGATTTGCCGAACGAATCCGGTCATCGAATCGTATAGGACAATTTACATATTCATGATCAATAAGAGTACTGAGTTTCATGGGAGTGGAGAGGGATACTTGATTACTTAGTGGTGTTGGTAATATTTTAAGTTTCTTAACCAGGTTTAGAGATATAATCGAGTGTGTAGCTCCAGTATCAAAAAGTGTGAAAATAGCGTGATCACCAATATATAAAACGCCCGTAATCGTACCTGAAGATTGTGCCGCCTGATCCCGAGTCATAGAATATACACGACCAGTGTTGGGTGGAGGGGGAGGGTTCAAATAGTTCCCGGTTTTCTCCGGGTTTTGCTTGGGACAATCTTTCACCCGATGCTCTGTCGAACCACATCCAAAACAAGTCCCAGAAGCCCGACGACATGGTCCATTGTGGCGCTTACCACACGTAGTACAAATAGGATAAGAATATGAACCCCCAGATGCACCTCCCTGAGAACTAGAACCCGAAGCCCTGCTCTGCTGATTACCCCTAGCAGTCTGGTCTCTCCACTGTTTCTGACTGTTGTTGCGTCCCGAGCGATCATCTCCCTGCCTAGGAGTGAACCTGGAATCCTGCCCTCTAGTATCCGACCTCTTCTGATCATAGTTCCTGCCAGCCTGACCCTGATGGTCGTATCGTCGATCCCCCTGTCCACGAGAATCATAACTCCTGTCATTCCGGCCCTTAAAATCCCTGTTCTGACCCTGAGTCTGAATCCTATCCCCATCTCTGTTTCTCTTATACCCAGATCCCTGATGAAATATCTCGATATTGCGAGCTGCGTCGCAACATTCTGCCGGGTCTCGAAACTCATCATTAAGTATGCGGTCTAGTACCCACCTAATACAATAGGAAAAGAAAAATGTATTAATGTCTATTGGTACCAACCATCAACTTAAATAGGTTACTAACCTCTTGAGTCCCCATTTGAATTGTCTAGCCTGCTGCTTAGCATCCCCAGCAAGCGGACCCACAAAACTGACTAATCTCTGAAACCGCTCCAGATACTGCCCAGCATTCTCAGAATCAAGCTAAGAGATAGTGTTGTACTCCCTAATGAATCTCTGCTGCTCGGAAACAGGAAAGTACCGATTATAGAACGTGGTACGAAAATCAGCCCATGAACAACCAAGAACGTATGCATCACCACCCTTAGCTTCTTTGTGCGCTTTCCACCAGTTGAGCGCATCACCCTCTAACTTGAACACAGCCAGACGAGTCTTGAACCCGTCTTCACAACCTAACACCTCGAACAGTTTCTCCATGTGGGTGATCCAGTCTTCTGCTGCATGAGGAGTAGCAGCAGAAGTGAAGGACAACGGCTTGAGTTTATTAAAACTCTCCAGCCACCCATTAATGGTAGTGGGTCGGCCCCCACCACCAGAAGAACTGCCAGCACCCCCAGATGGACCAGCTCCACCACTGATAAGCCGGTTGATCACCGCCTCAGTGTTAAGGCCCGGTAGCAGACTGGCTACAGCATTAGCCACCATAGCCTCCAAATTGGGAATTTCAGCATCTCCTCCACTGTTATATTCCTGGTGACGTGTGTTAACCATCTATAGAATTATGAAGACGATTAGTAAGGTGAAACAAAATATGACAGAGCAGAATAAGGAAAAGAGTACGCGAAAGGAAAACCTAATGTCTACCCAATCCTCACAGGTCAAAGGCCTAAGCCAACGGGTTTCGGAAACCTGTCTCTGATACCATAAATTGTAACACCCCGACCCGACAAGGGTAAAGATATCACAAATATATGGTTTCATATCAGAACAACATAGTATCCATAAACCAAAATAGCGGAAGTCAATACATAATCCAATAATAAGTCAACATGACTTATAACCAAATGAAAGGAAATAAAAGAAGTACATAAGTTCAATGCCTAAACAATGGCAACATAAAGTCTAAAGAAATCAAATGGTAGATAAGCTATAAGAACAAGCTCCACTCAAGTGCACTCAACCCCAAAGCCATGCCCAGCTCCTAGCTTAATTACCTGCCGCGGGAAAAGAAAACGCGGCTGAGCTACTAGAGCTCAGTGAACAGATATAACGTAACAAGCAGTAGCATAATGAATAATACATGAGTAAATGAGAATGGAAACATGAATACATGGTAAGAATACATGGTATCATAATGGAAAGGACAAAGGTGTATGGTAAAGAAAGGTCAGTAATCCACTACGAGCCCATAACATGAAATCATAATCATAATCATAATCATAGCCATAAACATGTAGAGGGGAGACCTCTTAGTATCCTGTAATTATGAGGGGTGTCCTCATCATGGGTGGAGTAGCTAGCTCCCGGAGTGTGAAAGACATGTATCGCACACACCATCAGTCACCATGAATAACATAACATAACATAACATAACATGTACATGAACAAATCTAGGATGCATCCATACGCCCCAGGTGGCCATAATCTGCCTCTACGTAAACATAACATGCAGGGACGGGACAGGTCATCACTCTCCTGCCCTAGAGTCATGCCATCGGTGCATCGACTGACATGGACATGAAACCCTCATGCCTAGTGAGTGGCTCGTAGTATCAAACTGAGGGTAAAGGTCAAGTATCATGAATCATGTTTTAAGTTTACTTGCATAGGTCAATATCATGTTTCATAAGTTCATAATCATGGTTCATAAGCATGGTTCATAAGCAAAGGTTCATGAATGAAAGGTTCATAATCATAAAAGGTTCAATATCATGATGGTTCAAAGATCGGAGTTCATGAATGAAGGGAACATAGCAATGGTATAGTGAACCCTAATACGAATCATAATCAGAAAATGAAGGCCTCTTAATAAAGAAGCAGAATATCTGTACCTTATTGCTTGACAAGGATCACACTGAATAAGATGATAAAGAGCACAGGACTACTCCCTCTTCACACCTAGAGGAGTAAAAACATGATTACTAAAGATCCCATTTCCATATTAAGTAACTTTCTATTTTTAGCAGGTTTCCATTTTTAGAAAGTTTCCTTATTTAGTAAGTTTCTAAAATTAGCAGATTTCTATAATGAGTAAGATTTAAGTGTTATGATTTAGTTAAGTCATTAATTTAGTCTCATTATGGGATTAGGGTTGATTTTAGCAAGTTATAAAAGTTTAGGGTTAAATATGACAAGTTTACATAGTTTAGGGTTTTAATTGTAAATATATCAAGTTAAAGGTCTAGAATGAAAATATCATGATTTACTTATTTAAATACCCCATTTGTTCAGAATTACATCCTTAGTCCCTTAAGTTCCATATTTTACACTTTAAACCCTTTATTTATAAAAGTTACAAAATAAACCCTAAAATTACATAATTTACAATTTAATCCATATAATATCTTTAATTACACCATTAACCCTTAGATTTAGTTATATACAGAATCTACCTTCTAATTTCATGCATGGTACGATTTAACCCTTTAGTTTCCCATAATTACACATTTAGTCCCTATAATTATAAAACATATATATTAATTTGTAAATTCCAAATAATTACATATTAGCCCCCATAATTATCCAAACTTACACCAAACCATATTAACATTATAATTTACTCAAAATGACCTCAAGTTTCCAGTATTTACATTTTTAGTCCCTTGATTTAATTAATTTGCAAATCGAATTACTAATTATATATAATTACCCATTTAACCTTTTAAATACAAAATTTACATATAGACCCCTCATTTAACATTTTATACGAATTCTACCATGTTCAAATAACTTACAAAAATTATCCCTTGAGTTTTTAGAATTACAAAACACACCCTTGGATTTAATCATTCAAATCGATATACACTTTAAAATACATAAACCCTAAAACTAATCATGCCAATCATTGATTCATCATTCATGAGTCTTAATCATCATTTAAAAATCAGATCATGGTACCCAAGTCTAACCCTAATCGATTTAGGGTTTAGTTTATTTTATTTTTTTCTTATTTATTCGATTTAATAAAACCCGGTTTATACTAAATTTTAACACGACATTTTTAGGCCTCCACAACTCGAACCAATAATTTTTCCAGATCATATGGGTCATATAAGGCTCAGGAAAAATAATCCTTACACCCAGAAAATT